>CM034468.1:17716481-17800104 GCA_019925255.1 Litchi chinensis
TATTATGCGAACCCGGTATATAACGATACGACACCCATAAACAAATTGAAACACAACTCCAAGAAAGATTAAAACAGGTTTATAAAATAAAGAATTTTGACCCATTGATTATATGTCAATTACGAACCAAAATTATAAAGAACTTTGACCTAATGATTAGAACTCAATCAAGAACCAAAATTATAAAAGAAGGATATTGACGCCACTCACAGGACATAGATGAAAAAGGTGGGAGATAAGTCATGGTTTGATCGCCACAAGCAAAGCTTGATAAGATCACATGTTCATAGAAGAACAGAGGAGAAAATACTCTCTCTCAATTAACCACAATTGGCTGCCTATTCATTCATTATTCAACTTATGTTTGCTTAGGGTTACAAACTTTTTATAGGCAAGGAAATAAAACCTTAGCATGAAACCCTAGCCCCCTAACACTTGGGCTCACTAAATATATATCATGGGCTTAAATTAAATTAAATATTCCAGCCTAAATAACATTAGTTAAAATCAAATAAACTAACTTAATTTAAAACTCATTACAATTAAAATAAACCAACCTAAATTATTTAAAACCCAATTAACTCAAATTGCCTTTACTTAGCTCCTAAAGCCTTCAAGATTAAGCCCAACAACCTTCTAAATTAGCCCGCTTAACTTCAATTGCCTCATTGTTCAATTGTCTCGTTGTCATCCATACTCGCTATCTTGGTTTCCATCAGATTTTAACGGTGGGGGGTAGTTTCTCTAATAAAAAAAAAAAAAAGTGGGGGTATTTTCTTATTATTTTGCTTCTTAGGGGGGTTTTTACAAATATTCCTTAAAACTAAAACAAGCAACTAATTGTCTTGATCTCTATTTGGAAGGCTGAAATTAAAGCAAATCAGCCTCTTAATTTGGAAAACAAATCAATTCATTATTCATTGAAAATTTAAAAAGGAAACAACTGAAATTGAATCTTCTCCACACACCCTAGCTTGTGCCACACGCCCAAGCTCAACTCCTATTCAGCCCAATCAATTGCCTTGATGATGTTAATTAGGCCTTGGTCTTCATATGGGCTCATCTTGGACTTTATTAATTCGGAATCAGCCTAAGTGTCTTGAATAAGGCCATTTAGTGTTTCCTTGAATCTCTTAGTCCTTGCCCTTATTATTGGTCCAACCAGAACATGTAATGGATCACTTGGTGCAGCTCCCTTGTTCGTATCATTCCCTCCCTCTTGAAAAGAATTTGTCCTCAAATTCTCACCTACATCAAAAGGAGACAAATCAGAAACATTGAAGCTTACATTAACTTTATACTTACCTAGAAGATCTAACTTGTAAGCGTTGTTATTGACTCATTCAAGCACTTGAAATGGGCCATCTCCCCTCGGAAGTAGTTTAGAACGTCGTTGCACTAGAAATCATTCCTTCCTCATATGTAACCACACCTAATCACTAGGTTCAAACACAACTTTCTTGCGTCTTTTATTAGCTTGCATGGCATATTGCTCAGTTCTCCTCTCTATGTTTTGTCGAGTCTTTTTATGGATTTGCTTGACAAAATCTGCCTTTTTCTTCCCATCCAAGTTAACATGCTCATTCACAAGTAAAGAAATTAAATCCAAAGGAGTCAATGGATTAAAACCATACACAACTTCAAAAGGCGAAAAATGAGTTGCAGAATGCACACTCCTATTATAAGCAAATTCTACATGCGGCAAACAATCCTCCCATGTTTTCAAGTTCTTTTGTATTATAGCTCGCAACAAGACAGATAAAGTCCTATTAACTACTTCAGTTTGACCATCAGTTTGGGGATGACAAGTAGTAGAAAATAAAAGTTTAGTTCCTAACTTAGCCTACAAAATCTTTCAAAAGTAGCTTAAAAACTTAGCATCCCTATCTGAAACAATGGTCTTAGGCATGTCATGCAATCTAACGATTTCTTTGAAAAACAAATCAGCAATATGTGATGCATCATTAGTTTTATGACAAAGAATGAAATGTGCCATTTTAGAAAACTTATCAACAACCACATATATAGAGTCTCTACCCCTTTTGGACCTAGGCAAACCCAACACAAAATTCATAGAAATATCGAACCAAGGTCCACTAGGTATAGGCAAAGGAGTATACAATCCATGAGGCTTAATCCTAGACTTAGCTTGTCTACATGTAATGCATTTTTCACAGATTCTTTCTACATCACGTCTCATATGAGGCCAAAAAAAATGTTCATGCAAAACATCTAGTGTCTTGGCTATACCAAAATGTCCTATCAAACCTCCCCTGTGAGCTTCTCTAACAAGCAATTCACGCAAAGAACTCTTAGGCACGCATAATTTAGTTTCTCTAAACAAAAATCCATAATGCCTATAAAACTTGCCAAATGCTACCTTTTCACATGCATTGAATACTTTGCTAAAATCAGAATCTTCCACATACAATTCTTTAATGTAATCAAAGCCAAGCAATCTAGCATCCAAAGTAGAAAGTAAAACATACCTTCTAGACAAAGCATCGGCGACCACGTTTTTCTTACCTTTTTTGTACTTGATCACATATGGAAATATTTCAATGAACTCCACCCACTTAGCATGCCGCTTATTTAGCTTGTGCTGCCCCTTTAAATGCTTCAAAGACTCATGATCAGTGTGAATCACAAATTCTTTCAGCCAAAGGTAATGTTGTCAAGTTTCCAATGCCCTAATCAAGGCATACATCTCCTTGTCATATGTAGGATAATTCAAGGCTGCTCCACTTAGCTTTTCACTAAAAAATGCAATGAGACGTCCTTCTTGCATTAAGACAGCTCCAATACCTATTCCTGAAGCATCACACTCAATCTCAAAAGTTTTAGCAAAGTCAGGCAAATCAAGTAAAGATGCATTAGTTAATTTCTCCTTAATCAAGTTAAATGCCTTTTCTTGTTCCTTACCCCACTTAAACGCCACATTCTTTTTGATAACTTCAGTTAAAGTTGCGACTAGACTACTAAAATCTTTCACAAACCTCCTATAAAAACTAGCCAACACATGAAAACTTCTTACTTGTCCCACATTTGTAGGTTTCAGCCACTCCTTAATTGCATTAACCTTTTCTTCATCAACCCCAATTCCCTTAGCACTAATGACAAAACCTAGAAATACAAGCTTATTGGTGCAAAAGGTACACTTTTTGAGATTAGCAAACAATTTTTCTGTTCTTAAAACACCTAAAACAAGTTTTAAATGTTCAACATGCTCATCCAAGTTTTTGCTATAAATCAGAATGTCATCAAAGTAAACAACCACAAATCTCTTAATAAAGCACGCAAAACATGGTTCATTAATCTCATGAAAGTACTTGGTGCATTAGTTAATCTAAAAGGCATAACTAACCACTCATATAAACCATATTTTGTTTTGAAAACAGTTTTCCACTCATCTCCTTCCTTTTTTCATCCTAATTTGATGATATCCACTCTTAAGATCAATTTTAGTAAAAACAGTAGAACCATGCAATTCATTAAGCATATCATTTAATCTAGGAATAGGATGTCGATACTTTACAGTAATATTATTGATGACACGACAATCAACGCACATCCTCCATGTTCCATCCTTCTTAGGCACAAGCAATACGAGAACCGCATAAGGACTCATACTCTCACACATATATCCCTTTTCCATGAGCTCACTATCCTGCCTTTGAAACTCATTTGTCTCCTCCAGATTACTTCTATATGCTGGTCTATTTGGGATGGGTGCTTTGGGTACAAAGTCAATTTGGTGCTCAATCCCCCTTATTGGTGGTAAACCCATAGGCATCTCTTGGGGAAACACCTCATCAAAGTCTTGCAAAAGTGAAACAACAACACTAGGCAAAGAAGAGTCAAGTTCATTAGTACTAAAACAAGCCTCTTTGTACAAAAGTACAATAATTGACTGATTAGAAAACAACGCCTTCTTGACCTCACTCTCTTTTGCATAAAAATTCACTTGTTTTTTCTCTCTCTTTTTCTCATCAGCCTCTTTTTCCTTTTTCACTCTTCTTTTCTATTTTTGTTGTTTCAGACTCTCTTTCTTTTGTCTCTCTCTCTCTTGAACTCTCACTCTTCTTTTTTACATCTCTCTCTTTTTTTAACCTTACTTGATCTTCATATACTTGTAATTGGGTTAAAGGTACAAAAGTGATTGGCCTTTTATTAAGTACAAATGAGTATCTATTGGTATATCCATCATGAGTCACATGCCTATCAAACTGCCATGGTTTTCCCAAAAGGATATGACCCGCATTCATTGGTACCACGTCACACATAACTTCATCTTTGTATTTTCCAATTGAAAATGATACCAACACCTGTTTATTCACCCTAACTTCCCAACTATCATTCAACAATTTTAGCTTATAAGGTTTTGGGTGCTTCAAAGTTGCCAAATTCAATTTTTCCACCAAAATAGTGCTAGCCACATTAGTACAACTCCCCCCGTCAATAATCATACTATATATACCTTATCATTAACATGGCAACAGGTGTGAAAAATGTTATCACGTTGTACCTCATCATCTTCCTTGGCTTGAGCACTAAGAGCTCTTCTCGCAACCAAAAGTTCTCCATCTACCGAATATTCAAGGTCATTTGCATTCTCCAAAGGTGACATGGACTCATCATCAGATTCACCCTCAGATTCGATATAACCCTCATCCTTCAAAACCATTACTCTCTTGTTTGGGCATTATGATGCAATATGACCTGCTCCCAAATACTTAAAGCACTTAATGTCATGGGTTCTAGAAGGTTGAGAATCTGATTTACCTTGATTTAATGTGCCTCCGGCCTTATGTTCTTTGGAAGGTTCGACCTTGGCCTTGAAACTAGGCTAGTCCTCCCTCTTGCTCCAATTCAGTTTCCATGACGATGACGAACCCGAATTTTACCCAACCCGTGTGGAACCCTTCCTCTTCAATTGTTGTTCCACTTTAATGGCCATGTGTACCATGTCAGTCAATTCAACATAATGTTGCAACTCCATTACATTTGCAATGTCTCGGTTAAGCCCATTTAGAAACCTAGCCATAGTCGCCTCTTGGTCATCCTCTACATCAGCTCGAATCATGGCTATCTCCATCTCCTTGAAGTAGTATTCAACACACTTAGACCCTTGAGTAAGAGTTTGCAATTTTTGAAACAAACCCCTATAATAGTGGCTTGGAATGAATCTCCTCCTCATAACAGTTTTTATCTCATCCCATGTCTCAATAAGTCTTTCTCTATTCCGTCTCCTACTCATAATCAGTTGATCCCACCAAACAATAGCATAATAAGTGAATCCTATGGCTGCCAATTTCACCTTTTTCAATTCGGAATATTCATGGCAATCAAACACCAACTTTATTCTTTTCTCCCACTCTAAATAAGCTTCAGGATCAGTTTTACTTTGAAAGGTTGAAATCTTCACATTTATACTACCCAAATTATTATCAACCCTTTTTCCATACCTATCTTCTCTATTCTCATACCTAACTTCTCTATTCTCATACCTAAGTCCTCTACCTCTCATTCCACGTCTAAATCGACCCGCACTCATATTTGATGAAAACCCCGTATATAACGATACGACACCCACAAACAAATTGAAACACAACCCCAAGAAAGATTAAAATAGGTTTATAAAAAGAAATTTTGACTCATTGATTATATGTCAATCAAGAAGCCAAAGTTATAAAGAACTTTGACCCAATGATTAGAACTCAATCAAGAGCCAAAATTATTAAGAAGGATATTGACGCTACTCCCAAGAAATAGATGAGAATGTGGGAGATAAGTCATGGTTTGATCGCCACAAGCATTGCTTGATAAGATCACATGTTCATGAAAGAACAAAAGAGAAACAAGTCTTTATTCTTTTCATTCAAGAAGTTGACTACCTCATCATTCAACTTTTATGGTTACAAGCTTTTTATAGACAAAGAAATAAAATATAACATGAAACCCTAGCCCCCTAACAATTGGGCTCACTAAACATGCTCATGTGTTTAAATTAATTAAACATGGGCTTAAGTTAATTATATGTATCAGCTCAGCCCATTACATAAATTAAGATCCAACATAACATTAACTAGACCAACTTAATTTATAAACCCATTACAAATAAAATAAACTCAGCCCAAATTATTTAAAGCCCAATTAACTTCACTTTGCTTGCAATTGCCTTCAATTAACTCCTAAAGTCTTCAAGATTAAGCTCAATAGCCTTCACTTGCCTCATTGTCCAATTGTCTCGTCATCCTCCATGCTTGCTAACTTGGTTTCCATCATTCCCGCTTTCTTCAAAATGATTTGTCCTCAAATCGTGACCCATCTACTTATCTAAAGTCTTGATTGAAACCCTGAAAAGAACATTAGAGAAAACTTTACACTCCCTCACATGTTTCACTCAACACTTTCATGTGTTTGTCACTCGTCACTATTTTTTTATTTATTATTTATTTATTTTTAATCTAAAAATTCAGAACACACATTAATTTCAATGCAAATTATGGATTGAATCAAGAATGGTACGAACATAATAATCTTTGAAACCAGCAGCAAAATAATATGTGAACGCAATGAATCATTGTTGTATTGCAAATAAAAATCAAGACATTCAAGAGTAAAATTAAACATCACAAAGGTTAGATTAACCCTTGATAAGTTGGATAAAAGTTCAATGAATAACTTAGGAGAAAATAATTTATTAATCTGAAAATCCCCATTATCACGCAAAATTATTACCCTTTTGTTAGGGCATTGACAAGCAATATATCCCGTCCCCAAACATTTAAAACATTTAATATCTCTATTTCTTTGAGGATAGGAAGTGTTTTTACCTTTCTCTTTGCTATCCCCATGGCCTTTATGCTTGATTTCATTTTCCTTAGGCTTTGAAACAGTTTTATCATCTTTCTTTCCCAAATTAGACCTCCAATTGGAACTTGAACCTGAACTTGCATTAAACCCAACTCTTGGTTGCCCTTTTACGTTTCAGTTGCTTCTCCACTTTTATTGCCACGTGCACCATATCTTCTAACTTCACATAAGGTTGCAATTCAACTATATTGGCAATATCTCAATTCAGTTCACTTAAAAATCTAGCCATAGTAGCCTCTCTATCCTCTTCAATGTTTGCTCGAATCATAGCCATCTCCATCTCTTTATGGTAATCCTCCACACTTTTAAAGCCTTGTGTAAGACCTTGCAAACGCTGATAAAGCTCTCGATAATAATGACTAGGAACAAAACGTCTCCTCATGACAACCTTCATCTCATCCCAAGTATCAATAAGCCTCTTATGGTTTCTCCTCTTGGTCAACAACAATTGATCCCACCACACAAGTGTATAATTAGTGAATTCAACTGCAGCAAGTTTCACCTTCTTTTCTTCGGAATAATTGTGGCATTCAAAGACCATTTCCACCTTACGCTCCCATTCAAGATATACATCAGGATCATTTTTGCCTTGAAACGACGGTATCTTTATCTTGATACTACTAATGTTGTCATCTTGTCGATTCTGACCTCTATAATTTCTATTGCCATCTTGTCGATTCTGACCTCTATGATCTCTTCGTGCTCTTCTTTCTTACCTTCCACCTCGAGGCATATATCTACCATCATATGCAACCTGCTCTTCTTCATCTTCAACATCTTCGGATATCTCATCAACAAATTCCTGTACACGTGAAAAAACAGCTCGTCTCGCATGCCTTCTACCATTTTGAGCTTGCATAGGTGGCTCCCTTCGCAAGTTAGCTATGACAGCATCTTGCCTATCCATTCGATCCCTTATTTCACCAAAAACAAGATTCATTCATTCAAATTGTTGTTGCATTGCCCGAACTGTAAAATTCAGATCCAGATTGGCACTTTCCCTTTCGTGATTAGACATGTTTATAAACCTGCAAGAAAATGTTAGTACTAAAAAAAAAAATGACCTCACCAAGCACTCCCTCACGTGTTTACGCTCAATTGAATGTCACTCCAATCTATTGTGTTTCACTCTTTTTCTATGACTTGTTCTGTCACTCTTTTTCTTTCTCACTCTCTATTTTTCCTTGAGTTCTTTAAAGAACTAATCACCAATGCAAACCAAGAGTCACCAACTTATAGTAGTTCAATTAACTCAAGACAATGGCTAAACAAAGAAAACAACAAAGGAAAACGAACAGCAACACAATTTGAGGATTTAGAGTGAATTTAAATAAGATAGGAAGCAATATGAAAACAAACTGAAAAGAAGAAGAACCAAGGAAAGATATGCACGAAATTAATACAATGGATGGTTCAATCGACGTTCTAATGTTCTCAAAACAATTGAAATCAAGAACAATAGTAAATTCCCAAATTTAAGGTTAATTAGACACCAAATAAACCTTAACAGCCCTAATTCCAGATGCAATTTGCAAATTGTAATTCAATGAATACTTAAGCTAAAATCAATATCAAACGAACATGGGAAGCAAAAAGAACACAAATTCAGCTACTTGATTATACTAGCTGCAAACGATTCAAGGTTCTGCAATTTATTTTTTCATTTTTTTTCTCGCTGTTTTTCTTTCTTTTTTTTTCTGTTTTTTTTTTTATTCTTTTTGTTTTTTTGTTTTTTCTTTTGTTTTGTTTTGTTTTTTTCTTTTTTTTTTTATCACCATTTCAACAAAGAAAATGACAGCCCTTGATTTCAGAAGTTGTAGAACTTAGATTAACAAAATAAATGGAAAGAAAAATAACAAAACTAATAAACAAGATGACTTAATATAAATAGGATAGAATGGAACCTGTTTGAGCCAAAGCTTTGATACCAAATGATGCGGACATACCAGAAAACAAAAACATACCTATAAGAATTAATGACACTGGAAACGGAAATAAGATGAGACCAACAAAATTGATAAAAGACGAAACAAACACAAAGAAAGGGAAAAACAAAAATTAATAACAGGTGATGGATGGTGGTCACTGCAATTCAAGACAAAATAAAAAGATGTTAATTTATGTGTGGTGGTGATTTACGGCAATTCACGAAACAAAAGACAAAAAGTTATAATGTGTTGGTGGATGGTGATATGCAGACAAGAAGCAAAAGAAAACAAAAATAATATAATTGATAAACAAAACATGGTGATGCGCTGACTTCAAGAAAACAACTAAAGATAAAAATTATATGTAGTTGATTGATTAAGTTGATGTTTGACACACTACGAGACAAAAAAAAAAATATTGCGGCAATTCAAGAAGCCAAAAGAAGACAAAAAAAAATTCTACAGGTCAAAAGTGGATCTCTGGTATGTTGATGTAGACATGAGCAAAATGGATTCGGCAAAGCAAATAAAGAAACAAGAATAATGAAAATATATAAATATGGAAAACTGAATCAGTTGACGCAGCCAAGAATAGGATTAACAACAAGAATAAAGTAAGCAACAAAAAAACCCTAAAAAGAAAAAACTAATGATGGCGATTGAACGAAAAAAAGTAAAACAAAAACAAAACAAAAAAAATAATTAAAATGATAAATCAAACCTGAATTAATTCCCAAAGCTCTGATACCAACTGATGAAAACCCTGTATATAACGATACGACACCCACAAACAAATTGAAACACAACCCCAAGAAATATTAAAACAGGTTTATAAAAAGAAATTTTGACCTATTGATTATATGTCAATCAAGAAACCAAAGTTATAAAGAACTTTGACCCAATGATTAGAACTCAATCAAGAACCAAAATTATCAAAAAGGATATTAACACCACTCCCAAGACATAGATGAGAAGGTGGAAGATAAGTCATGGTTTGATCCCCACAAGCATTGCTTGATAAGATCACATGTTCATGGAAGAACAAAAGAGAAACAAGTCTCTATTCTTTTCATTCAATAAGTTGGCTACCTCATCATTCAACTTTTATGGTTACAAGCTTTTTATAGGCAAAAAAATAAAATATAACATAAAACCCTAGCCCCCTAACAATTGGACTCACTAAACATGCTCATGGGTTTAAATTAATTAAACATGGGCTTAAGTTAATTATATGTATCAGCTCAGCCCATTACATAAATTAAGACCCAACATAACATTAAATAGACCAACTTAATTTATAAACCCATTATAAATAAAATAAACTCAGCCCAAATTATTTAAAGCCCAATTAACTTGAGTTTGCTTGCAATTGCCTTCAATTAACTCCCAAAGCCTTCAAGATTAAGCTCAATAGCTTTCACTTGCCTCATTGTTCAATTGTCTCGTCATCCTCCATGCTTGCTAACTTGGTTTCCATAAATATTGGACATGCGATCAACCTCCTCCATGTCATTATCATCCCCGTAGTAATCATTAACTTCTTCTCTAACCGGAACTCTCTCTCGCCTACGTGCTTGTGGAACGGGTTGTGGCTGTTCAACACGTGAGTTTTCCACTTGATCTAATCGCTCATATAATTGTTCCAATTCCATCTGTCTCATCTCCTCTACTAATGCCTCCTTCCAAAGCTTTATATTCGCAAGGATGGAAGAATTCTCAGTAGAGCCTTTATCTTTGTTTCCAGACATGTTTTCCTGCAAACAAAAAATAAGAATACGAAAATAAAGGACCTCACAGCACTCCCTCACGTGTTTTCGCTCGAATAATCAGTTCACTCAACACTCGTGTTTACACACAATAAATTCGACTTTTACCCTCAGTATGTACTCACCACTCTTGCCTTTTTTCCCTCGTAATTTCTCAAAAGTTCTTATCAAACTAACCAAACAATAATCAAGATTTCTTAGTCGCATTCACACGAAACAAAAAAAAAAAAAAAAAATCTCCTAGGTTCACATGAGAACGAATCACAACGAAACTGGAATAACAAAGACGAGTTTCTACTACTAGAATTTTTTATTTTATTATTTTATTTTATTTATTTATTATTATTTTTTTAATGTCACTGCACAAAACCAAGAAGAGAAATAACAATAGCTAATATATTCAACTACAGGATCGTTCTAAAACAAAATTTTGTGCTTTTTTTTTTTTTTTGTTACTAGAATTGATCAAACAGAATCAAAGAAGAAGAACAACTAAGATAGATAAAACCTGATGTTAGAACTCAGCTCTGATACCAAATGATGCGAACCCCGTCGATTTATATCACAATTGATGCCTAAGACCGTTCTAATATCTGGTTTGAATGGAAACCGTGACCCAACACCTATAACGAGATGTGAACCTTGGTATAAGGATGACGCTACAATCAAGGATGGAATGCTCGATTGATAAGTGAAGGAGGAACGCCACAGAGAGATCTGAAAAGTTCCAATTAGTTCTCAAAGAACTAAAGAGAAATTAAGCTCTCAATTTTCATTCAATTTTTTTTTTTTTTTCATATTACATCTTTTTGTTCTTTATAAACTAAAACCCTAAAAGAAAAGAGAGGCTATACGCCTTTTCCAAGAAGGAAACAAAATATTCGACCATCAAATGCCTTACAAAACAGGAAACTAATTAAAACTAAAATAAGTAACTAATTGTCTTGATCCCTATTTGGAAGGCTGAAATTAAAGCAAATCAGCCTCTTAATTTGGAAAACAAATCAATTCATTATTCATTGAAAATCTAAAAAGGAAACAACTGAAATTGAATCTTCTCCACACACTCTAGCTTGTGCCACATGCCCAAGCTCAACTCCTATTCAGCCCAATCAATTGCCTTGATGATGTTAATTAGGCCTTGATCTTCATATGGGCTCATCTTGGACTTTATTAATTCGGAATCAGCCTAAGTGTCTTGAATCAGGCCATTTAGTGCTTCCTTGAATCTCTTAGCCCTTGCCCTTGTTATTGGCCCAATCGGAACATGTAATGGATCACTTGGTGTAGCTCCCTTGTTCGTATCAACTTCAGCCCAAAAATGTTCAATCAGAAGAATGAAACAGGCAGTTTCGGCTAGTCGAAAAAGAGAAATAATGGTAGGAATGAAGGTGAAAGTCGAGGTAGTGAATCAAACAACAAGATTGCTGAAAAGGCTTGAAGAGAGCCCAGGAATGAGCGGCCTCAGTGTCAAGGTCACTACGGCAACTACAATATCCTGTCAGATTCACAGGACAGGATTTATGCAACAAAAAGGAACAGGAAAGATTTTGGAAAGCCCAATCCTTTGAGAGCCCATGTTTAGCATAGAGATAAGAGTAAATTTTGTGCTTATCATAATGAGGTCGGGCACAATACTTCTAATTATTGGGCGTTGAAAGACGTCATCGAAAGGTTGATCAAAAGAGGTCGCTTGAGAGATTACATAGTGAGACCAGTAGACTCGCGACCTCCGAGACAACGACATCAGCAGCAACAACAGCCAGCACAGTAGCAGCCCCAGCGTGCTCCTGAGCTAGAGCACGAACCTACAGTAAGGACAATTTTTACTATTTATGATGGCCTCCATATCGCAGGTGCATCAAATAGGTCGCATGAGGGTATGTTCGGGAAGTAAATTATGCCTTGCAAGTTAGTAGGTTGGAGGGACCTGCGAAGAAGACGAGGACGACCTCGGATGATATTGTGTTCACCCAGGAAGATGTTAGAGGTGTGGTCTGGCATCATAATGATTCACTTGTCATCTGAGCCAAAATCAGTAATATGGAAGTGCAACGCATCATGATTGACATTGGAAGCTGGGTCAATGTCATGTACAGAAGTTGTTTCGACCAGATGGGGATAGAAGCAGAGCAATTGAAACCTTCCCCAGAGTCTCTTTATTGTTTCACTGGAGATGTCGTCACACCAGTAGGCTAGATTAAACTGCCACTCATATTTGGGAAAGCAGATCGTCAAGCTACTTATTGATAGATTTTTTTTTATCATTGATTGCCCATCAGCCTATAATGTGGTCCTAAGAAGACCTGTAATGAACGACCTGGACGTAGTCACTTCAACCAGGACCCTCACAATCAAGTTTCCAACTCCCAATGACGTTGGATGTGTTCGGGGAGAGCAGCACTTAGCCAGACGCTGCTATGGAGATGCTGGAAAGATGAGTGTCAGAGGAAAGAAGGTGAACGTGGTTTCATAGGGCGAGCCACGAGCTATGAGTGAAAAGGGGGTTAGTCATTATCTTGACCCTCGCGAGGTTGATGCAGACCAAGCCACTGGGCCAGTCGAAGAGTTGGAGGATGTTCAAGTTAGCTAAATAGATCCTAAAAGATGCCTAAAGCTGGAAAGAGACTTAACTCCAGAAGTAAGAGCCTAGCTCGCCGACTTTCTTAAGGCGAACTTGGACGTATTTGCCTAGAATCATGAAGATATGGTGGGGATAGACCTCGAGATCATGTTGCACAGATTGAACATCGATCCCCACCACAGGCCAATTCGCCAGAAAATGAGACCGATGACGGGGGAACGCTACTTTGCACTAAAGGAAAAGGTAGACAAGCTACTGGCAAACAAGTTTATTCGTGAAGCTTACTACTTGACTTGGGTCTGTAATCCTGTGCTAGTAAAAAAAAAAGAATGAGAAGTGGAGAACTTGTATCGACTTCACAAATTTAAACAATGCGTGCCCAAAGGATAGTTTCCCCTTGCCCAGAATAAACCAGCTCATGGATGCAACAACTGGCCACTGACTCTTGAGCTTCATGGATGCATACTTGAGTTATAACCAGATTCCAATGAATCCCGAGGACGAAGAGCACACGTCGTTTGTAACCGATCACGGCCTGTACTGTTACAAAGTAATGCCCTTCGGGCTGAAAAATGCAGGAGCAACCTATCAGCGCTTGGTGAACATGATGTTCAAGGAGCAGATTGGGAAGACCATGGAAGTCTATGTAGATGATATGTTGGTGAAATCCAAGCAAGTAGGACATTATGTGCGCAACTTGGAGGAAATGTTCCAGATTTTGAGGAGCTACCAGATAAAGCTAAACCCGCACAAGTGTGTATTTGGGGTAGCCTCTAGGAAATTTCTTGGCTTCATTGTGAATAGTAGAGGCATTGAGGCCAATCTAGAAAAGATCAGAGCATTGATCGATATAAGGTCTCCTACTCGGATTAAGGACGTGCAAAGTCTTAATGGCCAGGTGTCAGTACTTAGCAAGTTCATCTCGAAAGCAACAGACAAGTGCATCCCGTTCTTTGATGTTTTGAAGAAGGCAAAGAACTTCGAGTGGACTGAACAATGCGAGGTAACTTTCCAACAATTGAAGGAGTATATAAAACGAGCTCTACTCCTTTCCAAGCCCATAGAGGGAGAGAAGCTCATTCTATACTTGGGAGTAACTCAACAGGCTTTGAGTGCTGCTTTGGTAAGAGAGGAAGAGAAGACGCAACTTCCTATATATTATGTAAGTAAAAGGCTGCTGACAGGACCTTTCCCAGACCTTATCTAGGCTCTTGTCTGGAGCATCCTGTCAGGCACTTCAACGGACTCATCGAAATCGACTCGTCAGATTGAAGACATCCGGGAAGCGAACCCTAACTTTGTTCTCCGGTTTACTCGTTAAAACTTAGTGATTTGATTTTTCTGTAACTGGTTGGGAGTGATAAACTTTTTCTTTGATTCTATTTCAAATACATTTATAAAATTTTCGGTAGCATAACAGCTGCATTTTTAATAAAACCAAAATTTCACCTGTGAAGAAAGTATACTTCAACTATATCTGAACACCTCCCAACTTCTTTATTCACAATCATGCAACATTCATCGCAATTTCCATAGGCATAAACAATGAACTCGAATTCAAAATATGCATATATGCACTATAGATATAAAATGCATAAATAATTTACAATTTTACACTCTCAATATCATTGTAATTGATTAAATACATATGCACAGCTATATACAAACGTCTTGCGCAATCGCCCACCTATATATGTATATACAAGGCAAAAAGTCGTCGTCTCGTCCAGCAATGACACGCAATGAAAATAAATAACTACAAAATGAACAAGTTAGTGCGACAAGAATGTATGATATCATATACACTAACATGGAATTTATCACTTATTCAAGTTTTACGATTTATTTCAAAATCTCCATGTGTATCATTGACTCGTTCTAACCATCACGGGTGATTATAACTAATGCCAACGTGAAGCTTATTAATGTATCTCAACCACTACGTTACAGAATTTACTGCATCGTACGTAGGGCGCTAAATCTTATCACTGAACAACTACAATGCGGGATTTTCTACGTCGTAAGTATAGTGCTAAAACTCTAGGCGACTACGAGCGGAATTCACTGCATCGCTTCGTAGCGCTAACTATCAACCAATTGACTACGTGCGGAATTATCTGCATCGCAACGTAGCGCTATACTTTTCTATAATCTGAGCGATTATGGACGGAATTCTCTGCGTCGTCACGTAACGCTAAATCTCATTAACTTATAAGGTATACACATGAGTTTTATATATAATTCTTCAAGTGCAAAAGCACAAACTCACTAGTTTTACATCTTCTAAAAACTTTCTCGTTTTATTCTTTCTAAGACAACTTAGTATTAGTTTCTAGTACAATATAGATTTCATAGGAACCTATAAGCTTAAACTTTAACATTAACATTGAAAGTCCTTTTCATTTCCATTTATTACTCAGTTACAATATTTATTACGAACAATCATGAATTTACATAGAAATGGGAAAGATCTTAAGTGGCGAACCACTTACCTCGAGGCCGCGTCACTCCGCGTCAAGCGTCTTGACGAGGCTCGTGGACATCGCTCACGCGCTCGTTACTTAGTTCTTAGCTTAGGGAATTGAGAGGAGTCTTAGAAGGAGGTTTGAGAGCTTGGAAGGTAACTTGGGTGGTCGTTCCTCTCCTTTCTTTCCTAGCCGACCAACCCCGTCGCGTTTTGCTCGCGGTTCTGCTCGCTGTTCTGTTCGCATCCCTCACGACCAGTAGCTGCTGGTGCTTCTTCTCCTTTGTGCCTCCTCCCTCTCCTCTTCCCTTGCTGCCCAGCTGCTGCAACACACGGCCAGCAGCTTCCTTCACGCGAGCTGCTTTGCTCTGGTTCCAGCGAGCTGCGTGAGTCTGCTTCTGTCGCTGCTGCTGCTGTCACCTCTGGTGCACGACCAGCTGCAACTTGCTTCTCCTTTCTTGGTCCTTTCTTCTTCTCTTCTTGGCCTTCTCTTTGGCTGACATCTGACTATCTTCTTTCTTCCTCCCACGGCAGCAGCTTCAGTCTTTTTCTCTCTCTCAAAACTTCTCTATGTTTCTCGGCTGATGACTTGAGTTTGCTGAAAAAAATTTCAGCTTAAGTGTGGTATATATAGTCATCAACTTCTCTTAATTGCATCTTGCCCCAACTCTCTTTAATTTTATCTAAATCTCATCTCTTTCTCTTGATTCTCATATTAGCCCATCCATAATTGTTTCCAATTTATCTTCCATCATTTGATTTAATTCTCGTTTCGTTAACATTTACTTTCGATCGTCAAGCTTGTCTTATTGATCTTGACTCTCTCTTTTTAATTAAACTTCAATTAGATTATTATGGGCTAAAATTTTTGATTTCTTAACTTAGATTTTCATTAACACACTACTTAACTTTTTATAGTCGACGGTTTCTGTCGTATTCTTAAATTAATAAGTTTCAAAGGCTATGAAATTCAATCAATTTACTGTAGAGATTGATTTTAACTCTCTAATCTCTCTTTTAAAACTAAGAGGTTATAATTTGAGACTAGGGGTTTACAGCTGCATGATGCTGAAACCAGGTACTCGCAGACGGAGAAGCTCACCTATTGCCCGGTAGTCACATCGAGGAAGTTGCGTCCTTATTTTCAAGCCCACACAATTGAAGTCCTCACCTAGTATCCAGTATCTTCTAAAGCAGGTTCTCCAGAAAGCAGATACCTCAGGTTGCCTGTTCAAATGGACAGTAGAGCTCGTACAGTTTGACATCCAATTTAAGCCGAAAACGGCCATTAAAGCCCAAGCTCTAGCAGATTTCATGGCAGAATTTACGGGCCAGCAGTTAAAGAGGTCAAGTCCTCCGTAGGTCTGACTTGGGAATTATATATTGATGGGTCGTCTAGTGAGCAGAAGGTTGGAGCTAAAATTTTGTTAATCAATCTTGAGGGCCACAAAATCTTTTATGCTTTGAGATTTGGTTTCTAGGCCACCAATAATGAAACTGACTATGAGGCACTGCTCGCAGGTCCGCGTCTGGCTAGAGAGATGCGAGATGAACGATTAAGGGTTTTCAGCGATTCTCAGCTCGTGGTCTGCCATATACGGGGGGAGTATCAAACTAGGGGGCCCAAGATAGCTATGTACCTCCAGAAAGTCCATGAGATGCTAAGTACTTTTCAGAAGTACAAGGTGAAACAGATCCCACAAACTCAAAACTCACATGCAGACGCACTAGCTCGTCTAGCAACCTCTCGAGATGTAGACTTTCTAGGGGCAATCCTAGTGGAGTTCCTACTAGCTCCAAGCATAAAAGAGAAAGATTTAATGATGACCATAGCTGTAAACCCCCTAGTCTTAGTCTATAATCTCCTAGTGTTAAAAGATGGATTAGAGAGTTAAAATAAATCTCTATATTAAATTAATTGAATTTCATGGTATTAGAGATTTAAAAATTTAAGGTTGACGACGAAATTCGTCAACTACAAAATTTTTAGTATCATTGCAATAAAATCAAGTTAGTATTAATCTAAATCGATTCATCAATTTTGTGAACGCTCATCCTAGAACTTCACAACAATCAAATTAATAAGGAAAAATATTAATGAAGAGTAAAATAACACATCCGTAAACAAGAGACAAGCGAAAGGAAACAATACTAGTAAGTGCACAATTGAGAATTTAGAACGTGTTATTTAGAATGATTAATTAATAACTAAATTTAATTTAGTTAAAGAGATTATTGATAATTAAAATAAATCAAGGGACAAGCTTGACTCTTCATAAAATATCAATGAAATATATATATAATACATAAAACAAATGATGAAAGAAAAGTGGAAACAAACATGGATGGGCAAACATGAAAAACAAGGAAATGAGAGGAGATGGAAGTGAAATTAAAATATGATGGGGCTTGAATGCAATTAGGATAAGTGTTATTAGTATATAAGTGACCCTTAGCTGAAAATTTCAACAAACAAATAAACCATTCAGTCAAGTGAAACAAGAAGATTCGAGAGAGTCAAGACCGAAAGAGCAGATCACGCGTGAAGTAGAAATTGCAGCCGTGAATCAAAGCCGAACCGAAGAGGATCAAGACCCGAAGTGTAAGGCAAGGAGAAGAGAAGAAGAAGGCGTGAAAAGAAGAAGAAAATCAGCTGCTGGTCGTGCATAACAGCAACAACACAAAACATAATAGAAGCAGAAACGTGAAGGAAGTGCAGAGGTGTTGGACGCCAAACCAGAAAAGTGGAAGAAGAAGCAATCATTCCAGCCCTTCCCAACCTCAAATACACTTCTCTAAGACCTCTCCTAAGTCCTCTCAACTCCCTAAACCAAGATCCAAGTAAGAAAATCAACTCATTCTTTCTTTGGTTTGCTAAAAACTGCAGTAGTGAAATGCTGAATTTTCTTGTGCAGAATTTTTGGTATTTTGTTGAAGGTTTGACACTTGAAATTGATGTCAAAACCCAAGTGATTGATATAGAACCTTAGAGGATGTGTTGTTGGGTGTAAATGATGACTTAGGGCTGTATATATGGGCTGTTATAGGCTTGAGAACCATAGAAACGAAAATTCTATTTTCTCACACACCAACTAGTTGATGAAATGTGTGAGTGAAATTTGAAAGTTTAAATGAACAAGTTATGTTTGTGTGTGTGTTAAGGGCTTGAAGGGCAGTAGAGAGCCTTGAGTTTAGATGATTTTGAACTCAAGATTTGACATGAAAAAGCATAGGGGAGCATGTAGGAAGAAGAGAAGCTCAATAGAGCTAGTTTGCCAATTTTGTGAATCCCGAGCTTAAATTTGAGCTTTAGAAAACCTGACTATATTTGACTTATATGGGGGTGTTCTACACCTCAAATGATGCCTAGGAACCATAGAAAACCATAGGTTTTGGAACAGATCGAATCCGATAAAAATTGTGCAAGTTATGCACAAAATAGTGCCGTTAGAGCTCTGAGAAGTGAAACGGCTATCCTAATGCAATTTTTATTGTATGAAATGAGTTTGGTTGATCATTATTAGTTAAATGAGGCTTAGCTATGGAAGAAAAACTAGCGTCGCTAATCCGAAACAAAAAAGTATACAAAAGGCGCACTAAAAGTGCCCGAAAGTGTCCGAAACCGAGTATTTTTCTTAGATTTGACCTATCAAACGATAATATTTCTCAACGAAATTTTACGTGTGACTAGAATGTGAGATAAGTGAACCGTAGGAAAAAGAACGAAGGAAAACGGAGCCCCGAGCAGCGTGCTACCACCTGTTCTGTTATGGGCTGTAAGTTGAGAATTAAAAATGTAATTTTTCGTTTCGAACCTCCAACAACTAAATGGACCACGTGGGGTTATCCCTAAGGGTCTAAAACTAAAAATTTTACACAAAAATCGGGATTTGAGAGTCTCGATTGAATAGAAACAAGTTAGGAGTTATATAGGGAAAAATGACTATAGTTGAGAAATTCTAACTTATAGTTGAAAATTGAGTTTTGTTATTAGTAATTATGAGAAAATGTTGTGTAGGTGGAGAACGAGACACCAAGGCTCCTGAGATTCATCGAGGCGCTTGACACAACTTCGAGGTAAGTGGTTCGCCACTTATGCTTGTTTCCAATTCTTTGGAAATCCTTGATTTTTATCATAAACATTATAACTAAGAAATAAATGATATTGGAAATGATGATTAATGTTAAGAGTAAAGTCTAAGCATATAGATTTTTATGGAATCTATATGGTACTATAGATGAATACTAAATTACTTTAGTAAAGGTGAAATGAGAAAGTGTAGTAGATTTCAAAACAAGAAAGTTTTGTGCTTTTTGCACTTAAATAGCTAAGTATGAAAACCCATGTGTATACCTTAAAAGTTAAGAGACTTAGCATTACGTGACGACGCAGAGAATTCCGTCCGTAATCACTCAGATTATAGAAAAGTATAGCGCTACGTTGCGATGTAGATAATTCCGCGCGTAGTTGGTTAGTTGATAGTTAGCGCTACGAAGCGATGCAGTAAATTCCGCTTGTAGTCGCCTAGAGTTTTAGCACTACACTTGCGATGCAGAAAATCCCTCATTGTAGTTGTTCAATGATAAGATTTAGCGACATATGTACGATGCAGTAAATTCCGTAACATAGTGGTTGAGATATATTAGTAAGCTTCACGTTGGCGTTAATTATAATCGCCCGTGATAGTTATATCGAGTCAAGGATACACATGGGGATTTTGAAAGAAATCGTAAAACTTGAACTATTAGTAAATTGTGATGTTAGTGTATGTGAAATTATATATCTTCACTACTCTAACTTGTTTGTTTAATGTGTAGCTTGGTTGTTTCTATTGATTTCCACCGCGGGCGATACTACGATCTTCTGTTTTGCATATATATATATATATAGGTGGGTGCGTGGTGCAAGCTATTTATGAATGTTGTGTATATTGATTAAATATATCACCTTTTTGGGATACATTTGTATTAGGAATTGTATGTTGTAAATATTTGATAATTTGTCATGTTTACATGTGGATATGTAATTATATATTGCATTATATATTGTCTATGCCTATTTATGATAAAAAGGTGATGATGATTGTGGTTTGTGGATAAAGTGTAAACCCCTAGCCTCGATTCATAACCTCTTAGTGTTAAAAGATGGATTAGAGAGGTAAAATAAATCTCTACATTAGATTAATTGAATTTCATAGTGTTAGAGATTTATCAACTTAAGATTGACGACGAAATTCGTCAATTATAAAAGTTAAGTAACATTATAATAGAATCAAGTTAGTGTTAAGTTAAATCGATTCATCGATTTCGTGAACGCCATTTTGGGAGTTTCACAACAACCAAATTAACAAGAAAAAGATCAATGAAGAGTAAAATAATTCATCCATAGATAAGAGATTGATGATAATCAAAATAAATCAAAGGACAAGCTTGATATTCCATAGAACATCAATAAGATATATAAACAAGACACTTAGAAGCCAAGTAGACAAGTGAAGAGTGCAAAGCTACCATAAAACTCAAAAAACCAAAGTGATTCCCGTATAGAGTAGAGGAGGAGAGAAAATGATGGTCAAACAACTTTAAAATGAGACTTAAGTGCCATTTTCATGAAGGCTAATCATATATATTGAACATTTAGCAAGATTTTAGCAAGAAAAGATGAAAATAAGTGTGAAACAAAGAAGAAAACAGCAGCTACCATAAAAGAGAACAAAGCTGGCAGCAGTGAAAAGAAAAGAGAAATGGAGAGGAATTGTGTGAAATTAAAAAGAGATGGGGCAAGGATGCAAATTAGAGAAGTAAGAGTAGTATATAAGCAACACTTGGGTGAAATTTTTCAGCAAACAAAACCCATTTTCGTGCCTCCATTCAGCTGCAACAGTGAAGCACCAGAACAGAGCAGCAGACAAGCACACTGCAAGGCAGGAACTGCAGCAGGGAAAAGTGGAAGGAGGAGAGCCCATCCAGCCCTTCTGAACCTCTAATCTCCCTCTCTAAACCCTCTTCTAAGTCCTCTCAATCCTCTAAGTCAAGTACCAAGTAAGATATCATTGAATCTTCTCCTTATTGAGTTTAAAAGTGCAGTAGAGTTGCTGGAAATTTTCTGTGCAGAATTTGTTGTATGTTGTTGGAGGTTTTGCACTAGAAATGGTGTCAAAACCTAAGTGATTGTTATATAACCTTAGAGGATGTGTTTGTGGGTGTAAATGGTAGCTTAGGGTTTGATTTATGGGCTGTTATAGGCTTGAGAATCATAGAAACGAAAATTTGTTTTTCACACACACAAACTAGTTGATGAAAGTTTTGAGTGAATTGTTAGTGTTCAAATGGACAAGTAATAATTATGTGTGTGTTATGACCATATTAGACAGTAAATAAGCTCTGAAATTTAGAGGTTTTGAACCCAAGTTTGAGCATAAAAATGATTAGAAAAGGATAGGGAAGCATGTAGGAATAAGAGAAGCTCAAGAGAGCTAGTTTTGACAATATTAGTGATTCCCGTACTCAAATTTGAGCTAGAGGAGACCTGACCATATTTGGCTTATTTGGGGATGTTCTACACCTCAAATGATGCCTAGGAACCATAGAAAACCATAGGTTTTGGAACGGATCGAATCCGATAAAAATTGTGCAAGTTATGCACAAAATAGCGCCGTTAGAGCTCTGAGAAGTGAAACGGCTATCCTAATGCAATTTTTATTTCATGGTTTGAGTTTGGTTCATTATTATAAGTTAAATGAAGCTTAGTTATGGAATAAAATCTAGCGTCGCTAACCCGAAACCAAAAGTTTGCAAAACGGGCACTTAATTGCACCCGAAAGTGTCCAAAACGGACGTTTTTCTTAGATTTGACATAGCAAACGATGGAGTTTCTCGACGAAACTTTCCGAGCGACTTAGTTATGTGATAAGGAGACGCTAGAAAAAGGAACGGAGGTGAAACCATGGCTGGTTTCAATTCTGTTTTTTTTGGTCAACCGTATAATTAAAAAGTTGACTTTTTGTTTTAAGCTTTTGGAGACCAAACGAAACATATGGGGATGATCCTAGGGGTCTAGAAGTAAAACTTTTACAAAGAAATCGAAGTTAGAGAGTTTCGGTTGAGTTAGAAACAAGTTAGGAGATTATATAAAGAAAAATGGGTCTTAGTTGAGATTATTAACCTTGAAGTTGAGATTCTCAACTTTTCAAATTATCACTAGTAATGATGAGATCATGTTGTGTAGGTGACGAGCACGTGAGCGGCATCTAGGAGCCTCGTCGAGACGAGTGACGCGGCCTCGAGGTAAGTGGTTCGCCACTTAAGATCTCTTTCAATTTCATGTAATTGGTTGATGTTGATAATGAAAATGGTAGTTAAGTAATCTAAAAAGAAAATAGTTGAAATGAGAGTTTTCAGAAGTTTCAAAATGAGTTAGTTTTGTGCTTTTGGCACTAAATAAATATAGTTGTAAAACCCATGTATATCCCTTAAGATATAATGAGATTTAGCGCTACGTGACGACGCAGTAAATTCCGTCCGTAGTCGCTCAGGTTAGAGAAAAGTTAGCACTACGCGACGATGCAGAAAATTCCGTCCGTAGTTGCTCAGTTTCATAGAAAGTATAAGCGCTACGTTGCGATGCAGACAATTCCGCACGTAGTTGGCTATTTATATAGTTTGGCACTACTTGGCGATGCAATAAATTCCGCTCGTAGTTGCCCAGAGTTTTAGCACTACAATTGCGATGCAGAAAATCCCGCATTGTAGTTGCTCAGTGATAAGCGTTAGCGCCCTACGTGCGATGCAGTAAATTCCGTAACGTAGTGGTTGAGATGACTTAGTAAGCTTCACGTTGGCATTAGTTTTAATCGCCCGTGATGGTTAGAACATTTAAAGGATATACATGGGGGTTTCGGAAAGAAATCATAAAACAAATGATAAATCGTCATGTTAGTATATGTGATGTTATATTTTCGTTAGACTAACTTGTTTGTTTATTTTGTAGCTATTTAAATTTCGTGGTGTGCCACCGCAGACGATAGGACGTCACCATTTTGTTGGGTATATATAGGTGGGAGATTCATGACATGTGATGATGTATAACTTATGTATGAAATGGATATGTAATTGAGAAACACATAGTCATATTTTGAAATTGTATATTTGTAAATATTCATGCATTTTATATATATGATGCATCTAGATATATTCTACTTGAGTTTGTTCTTATAAATTGAGAATTTAGTGTTGATATTGCATGTTTGTTGAAAAATGATGATGATTATTGCATGTTTGAGAATAAAGAAGTTGGGAGGAATTGAGATTTTGTTCGAAGTGTAAATTTATTGACAAGTAAATTTTGGATTATCAAAAATGCAGCCGTTATGCTGCCGAAAATTTTATAAAAATATTTGAACCAAAAGTTGCGAAAAAATTTTATCACTCCCAACTAGTTTAAAAGAAAACTGAATTTTTGAGTTTAAACGAGTATACCGGTTGAAGAAAGTTAGGGTTCGCTTCTCGGATTTCTTCGATCTGACGAGTCGGTTTCGAGGAGTCCGTTGAAGTGCCCGGCGGGATCCTCCAGACAAGAGCTTAGATAAGGTCTGGGAAGGGTCCTGTTATAAAGAAGTTGGGAGGAAATTGAGATATAGTCGAAGTGTAAATTTTCATTACAGGTAAATTTTGGTTTTATTAAAAATGCAGCCGTTATGCTGCCGAAAATTTTATAAATATATTTGAAATAGAATCATAGAAAAAGTTTATCACTCCCAACCAGTTAAAGAAAAATCAAATCACTAAGTTTTAAACGAGTAAACCGGAGAAGAAAGTTAGGGTTCGCTTCTCAGATTTCTTCAATCCGACGAGTCGGGTTTGATGAGTCCGTTGAAGTGCCCGGTAGGATCCTCCAGACAAGAGCCTAGATAAGGTCTGGGTAGGGTCCTGTCAATAGCTGTACAGCTTAACTCCTGGATGGGCCCAAGTTTGAGTTATTTGTAGGATGGAAAGCTGCCAAATGATAGATTGGAAGCACGACACTCGTGAGCTAGGGCAACCCGATATTGCATCTATGACGACGTGTTGTATAAGAAGGGGTTTTCAGCTCTACTTTTAAGGTGCATTGATGGTCAGGATTGGGAGACAGTAATGAAGCAGATACACGAGGGTCATTGTAGAAATCATGCTGGGGGGCTATCTCTAGCTCACAAAGTCCGGCAATGGTTTTATTGGCCTACTATGAAGTAAGACGCCATCAACCTGGTTAAGAAATGTGACAAGTGCCAAAGGTTCGCTCAGGTTCCATGAGCTCCACCAACCTATCTCCAACAAATGGTGAGCCCATGACCCTTTGCAATATGGGGAATGGATTTGATTGAGCCATTACCAACAACTCGTGGGAGATGCAAGCATGCTGTAGTCGTTGTGGACTATTTCACCAAGTGGGCAGAAGCCAAGGAGTTGGCAGAAATCTCCATGACGAAGATAGAAAAGTTCGTGTGGAATAATATTATTTGCAAGTTTGGGCTTCCACAGCAGATCGTGACAAATAATGAGACCTAGTTCGATAACGACTAATTTCTCAAGTTCTGCAATGACCTAAAGATCGTCAAGAGCTTCTCAGCCGTTAACCATCCGTAAGCTAATGGCTAGATTGAAACTGTAAATAAAATTATAAAGCAGACCTTGAAGACAAAGCTGGAGGCGAAGAAAGGAGCATGGGTGGACGAGCTACAAAAGGTGTTATGGGCTTATAGAACAATAGCTCGCAGCACAACAGACGAAACTCCCTTTTCAATGGCGTACGGATCAGAAGTCATGATCCCAACAGAGCTAAAAGTAACCTCACAATGTAGAGCGACCTTTCAATCTAGAAGACAATGACCAGCTACTTGCCATAAATCTGGACCTACTTGAAGAAGCCAAAGAAGCAGCATGGTTAAGGGTAGCGGTTTATCATCAAAGGATTGTGAGGCACTACAATAGAAAAGCTCGAGTTCAAAGTTTCAATGTGGGAGATCTAGTATGACGGGACCCTTTCCAAATCCCTCCTCTGGACTCGAGAAAGACATCGTAGCACCCCGAAAGAATTCCCACAAACCCTATACTTAGTCCGAAGGGATCCTATCAGGGCATTAGAAAATCATTAGCTAAATATTTTAACTTCTTTTACAAGGTGATAGTTATAAAAATTTTTCGCTTTTTAATAAAAATTTCGGCAACATGCCGTCTGTTTTCTAAACTATGCCACCCTGCAAGTTTCAAATACAGTTTATAAAAACACTTCTATGAAATCAATTTCTCAACTTTCAGAGCCTCCAACTCATTTCTCATAACACAACCACAAACAAATAAATAAAATCTGAAAACTGAATTTCATAAAACTTTAATAAAACATTTTTAACTAATGCATCTACTATTTCTTTAAAATATTTACAACTATATACATAAACATATACATGATCAAAATAACAAAATATATACATGTAGTAGGTGTCGTTCTATTCGTCCGCTTGCACGTCTAACTGAACCTTGTCAGCTGGATGATTAGCTCTTGCACCTGTGGGAGAATTTTTAAGAAAAATAATTAAAGAAAAATATGAGTATAACTCAGTAAGTGGTATAATTTATATAAACTAAAACTCATTTCTGCATAAAATATTCTCCCAAAAACAGTTTTTAAAAACTAAAATGCTTTCTAAAATTCTTTTCTAAAACACTTTCTGATATCTTTTCTAATGCTCGCCTAAATGGTAACCCATAAATATCTACTCTTGGCGTGGTAGCATATAAAATCTAGTTAACTACTAGGAGTGGGAATCTACCATGTGTAGTTATCGTAAGCGGGCCCACGCTGCATCATTTTTATCGATTTTGCACTCATATTCCGTTTACTATTGTTAGGTGACACAGCAAGGATCCCAATTTACTCGTCTTATAATATACACTATTTCGAGAGGTTTGGTGCCCAACGGCCCTGTCTAGTTTCGTTTAGAGTTGCCGTTATGCACCGTGCATCACTTTTGCATATTTTACACTCATATTCCGTTTACTGTGGTTAGGTGACACCGGAAGGCTCCTAATTTGCTCGTCTCATCATATACACCATTTCGAGAGGTTGGTGCCCAACGGCCCCGTCTAGTTTCGTTTAGAGTTGTCGTTATGCACCGTGCATCACTTTAGCCGATTTTGCACTCATATTGCGTTTACTATGGTTAGGTGACACCGGAAGGCTCCTAATTTGCTCGTCTCATCATGTCCACCATTTCGAGAGGTTTGGAGTCCAATGGCTCCGTCTAGTTTCGTTTAGTGTTGTCGTTATACATCGTGCATCACTTTTGTCGATTTTGCATTCATATTCCGTTTACTATGGTTAGATGACACCGGAAGGCTGCTAATTTGCTCGTCTCATCATATACACCATTTCTAGAGGTTTGGTGCCTAACGGTCCCGTCTAGTTTCGTTTAGAGTTGCCGTTATGCACCGTGCATCACTTTTGCCGATTTTGCACTCATATTCCGTTTACTATAGTTTGGTGACACCGAAAGGCTCCTAATTTGTTCGTCTCATCATATCCACCATTTCAAGAGGTTTGATGCCCAACGGCGCCCTCTAATTTCGTTTAGAGTTGCAGAGTGTCATCGAGCATCAATTTTGCCGATTTTGCACTCATATTCCGTTTACTGTGGTTAGGTTACACAGGAAGGCTCCTAATTTACTCGTCTCATCATATACACGATTTCAAGAGGTTTGGTGCCCAACGGCCCCGTCTAGTTTCGTTTAATGTTGCCGTTATGCACCGTGCATCACTTTCACCGAATTTGCACTCATATTCCGTTTACTGTAGTTAGGTGACATCGGAGGCTCCTAATTTGCTAGTTTCATCATATACAGCATTTCGAGAGGTTTGGTGCCCAATGGCCCCGTCTAGTTTCGTTTAGAGTTGCCGTTATGCATCGTGCATCACTTTTGCATATTTTATACTCATATTCCGTTTTCTGTGGTTAGGTGACACCAGAAGGCTTCTAATTTGCTCGTCTCATCATATACACCATTTCGAGAGGTTTGGTGCCCAACGGCTCCGTCTAGTTTCGTTTAGAGTTGCCGTTATGCACCGTACATCACTTTTGCAGATTTTGCACTCATATTGCGTTTACTATGGTTAGGTGACACCGGAAGGCTGCTAATTTGCTTCTCTCATCATGTCCACAATTTCGAGAGGTTTGGAGCCCAATGGCTTCGTCTAGTTTCGTTTAATGTTACCGTTATACACCGTGCATTACTTTTATTGATTTTGCACTCATATTCCGTTTACTGTGGTTAGGTGACACCGGAAGGCTCCTAATTTGCTCGTCTCATCATATACTCCATTTCGTGAGGTTTGGTGCCCAACGATCCCGTCTAGTTTTTTTTAGTGTTGCCGTTATGCACCGTGCATCACTTTTGCCGATTTTGTACGCATATTCCGTTTACTGTGGTTTGGTGACACCGGAAGGCTCCTAATTTGCTCGTCTCAACATATACTCAATTTCGTGAGGTTTGGTGCCCAACGACCCCGTCTAGTTTCGTTTAGTGTTGCCATTATGCACCGTGCATCACTTTTACCGATTTTGTACTCATATTCCGTTTACTGTGGTTAGGTGACACCGGAAGGCTCCTAATTTGCTCGTCTCAACATATACTCAATTTCGTGAGGTTCGGTGCCCAACGACCCCGTCTAGTTTCGTTTAGTGTTGCCGTTATGCACCGTGCATCACTTTTACCGATTTTATACTCATATTCCGTTTACTGTGGTTAGGTGACAGCGGAAGACTCCTAATTTACTCGTCTCAACATATACTCCACTTCGTGAGGTTTGGCGCCCAACGATCCCGTCTAGTTTCGTTTAGTGTTGCCGTTATGCACCGTGCATCACTTTTGCCGATATTGTACTCATATTCCGTTTACTGTGGTTAGGTGACACAGGAAGGCTTCTAATTTGCTCGTCCCAACATATACTCTATTTCGTGAGGTTTGGTGCCCAACGACCCCGTCTAGTTTCGTTTAGTGTTGCCGTTATGCATCGTGCATCACTTTTGTCGATTTTGCACTCATATTTCGTTTACTATGGTTTGGTGACACCGAAAGGCTCCTAATTTGTTCGTCTCATCATATACACCATTTCGAGAGGTTTGGTGCCCAACGATGCCCTCTAATTTCGTTTAGAGTTGCAGAGTGTCATCGTGTATCACTTTTGCCGATTTTGCACTCATATTCCGTTTACTGTGGTTAGGTTACATAGGAAGGCTCCTAATTTACTCGTCTCATCATATACACGATTTCAAGAGGTTTGGTGCCCAATGGCCCCGTCTAGTTTCGTTTAATGTTGCCGTTATGCACCGTGCATCACTTTCACCGAATTTGCACTCATATTCCGTTTACTGTAGTTAGGTGACATCGGAAGGCTCCTAATTTGCTAGTTTCATCATATACAGCATTTCGAGAGGTTTGGTGCCCAATGGCCCCGTCTAGTTTCGTTTAGAGTTGCCGTTATGCATCGTGCATCACTTTTGCATATTTTATACTCATATTCCGTTTACTGTGGTTAGGTGACACCAGAAGGCTTCTAATTTGCTCGTCTCATCATATACACCATTTCGAGAGGTTTGGTGCCCAACGGCTCCGTCTAGTTTCGTTTAGAGTTGCCGTTATGCACCGTACATCACTTTTGCAGATTTTGCACTCATATTGCGTTTACTATGGTTAGGTGACACCGGAAGGCTGCTAATTTGCTTCTCTCATCATGTCCACAATTTCGAGAGGTTTGGAGCCCAATGGCTTCGTCTAGTTTCGTTTAATGTTACCGTTATACACCGTGCATTACTTTTATCGATTTTGCACTCATATTCCGTTTACTGTGGTTAGGTGACACCGGAAGGCTCCTAATTTGCTCGTCTCATCATATACTCCATTTCGTGAGGTTTGGTGCCCAACGATCCCGTCTAGTTTTTTTTAGTGTTGCCGTTATGCATCGTGCATCACTTTTGCCGATTTTGTACGCATATTCCGTTTACTGTGGTTTGGTGACACCGGAAGGCTCCTAATTTGCTCGTCTCAACATATACTCAATTTCGTGAGGTTTGGTGCCCAACGACCCCGTCTAGTTTCGTTTAGTGTTGCCATTATGCACCGTGCATCACTTTTACCGATTTTGTACTCATATTCCGTTTACTGTGGTTAGGTGACACCGGAAGGCTCCTAATTTGCTCGTCTCAACATATACTCAATTTCGTGAGGTTCGGTGCCCAACGACCCCGTCTAGTTTCGTTTAGTGTTGCCGTTATGCACCGTGCATCACTTTTACCGATTTTATACTCATATTCCGTTTACTGTGGTTAGGTGACAGCGGAAGACTCCTAATTTACTCGTCTCAACATATACTCCACTTCGTGAGGTTTGGCGCCCAACGATCCCGTCTAGTTTCGTTTAGTGTTGCCGTTATGCACCGTGCATCACTTTTGCCGATATTGTACTCATATTCCGTTTACTGTGGTTAGGTGACACAGGAAGGCTTCTAATTTGCTCGTCCCAACATATACTCTATTTCGTGAGGTTTGGTGCCCAACGACCCCGTCTAGTTTCGGTTAGTGTTGCCGTTATGCATCGTGCATCACTTTTGTCGATTTTGCACTCATATTTCGTTTACTATGGTTTGGTGACACCGAAAGGCTCCTAATTTGTTCGTCTCATCATATACACCATTTCGAGAGGTTTGGTGCCCAACGATGCCCTCTAATTTCGTTTAGAGTTGCAGAGTGTCATCGTGTATCACTTTTGCCGATTTTGCACTCATATTCCGTTTACTGTGGTTAGGTTACATAGGAAGGCTCCTAATTTACTCGTCTCATCATATACACGATTTCAAGAGGTTTGGTGCCCAATGGCCCCGTCTAGTTTCGTTTAATGTTGCCGTTATGCACCGTGCATCACTTTCACCGATTTGCACTCATATTCCGTTTACTGTAGTTAGGTGACATCGGAAGGCTCCTAATTTGCTAGTTTCATCATATACAGCATTTCGAGAGGTTTGGTGCCCAATGGCCCGTCTAGTTTCGTTTAGAGTTGCCGTTATGCATCGTGCATCACTTTTGCATATTTTATACTCATATTCCGTTTACTGTGGTTAGGTGACACCAGAAGGCTTCTAATTTGCTCGTCTCATCATATACACCATTTCGAGAGGTTTGGTGCCCAACGGCTCCGTCTAGTTTCGTTTAGAGTTGCCGTTATGCACCGCACATCACTTTTGCAGATTTTGCACTCATATTGCGTTTACTATGGTTAGGTGACACCGGAAGGCTGCTAATTTGCTTCTCTCATCATGTCCACAATTTCGAGAGGTTTGGAGCCCAATGGCTCCGTCTAGTTTCGTTTAATGTTACCGTTATACACCGTGCATTACTTTTATCGATTTTGCACTCATATTCCGTTTACTGTGGTTAGGTGACACCGGAAGGCTCCTAATTTGCTCGTCTCATCATATACTCCATTTCGTGAGGTTTGGTGCCCAACGATCCCGTCTAGTTTTTTTTAGTGTTGCCGTTATGCACCGTGCATCACTTTTGCCGATTTTGTACGCATATTCCGTTTACTGTGGTTTGGTGACACCGGAAGGCTCCTAATTTGCTCGTCTCAACATATACTCAATTTCGTGAGGTTTGGTGCCCAACGACCCCGTCTAGTTTCGTTTAGTGTTGCCATTATGCACCGTGCATCACTTTTACCGATTTTGTACTCATATTCCGTTTACTGTGGTTAGGTGACACCGGAAGGCTCCTAATTTGCTCGTCTCAACATATACTCAATTTCGTGAGGTTCGGTGCCCAACGACCCCGTCTAGTTTCGTTTAGTGTTGCCGTTATGCACCGTGCATCACTTTTACCGATTTTATACTCATATTCCGTTTACTGTGGTTAGGTGACAGCGGAAGACTCCTAATTTACTCGTCTCAACATATACTCCACTTCGTGAGGTTTGGCGCCCAACGATCCCGTCTAGTTTCGTTTAGTGTTGCCGTTATGCACCGTGCATCACTTTTGCCGATTTTGTACTCATATTCCGTTTACTGTGGTTAGGTGACACAGGAAGGCTTCTAATTTGCTCGTCCCAACATATACTCTATTTCGTGAGGTTTGGTGCCCAACGACCCCGTCTAGTTTCGTTTAGTGTTGCCGTTATGCATCGTGCATCACTTTTGTCGATTTTGCACTCATATTTCGTTTACTATGGTTTGGTGACACCGAAAGGCTCCTAATTTGTTCGTCTCATCATATACACCATTTCGAGAGGTTTGGTGCCCAACGATGCCCTCTAATTTCGTTTAGAGTTGCAGAGTGTCATCGTGTATCACTTTTGCCGATTTTGCACTCATATTCCGTTTACTGTGGTTAGGTTACATAGGAAGGCTCCTAATTTACTCGTCTCATCATATACACGATTTCAAGAGGTTTGGTGCCCAATGGCCCCGTCTAGTTTCGTTTAATGTTGCCGTTATGCACCGTGCATCACTTTCACCGAATTTGCACTCATATTCCGTTTACTGTAGTTAGGTGACATCGGAAGGCTCCTAATTTGCTAGTTTCATCATATACAGCATTTCGAGAGGTTTGGTGCCCAATGGCCCCGTCTAGTTTCGTTTAGAGTTGCCGTTATGCATCGTGCATCACTTTTGCATATTTTATACTCATATTCCGTTTACTGTGGTTAGGTGACACCAGAAGGCTTCTAATTTGCTCGTCTCATCATATACACCATTTCGAGAGGTTTGGTGCCCAACGGCTCCGTCTAGTTTCGTTTAGAGTTGCCGTTATGCACCGTACATCACTTTTGCAGATTTTGCACTCATATTGCGTTTACTATGGTTAGGTGACACCGGAAGGTTCCTAATTTGTTTGCTTCATCATGTCCACAATTTCTAGAGGTTTGGTGCCCAACGGCCTCATCTAGTTTCGTTTAGAGTTGCCGTTATGCACCGTGCACACTTTTGCCGATTTTGCACTCATATTCCGTTTACTATGGTTAGTGACACCGAAAGGCTCCTAATTTGTTCGTTTCATCATGTACACCATTTCGAGAGGTTTGGTGCCCAACGACGCCCTCTAATTTCGTTTAGAGTTACAGAGTGTCATCGTGCATTACTTTTACCGATTTTGCACTCATATTCCGTTTACTGTGGTTAGGTTACACAGGAAGACTTCTAATTTACTCGTCTCATCATATACACGATTTCAAGATGTTTGGTGCCCAACGGCCCCGTCTAGTTTCGTTTAGTGTTGCTGTTATGCACCATGCATCACTTTCACCGATTTTGCATTCATATTCCGTTTACTGTAGTTAGGTCACACCGGAAGGCTCCGAATTTGCTAGTCTCATCATATACAGCATTTCGAGAGGTTTGGTGCCCAACGCCCCGTCTAGTTTCGTTTAGAGGTGCCGTTATGCACCGTGCATCACTTTTGCATATTTTGCACTCATATTCCGTTTATTGTGGTTAGGTGACACCAGAAGGCTCCTAATTTGCTCGTCTCATCATATACACCATTTCGGGAGGTTTTGTGCCCAACGGCCCCGTCTAGTTTCGTTTAGAGTTGCCTTATGCACGGTGCATCACTTTTGCCGATTTTGCACTCATATTACATTTACTGTGATTAGGTGACACCGGAAGACTCCTAATTTGCTCGTCTCATCATATACTCCATTTCGTGAGGTTTGGTGCCCAACGACCCCGTTTAGTTTCGTTTAGTGTTGCCGTTATGCACCGTGCATCACTTTTGCCGATTTTGCACTCATATTCCGTTTACTGTGGTTAGATGACACCGGAAGGCTCCTAATTTGCTCGTTTCATCATATACAGCATTTCGAGAAGTTTGGTGCCCAACGGCCCCGTCTAGTTTTGTTTAGTCCTACCGTTATGTACCATGCATCATTTGTACCGATTTTGCACTCATATTCCGTTTATTGTGGTTAGGTGACACTGAAAGGCTCCTAATTTGCTTGTCTCATCATATACACCATTTCGCGAGGTTTGGTGCCCAACGGCCCCGTCTAGTTTCGCTTAGTGCTGTCGTAATGCACAGTGCATCACTTTCGTCGATTTTGCACTCATATTCCGTTTACGATGGTTCGGTGACCCCGGAAGGCTCATAATTTGCTCGTTTTATCATATAAACCATTTGGAGAGATTTGGTGCCCAACGGCCCCGTCTATTTCGTTTAGTGTTGCCGTTATGCACCGTGCATCACTTTTGTCGATTTTGCACTCATATTCCGTTTATTGTGGTTAGGTGACATCGGAAGGCTCCTAATTTGCTCGTCTCATCATATACCTCATTTCGAGAGGTTTGGTACCCAACGGCCCCATCTAATTTCGTTTAGTGTTGGCGTTATGCACCGTGCATCACTTTTGCCGATTTTACAATCATATTCCGTTTACTGTAGTTAGGTGACACTGGAAGGCTCCTAATTTGGTAGTCTCATCATATACACCATTTCTAGAGGTTTGGTGCCCAACGGCCTCGTTTAGTTTCGTATAGAGTTGTCGTTATGCACGGTGCATCACTTTTGCCGATTTTGCACTCATATTCTGTTTACTCTGGTTAGGTGACACCGAAAGGCTCCTAATTTGCTCGTCTCATCATATACACCATTTCGAGAAATTTGGTGCCCAACGGCGCTCTCTAATTTTGTTTAGAGTTGCAGAGTGTCACCGTGTATCACTTTTGCTGATTTTGCACTCCTATTCCGTTTACTGTGGTTAGGTGACACAGGAAGGCTCCTAATTTACTCGTGTCATCATATACACCATTTCGAGAGGTTTGGTGTCCGTCGTCATCGTCTAGTTTCGTTTAGAGTTACCGTTATGCACCGTGCATCACTTTTGGCGATTTGCCACTGATATTCCATTTACTGTGGTGAGGTGGCACCGGAAGGCTCCTAATTTGCACGTCTCATCATATACACCATTTCGAGAGGTTTGGTTTCCAACGGCCCCATCTAGTTTCGCTTAATTTTGCCGTTATGCACCGTGCATCATTTTTGCCGATTTTGCACTCATATTCTGTTTACTGTGGTTAGGTGACATCGGAAGGCTCCTAATTTGCTCGTCTCATCATATACACCATTTCTAGAGGTTCGATGCCCAACGGCACCGTCTAGTTTCGTTTAGAGTTGCCGTTATGCACCGTGCATCACTTTTACCGATTTTGCACTCATATTGCGTTTACTATGGTTAGGTGACACCGAAAGGCTCCTAATTTGTTCGTCTCATCATATACACATTTTTGAGAGGTTTGGTGCCCAACGGCACCCTCTAATTTTGTGAAGAGTTACCGTTATGCACCGTGCATCACTTTTGTCGATTTTGCACTAATATTCCGTTTATTGTGGTTAGGTGACGCCGGAAGGCTCCTAATTTGCACGTCTCATCATATACACCATTTCGAGAGGTTTGGTGCCCAACGGCCCCGTCTAGTTTCGCTTAGTGTTGCCGTTATGCACCGTGCATCATTTTTGCCGATTTTGCACTCACATTCTGTTTGCTGCGGTGAGGTGATATCGGAAGGCTCCTAATTTGCTCGTCTCATCATATACACAATTTCTAGAGGTTCGGTGCCCAACGGCCCCGTCTTGTTTCGTTTAGAGTTGCCGTTATGCACCGTGCATTTCTTTTGCCAATTTTGCACTCATATTCCGTTGACTATGGTTATGTGACATCGAAAGGCTCCTAAATTGCTCGTCTCATCATATACACTATTTTGAAAGATTTGGTGCCCAACGGCGCCCTTTAATTTCGTTTAGAGTTGCACAGTGTCACCGTGTGACAAGACCCTTCCCAGACCTTATCTAAACTCTTGTCTGGAGGATCCTGCCGGGCACTTCAACGAACTCATCGAACCCGACTCGTTGGATCGAAGACATCCGAGAAGCGAACCCTAACTTTGTTACATCGGTTTACTCGTTATGAATTTATTGATATGGTTTTTCTTTAACTGGTTGGGAGTGATAAAAATTTTCTCAAACTATTTCGAATACTTTTTGTAAAATTTTCGGCAGCATAACGACTGCATTTTTTATAAAACCAAAATTTCACCTGTAAAGAAAATCACACTTCGACTATCTCTAAACACCTCCCAACTTCTTATCCACAAACAATTATTATCATCACAAGATTCATAGGTATAAACATTAACTCAATCCCACAATATGCATATATGCATCATATATATATATATATACAATGCATGAATATTTACAATTTACAATCTTGAACATTAATAGGTTTTAAAATGTAATACATCAAATACATCTACGCAATTATATACAAATGTCTTGCGCAATCGCCCACCTATAAATGTATATGCAAAACCAGAAGATCGTAGTATCGCCCGCAGTGGAAATCAATAGAAACAACCAAGCTACACATTAAACAAACAAGTTAGAGCAACGAAGGTATATAATTTCACATACACTAACATCACAATTTACTAATAGTTCAAGTTTTACGATTTCTTTCAAAATCTCCATGTGTATCCTTGACTCGTTATAACCATCACAGACGATTATAACTAATGCCAACGTGAAGTTTACTAATATATCTCAACCATTACGTTACGGAGTTTACTACATCGTACGTAAGGCGCTAAATCTCATCACTGAACAACTACAATGCGGGATTTTCTGCATCGCAAGTGTAGTGCTAAAACTCTAGGCGACTACGAGCGGAATTTACTGCATCGCTTCGTAGCGCTAACTATCAACTAACCAACTACGCACGAAATTGTCTGCATCGTAACATAGCGCTATACTTTTCTATAATCTGAGCGATTACGGACGGAATTCTCTGCGTCGTCACGTAACGCTAAGTCTCTTAACTTTTAAGGTATACACATGGGTTTTCATACTTAGCTATTTAAGTGCAATAAGCACAAAACTTTCTTGTTTTGAAATCTACTACACTTTCTCATTTCACCTTTACTAAAGCAATTTAGTATTCATCTCTAGTACCATATAGATTCCATAAAAATCTATATGCTTAGACTTTACTCTTAACATTAATCATTATTTTCAATATCATTTATTTCTTAGTTACAATGTTTATGATACAAATGAAGAATTTCCAAAGAATTGGAAACAAGCATAAGTGGCGAACCACTTACCTCGAAGCCGCATCAAGTGCCTCGATGAATCTCAGGAGCCTCGGTGCCTTGCTCTTTACCTACACAATATTTTCTCATCATTACTAATAACAAAACTCAATTCTCAACTATACGTTAGAATTTCTCAACTATAGTCATTTTTCTCTATATAGCTCCTAACTTGTTTCTACTCAACCGAGACTCTTTAATTCCGATTTCTATGTAAAAGTTTCAATTTTGGACCCCTAGGGATACCCCCAAGCGGTCCGTTTACTTTTTAGAGGCCTAAAACGAAAAATCACATTTTTTTACTCAAACGGACAGCCCTTGACAGAACGTACTGCGACGCGCTGCCCGGGACTCCGTTTTCCTCCATTCTTTTTCCTACAGCTCAATTATCTCACATTCTAGTCACACGTCAAAATTTATTGAAAAATATTATCATTTGCTTGGTTAAATCTAAGGAAAATGCCCGTTTTAGACACTTTCGGACACGTTTTAGTGCATGTTTTGTAAACTTTTCGTTTCGGATTAGCGACGCTAGTTTTTCTTCCATAAATAAGCCTCATCTAACTAATAATGATCAACCAAACTCATTTCATGTAATAAAAATTGCATTAGGATAGCCGTTTTACTTCTCATAGCTCTAACGGCACTATTCGGTGCATAACTTGCACAATTTTTATCGGATTCGATCCGTTCCAAAACCTATGGTTTTCTATGGTTTCTAGGCATCATTTGAGGTGTAGAACACCCCAAAATAAGTCAAATATGGTCAGGTTTCCTCTAGCTCAAATTTGAGCTCGGGAATCACATTTTTTACTACAACTATTCCTTTGCAACTCTAAACAATTCTTTAACTTTGCTAACCTCTTTTATGCTCAAACTTGGGTTCAAAACCACTTAATTTCAAGGCCTATTTATTACCCTTCAAGTATTTAATACATACATAAAGATAGCTTAGTCATTTAATTGCTCAAACTTCACTTAAACTTTCTATCGACTAGTTAGAGTGCATAACAATAAAGTTTCTGTTTCTATTTTATTTATGGGCATAACAGCCCATATTTACATCTCTCAAGCATCATTTACACACAATAAATCATCATTTAAATGTTCATTACAATTACATAAGGTTCTCTCAAAGTTTGAAGAACAATCATCCAACATAAATCAACAACAACTACAACAAGCTGTCATCACTTTCATTTCTGTTTCAGTAGAAAATTAAAGAAATAATAGGTTGTAATCTTACTTAATGCTTGTTTAGAGGGCTTGAATGACTTGCAAGATGCATAAGGAGGAGGGTTTGGAGGATAGAAAACTGCCTGGGAGGTTCTTTCTTCTCCCTTTTTCCTGACCGAACAGCTCCTGCAGTTTCGGCTCGCGTCTGGTCTGCTCGCGTCCCTCACGACCAGCAGTTGCTGGTGCTCCTTCTTCTTCGTGCCTCCTCCCTCTCTTCTTCCTTTGCTGCCTAACTTGCTGCAGTTCACGACCAACAGTCCCCCATTCGTGACCAGCTCTCGCGCGAACGGTTCTGCTCGGGTTTGACGCGCTGGAAGCTATTTCTGGTGCTGAAGTCCACTTCGGCTACTATTGCTGCTGTCTTCTTCTTCCTCTCTTGCTGTGATTCACGACCAGCAGCTATCTTCTCTCTTCTTCCACACGTGTTCTGCTTTGGTTGGGTGTTACACGGCAGCAGCTTCTCCTCGGTTCCAGTAACTTCTTCTCTCGACTGATGACTGATTGCTTTGCTGAATGGTGTCTTTGTTTTGCTGAAATTTTCAGCTTAAGTGTTATATATATACTACTCAACTCCTCTTAATTACATCATGCCCCAATTCTTTTAAATTTTACTCCAACCTTATTGTCTTGTTACTCTTTCATGGCCACACCCCTCGATGTCCTTCCGCGTCTCTTTTGTTTCTATTCAATTTAATCGTTCGTCTCATTTAAAAATTTATTTTAAAACGTCAAGCTTGTCTTATTAACCTTGACTCTCTCTCTTTAATCAAATTTTAAATTTGACTTATCATTTACTAAAATTCTCGATTTCTTAACTTAGATTTTTGTTGAAATACTAGTTAACTTTTATAATCGCTGGTTTTCGTTATACTCTTAATTTAATAACTTTCTTAGGCCATGACTTTTAATTTATTAAATGTAGGGATTTATATTATCTCCCTAATCTAGCTTCTAGCATTAGGAATTTATAAGTCAAGATTAGGGGTTTACACCGTGCATCACTTTTGCCGATTTTGCAGTCATATTCTGTTTACTGTGGTTAGGTTACATAGGAAGGCTTCTAATTTACTCGTCTCATCATATACACGATTTCGAGAGGTTGGGTGCCCAACGGCTCCGTCTAGTTTCGTTTAGTGTTGCCGTTATACACCGTGCATCACTTTTACCGATTTTGCACTGATTCCGTTTACTATGGTTAGGTGACACTAGAAGGCTCCTAATTATCTCGTCTCATCATGTATACCATTTCGAGAGGTTTGGTGCCTAACGGCCCCGTCTAGTTTCGTTTAGTGTTGCCATAATGCACCGTGCATCCATTTTACCGATTTTACATTCATATTCCGTTTACTGTGGTTAGATGACACCGGAAGGCTCCTAATTTACTCGTCTCATCATATACACCATTTCTAGAGGTTTGGTACCCAACGGCCCCGTCTAGTTTCGTTTAGAATTGCCGTTATGCACCGTGCATCACTTTTACCGATTTTGCACTCATATTCCGTTTACTGTGGTTAGGTGACCCCGAAAGGCTCCAAATTTGCTCGTCTCATCATATACACCGTTTCGAGAGGTTTGGTGCCCAACGGCCCCATCTAGTTTCGTTTAGAGTTGCCGTTATGCACTGTGCATCACTTTTACTGATTTTCCACTCATATTCCGTTCACTGTGGTTAGGTGACACCGAAAGGCTCCTAATTTGCTTGTCACTTCATATACACCTTTTCGAGCAGTTTGGTGCCCAACGGCCCCGTCTAGTTTCGTTTAGTGTTTCCGTTATGCACAGTGCATCACTTTCACCGATTTTGCACTCATATTCCGTTTACTGTGGTTAGGTGCCCCCGGAAGGCTCCTAATTTGCTCATCTCATCATATACACCATTTCGAGAGGTTTGGTGCCCAACGGCCCTGTCTAGTTTCGTTTAGTGTTGCCATTACGCACCATGCATCACTTTTACCGATTTTGCACTTATATTCTGTTTATTGTGATTAGGTGACACGGGAAGGCTCTTAATTTACTTGTCTCATCATATACACCATTTCTAGAGGTTTGGCGCCCAACGGTCCCATCTAGTTTCGTTTAGAGTTGCCGTTATGCACCGTGCATCACTTTTGTCGATTTTGCACTCATATTCCGTTTACTGTGGTTGGGTGATACCGGAAGGCTCCTAATTTACTCGTCTCATCATATACACCATTTCAAAAGGTTTGGTGCCCAACGGCCCCATCTAGTTTCGTTTAGAGTTGCCGTTATGCACCGTGCATCACTTTTACTAATTTTGCACTCATATTCCGTTTACTGTGGTTAGGTGACACCGAAAGGCTCCTAATTTGCTCGTCTCATCATATACACCATTTCGAGAGGTTTGGTGCCCAACGGCCCCGTCTAGTTTCGTTTAGTGTTGCCGTTATACACCATGCATCACTTTTGTCGATTTTGCACTCATGTTCCGTTTATTGTGGATAGGTGATACTAGAAGGGTCCTAATTTGCTCGTCTCATCATATACACCATTTCGAGAGGTTTGGTACCCAACGCCCCTGTCTAGCTTCGTTTAGAGTTGCCGTTATGCACCGTGCATCACTTGTACCGATTTTGCACTCATATTCCGTTTACGGTGGTTAGGCGACACCAAAAGGCTCCTAATTTGCTCGTCTCATCATATACACCGTTCCGAGAGGTTTGGTGCGAAACAACCCTGTCTAGCTTCATTTAGTGTTGCCGTTATGCACCGTGCATCAGTTTTGCCGATTTTGCACTCATATTCCGTTTACTGTGGTTAGCTGACCCCGGAAGGCTCCTAATTTGCTCGTTTCATCACATGCACCATTTCGAGAGGTTTGGTGCCCAGCGGCCCTTTCTAGTTTCGTTTAGTGCTCCCGTTATGCACCATGCATCACTTTACCGATTTTGCGCTCATATTCCGTTTATTGTGGTTAGGCGACACTGGAAGACTCCTAATTTGCTCGTCTCATCATATGCACCATTTCGCGAGGTTTGGTGCCCAATGACCCCGTCTAGTTTCGTTTAGTGTTGCCGTTATGCACAGTGCATCACTTTCATCTATTTCGCACTCATATTCCGTTTACGGTGGTTAGGTGACCTTTGAAGGCTCCTAATTTGCTCGTTTCTTCATATACACCATTTCGAGAGCTTTGGTGCCCAACGGCCCCGTCTATTTTCATTTAGAGTTGCCGTTATGCACCGTGCATCACTTTTACCGATTTTGCATTCATATTCCGTTTATTGTGGTTAGGTGACACCGGAAGGCTCCTAATTTGCTCGTCTCACAATATACACCATTTCGAGAGGTTTGGTGCCCAACGATCCCATCTAATTTCGTTTATGTTGGCGTTATGCGCCGTGTATCACTTTAGCCGATTTTGCACTCATATTCCATTTACTCTGGTAAGGTTACATCGGAAGGTCCTAATTTGCTAGTCTCATCGTATACGCAATTTTGAGAGGTTTGGTGCCCAACGGCTCCGTCTAGTTTTCTTTAGAGTTGCCGTTATGCACCGTGGATCACTTTAGGCGATTTTGCACTCATATTCCGTTTACTGTGGTTAGGTGACACCGGAAGGCTCCTAATTTGCTTGTCTCATCGTATACACCATTTTGAGAAGTTTGGTGCCCAACGGCTCCGTCTAGTTTCGTTTAGAGTTACGGTTATGCACCGTGCATCACTTTAGTCGATTTTGCCCTCATATTTCGTTTACAGCGGTTAGGTGACATCGGAAGACTCCTAATTTGCTCGTCTCATCGTATACACCATTTTGAGAGGTTTGGTGCCCAACGACTCCGTCTAGTTTCGTTTAGAGTTACGGTTATGCACCGTGCATCACTTTTGCCGATTTTGCACTCATATTCCGTTTAATGTGGTTAGGTGACACCGGAAGGCTCCTAATTTGCTCGTCTCATGATATACACCATTTCGAGAGGTTTTGTGCCCAACGGCCCCATCTAGTTTCGTTTAGAGTTGCCGTTATGCACCGTGCATCACTTTACACGATTTTGCACTCATATTCCATTTACTGTGGTTAGGTGACACCGGAAGGCTCCTAATTTACTCGTCTCATCGTATACACCATTTCGAGAGGTTTGGTGCCCAACGGCTCCATCTAGTTTCGTTTAGAGTTATGGTTATGCACCGTGCATCACTTTTGCCGATTTTGCACTCATATTCCGTTTAATGTGGTTAGCTGACACCGGAAGGCTCCTAATTTACTCGTCTCATCATATACACCATTTCGAGAGGTTTTGTGTCCAACGGCCCCATCTAGTTTCGTTTAGAGTTGCCGTTATGCACCGTGCATCACTTTAGCCGATTTTGCCCTCATATTCCGTTTACTGTGGTTTGGTGACACCGGAAGGCTCCTAATTTGCTCGTCTCATCGTATACACCATTTTGAGAGGTTTGGTGCCCAACGGCTTCGTCTAGTTTCGTTTAGAGTTGCCGTTATGCACCGTGCATCACTTTAGGCGATTTTGCACTCAGATTCCGTTTACTGTGGTTAGTTGACACCGGAAGGCTCCTAATTTGCTCGTCTCATCGTATACACGATTTTGAGAGGTTTGGTGCCCAACGGCTCCGTCTAGTTTCGTTTAGAGTTGCCGTTATGCACCGTGGATCACTTTAGGCGATTTTGCACTCATATTCCGTTTATTGTGGTTAGGTGACACCGGAAGGCTCCTAATTTGCTCGTCTCACAATATACCTCATTTCGAGAGGTTTGGTGCCCAACGATCCCATCTAATTTCGTTTATGTTGGCGTTATGCGCCGTGTATCACTTCAGCCGATTTTGCACTCATATTCCATTTACTCTGGTAAGGTTACATCGGAAGGCTCCTAATTTGCTAGTCTCATCGTATACGCCATTTTGAGAGGTTTGGTGCCCAACGGCCCCATCTAGTTTCGTTTAGAGTTGCCGTTATGCACCGTGCATCACTTTAGCCGATTTTGCCCTCATATTTTGTTTACAGTGGTTAGGTGACACCGGAAGGCTCCTAATTTGCTCGTCTCATCGTATACACCATTTTGAGAAGTTTGGTGCCCAACGGCTCCGTCTAGTTTCGTTTAGAGTTATGGTTATGCACCGTGCATCACTTTTGCCGATTTTGCACTCATACTCCGTTTAATGTGGTTAGGTGACACCGGAAGGCTCCTAATTTGCTCGTCTCATCATATGCACCATTTCGAGAGGTTTTGTGCCCAACGGCCCCATCTAGTTTCGTGTAGAGTTGCCGTTATGCACCGTGCATCACTTTACCGATTTTGCGCACAATATTCCGTTTACTGTGGTTAGGTGACACCGAAAGACTCCTAATTTGCTCGTCTCATCGTATACACCATTTGGAGAGGTTTGGTGCCCAACGGCTTCATCTAGTTTCGTTTAGAGTTGTCGTTATGCACCGTGCATCACTTTAGGCGATTTTGCACTCATATTCCGTTTACTGTGGTTAGGTGACACCGGAAGGCTCCTAATTTGCTCGTCTCATCGTATACACCATTTCGAGAGGTTTGGTGCCCAACGACTCCGTCTAGTTTCGTATAGAGTTACGGCTATGCGCCGTGCATCACTTTTATCGATTTTGCACTCATATTCCGTTTACTGTGGTTAGGTGACACCGGAAGGCTCCTAATTTGCTTGTCTCATCGTATACACCATTTGGAGATGTTTGGTGCCCAACGGCTCCGTCTAGTTTCGTTTAGACTTGCCGTTAACCACCGTGCATCACTTTAGGCGATTTTGCACTCATATTCCGTTTACTGTGGCTAGGTGACACCGGAAGCCTCCTAATTTGCACGTCTCATCGTATACACCATTTCGAGAGTTTTGGTGCCCAACGGCTCCGTCTAGTTTCGTTTAGAGTTACGGCTATGCACCGTGCATCACTTTTGCCGATTTTGCACTCATATTCCGTTTACTGTGGTTAGGTGACACCGGAAGGCTCCTAATTTGCTCGTCTCATTGTATACACCATTTTGAGAGGTTTGGTGCCCAACGGCTCCGTCTAGTTTCGTATAGAGTTACGGCTATGCGCCGTGCATCACTTTTGTCGATTTTGCACTCATATTCCGTTTACTGTGGTTAGGTGACACCAGAAGGCTCCTAATTTGCTTGTCTCATCGTATACACCATTTGGAGATGTTTGGTGCCCAACGGCTCCGTCTAGTTTCGTTTAGAGTTGCCGTTATCCACCGTGCATCACTTTAGGCGATTTTGCACTCATATTCCGTTTACTGTGGTTAGGTGACACCGGAAGCCTCCTAATTTGCACGTCTCATCGTATGCACCATTTCGAGAGTTTGGTGCCCAACAGCTCCGTCTAGTTTCGTTTAGAGTTACGGCTATGCACCGTGCATCACTTTTACCGATTTTGCACTCATATTCCGTTTACTGTGGTTAGGTGACACCGGAAGGCTCCTAATTTGCTCGTCTCATCATGTACACCATTTCGAGAGGTTTTGTGCCCAACGGCCCCATCTAGTTTCCTTTAGAGTTGCCGTTATGCACCGTGCATCACTTTAGCCGATTTTGCACTCATATTTCGTTTACAGTGGTTAGGTGACACCGGAAGGCTCCTAATTTGCTCGTCTCATCGTATATACCATTTTGAGAGGTTTGGTGCCCAACGGCTCCGTCTAGTTTCGTTTAGAGTTGCCGTTATGCACCGTGCATCACTTTAGGTGATTTTGCACTCATATTCCGTTTACTGTGGTTAGGTGACACCGGAAGGCTTTTAATTTGCTCGTTTCATCATATACACCATTTTGAGAGGTTTGGTGCCCAACGGCTCCGTCTAGTTTCGTTTAGAGTTGCCGTTATGCACCGTGCATCATTTTAGGCGATTTTGCACTCATATTCTATTTACTGTGGTTAGGTGACACCGGAAGGCTCCTAATTTGCTCGTCACATTGTATACACCATTTCGAGAGGTTTGGTGCCCAACGGCTCCGTCTAGTTTCGTTTAGAGTTACGGCTATGCACCGTGCATCACTTTAGGCGATTTTGCACTTATATTCCGTTTACTGTGGTTAGATGACACCGAAAGGTCCCTAATTTGCTCGTCTCATCGTATACACTATTTCGAGAGGTTTGGTGCCCAACGGCTCTGTCTAGTTTCGTTTAGAGTTACGGCTATGCACCGTGCATCACTTTTGCCGATTTTGGGCTTATATTCCGTTTACCGTGGTTAGGTGACACTGGAGGGCTCCTAACTTGCTCGTCTCATCGTATACACCATTTTGAGAGGTTTGGTGCCCAACGGCTCCGTCTAGTTTCGTTTAGAGTTGCCGTTATGCACCGTGCATCACTTTAAGCGATTTTGCACTCATATTCCGTTTACTGTGGTTAGGTGACACCGGAAGGCTCCTAATTTGCTCGTCTCATCGTATACACCATTTCGAGGGGTTTGGTGCCCAACGGCTCCGTCTAGTTTCGTTTAGAGTTGCCGTTATGCACCGTGCATCACTTTAGGCGATTTTGCACTCATATTCCGTTTACTGTGGTTAGGTGACACCGGAAGGCTCCTAATTTGCTCGTCTCATCGTATACACCATTTCGAGAGGTTTGGTGCCCAACGGCTCCATCTAGTTTCGTTTAGAGTTATGGCTATGCACCGTGCATCACTTTTGCCGATTTTGCACTCATATTCCGTTTAATGTGGTTAGCTGACACCGGAAGGCTCCTAATTTGCTCGTCTCATCATATACACCATTTCGAGAGATTTTGTGCCCAACGGCCCCATCTAGTTTCCTTTAGAGTTGCCGTTATGCACCGTGCATCACTTTAGCCGATTTTGCACTCATATTCCGTTTACTGTGGTTAGGTGACACCGGAAGGCTCCTAATTTGCTCGTCTCATCGTATACACCATTTTGAGAGGTTTGGTGCCCAACGGCTTCGTCTAGTTTCGTTTAGAGTTGCCGTTATGCACCGTGCATCACTTTAGGCGATTTTGCACTCAGATTCCGTTTACTGTGGTTAGTGACACCGGAAGGCTCCTAATTTGCTCGTCTCATCGTATACACGATTTTGAGAGGTTTGGTGCCCGACGGCTCCGTCTAGTTTCGTTTAGAGATGCCGTTATGCACCGTGCATCATTTTAGGCGATTTTGCACTCATATTCTATTTATCGCGGTTAGATGTCACCGGAAGGCTCCTAATTTGCTCGTCTCATCGTATACACCATTTCGAGAGGTTTGGTGCCCAACGGCTCCGTCTAGTTTCGTTTAGAGTTACGGCTATGCACCGTGCATCATTTAGGCGATTTTGCACTCATATTCCGTTTACTGTGGTTAGGTGACACCGAAAGGCTCCTAATTTGCTCGTTTCATCGTATACACCATTTTGAGAGGTTTGGTGTCCAACGGCTCCGTCTAGTTTCGTTTAGAGTTACGGCTATGCACCGTGCATCATTTTTGCCGATTTTGCACTCATATTCCGTTTACTGAGGTTAGGTGACACCGGAAGGCTCCTAATTTGCTCGTCTTATCGTATACACCATTTCGAGAGGTTTGGTGCCCAACGGCTCCGTCTAGTTTCGTTTAGAGTTATGGCTATGCACCGTGCATCACTTTTGCCGATTTTGCACTCATATTCCGTTTAATGTGGTTAGCTGACACCGGAAGGCTCCTAATTTGCTCGTCTCATCATATACACTATTTGGAGAGGTTTGGTGCCCAACGGCTCCGTCTAGTTTCGTTTAGAGTTACCGTTATGCACCGTGCATCACTTTAGGCAATTTTGCACTCATATTCCGTTTACTGTGGTTATGATGGAAACCAAGGAAGCAAGCCTAATGATCCTTTGAGCATCAATGGAGGGCCTATGACAAGGGCTAGAGCTAAAAGAATGAAAGAAGCATTAAATGGGCTGATTCAAGAGATTTGGGGCAAGAGTCTTGTGCAACAAGGATTGGACGACATGGAAAGGACACCAAGGCTTCAAAATATGATTCAAGTTCAAGATCATAAATATTGAAGGCTTGGGTGGCTATTTGAAGGCAAATTGGGCTGGTTTCATTTGTTTGTATTAATTTGGGCTTAATTTGTCTTGTGGGCTGGTTTAATTAAGTTAGTTTATTTAATTAATTTGTTAAGTATCAAACTTTGATTACATTGGGCTTTTATTTACTTAATTTCGTGATGGGTCATGGGTTTAAGTTTTAAGCTGTCTAATTTTATTATTTTAAGCCCAAACTTAGTTATTTTAAGCCCAAGTGGGGTGTATTAGGGTGTTAGGGCGTCCAAGTGATGTTTAGAAGCTAGGGTTTTATTTATTTTACCTATAAAAGGCCATGTAACCCTCATAAACGGGATTAGCCAATTTGAATGAAAATTTTCAGTTTTCTCTCTTTGTTCTTGAAGAACTTTTGAGAATTTATCAAGGTTTGATCCTTGAGTTATCACTTGACTTATCTCCCTCATTCTTCTCTTGTTCTTGGGAGTGACGTCTTTGTTATCTTGGTTCGTGGTTCGCTAATCATTGGGTCAAGGTACTTTCTTTTTATTTTCTTTTATTCATTCCTGAATTAAACTTTCTTGGGGTTGTTGATTCAAATTGCTTGTGGGTGTCGTATCATATATATACGGGGTTCTCATCATTTGGTATCAGAGCTTTAGGTTAATTAATTTGGGATTTATTTCACAAAAAAAAGAAAAAAAAAAAGTCAGACCTGTTCATCTTCTTTCTTGTCATATTGGTTACTGTTCACGTCATCTTATTTGCAAGTTACTGTTCACGCATCTTGATTTGCAAGTTACTGTTTACGCATCTTTATTTTACGTTACTGTTCATGTCATCACAAAAGGCAAAAAAGAAAAAAAAAAAAGAAAAGAGAAAAAAAAAGAGAAAAAAAAAATCCAGAAAAAAAAAGGAAAAAAAAAAAGGAAAAGAAAGAAAAGGAAATCTTAATTATAGGAAATTGACACTTTATTTCCTTTCTTGTTGGGCATCTTACATAAGGAAAGCATTTAAAGTCAATCTTATTTCTTTCCTTTTATATTTTTGCCTAAACAAAAGGAATCAATTTAAATTCCTTCCTATTTTGTTCTTGCCTAAACAAAGAAATTAAATTTATTTCTTTCCATTCTGGTCTAGTCTAAACAAAGAAATTAAATTTATTTCTTTCCATTCTGGTCTTGCTTAAATCAAGGGGGCAAATTTTTATCATTCCTAATTTAATTTCCATCAAAATCATCTCGTTTCCATTTGTTTCTTACTTTGACCATAATTAATTTCTTTTGTGCCTTTATTCTTTCTTAAGTGTCTTTCTTGTTTCCTTATTTCTTTTGTGCCTTTATTCTTTCTTAAGTGTCTTTCTTGTTTCCTTATTTCTTTTGTGCCTTTATTCTTTCTTAAGTGTCTTTCTTATTTCCTTATTTCTTTTGTGCCTTTATTCTTTCTTAAGTGTCTTTCTTGTTTCCTTATTTCTTTTCATAAACGTGTGTTATTCTTTTGTGGAAGATTAGTCAAGGTGATTACTTTAAGGTTGACCTTGGTAGGTTGATTAGTTCTATAAAGAACTTAGAGACAAAACTTGAGTGTGGACAGGGAGTGTTGAGTTAGATTACGAGTGTTGAGCAAAAACAAGAGTGACGAGTGTTAAACACGTGAGGATTAGAGTGAAACACGTGAGGGAGTGTTGTGAGGATTATTTCTTTCTAACATTTTTTGCAGGTTTCAATCATGTCTTCGAGTAATGAAAAAGATATTGAAGGAGGAGAAAGGATTGGTGAGGCAAATGTGCTCAAAGCAATGCAGCAACGGTTTGAGAGAATGAATATGGTGTTTGGAGATATTAGAGATCGATTGGAGAGACAAGATGAGGCCATAGCTAATTTGCAAAGAGGGCAACAACGGAGGACTCCAGAATTACGTGGTGGTGATGATGAGTATGAGGATGACTTTAGGGTGTTCCATGGAGATGAATTAGAATTCGAAGATAATGCCTTCAATGCCCATAGGGATCGCTTTAGAGGTGGTAGAGGTGGACGTGGAGGTAGAGGTAATGGCAATAGGGATAATAGGAATTATGTGATTGGGAATGAGAGAGGAAGATGGAATGATAGACAGGATAGAGATCTTAGTAGCATAAAGATGAAAATACCTTCTTTTCAAGGGAAGATGGATCCTGATGTGTACCTTGAGTGGGAGAAACGAGTGGAATTGGTTTTTGAGTGCCATAACTTTGCCGAGGAGAAGAAAGTGAAGCTAGCCGCAGTCGAGTTTGTGGATTATGCTGTAGTTTGGTGGGATCAGCTAGTGTTGAATAGAAGGAGAAATCGAGAGAGTCCTATAAACACTTGGGATGACATGAAAGCCGTTATGAGGAGGCGATTTGTTCCTAGTTCGTACTATAGGGAGCTATACCAACGATTGGCAAGTCTTACACAGGGTTCTAGGAGTGTAGAGGATTATTACAAGGAGATGGAGATAGCCATGGTTAGAGCTAATGTGTATGAAGATAGGGAGGCTACTATGGCTCGATTCTTGCAAGGGTTAAACAGGGACATTGCTAACATTGTGGAGTTGCAGCATTATGTCGAAGTGGAGGAAATGGTTCATATGGCCATGAAGGTGGAGAGGCAACTCAAGCGAAGGGGTACCATGTCACGGTATGGTAGTAATTCAGGTTCTACATCCTCGTGGAAGTCGACTTGGGGTAAAAAGGATAACAAGACACCTTTCAAGCCAAAGGCCGAGGGTACTAAACCTAAGGAGGGTGGTGGTAGTCACGATAAGGGCAAGTCTGAGGAAAGTCAGAAGAGAAATAGGGACATTAAATGCTTTAAATGCTTAGGTAGAGGGCATATCTCTTCTCAATGTCCTAATAAGCGAGTTATGATCTTGAGGGAAGATGGAGATGTAGAAACCGAAGGTGAGAGTGATGATGATGAGATGCCACCGTTGGAAGATGCTAGTGATGTTGAGGTTGCATATCCTGTAGATGGGAGATTGTTAGTGGCTAGGCGTGCTTTGAGTGTGCAGGTGAAGAAAGGTGATGAGGTGCAACGTGAGAATATTTTCCATACTAGATGTCATATCAAGAATAGAGTTTGCAGTATGATCATTGATGGGGGTAGTTGCACTAATGTTGCTAGCACCGAGTTAGTAGAGAAATTGAGCTTGACTGCTTCTAAGCATCCTAAACCATACAGATTACAATGGTTGAATGATTGTGGAGAAGTTAAGGTGACGAAACAAGTGCTAGTATCATTTGCTATTGGTAGGTACAAAGATGAGGTGTTATATGATGTTGTACCTATGCACGCAGGTCACTTGCTTTTGGGACGTCCATGGCAATATGATAGGAAAGTGACACATGATGGGTTTAAGAATAGATATTCTTTTACTAAGGATGGACGAACGATCACTCTTGTGCCTTTAACACCTCAACAGGTGTATGAAGATCAAGTGAGAATAAGAGTGAGTGAGCAAAGGAAAGAGAGTGAGAGAAAAGGAGAGATTGAGAGTTCAAACACTAGTGAGGTTGAGAGAGAGAGTGACCAAACACTAGAGTATGAGCAAAGAAAAAGTGGGAAGATCGAGTGCAAAGGAGAGAATGAGAGAACAAAAAGTGAGAAAAAGAAAATGAGTGTTTATGCAAAAGGAGCGATGTGAGAGCTGCTTTTCTAGCCAAGCAGCAAATGTTTATACTTTTGTTCAAAGACTCTTATTTTTCTGACTTTGACATTGGTGTTTCTTTGCCTAGTGTTGTTACAACTCTTTTGCAGGAATTCAAGGATGTATTCCCTGAGGAAATGCCGGATGGATTGCCACCGAAGAGGGGAATAGAGCATCAGATTGACTTCATACCCGGAGCTTCAATTCCAAACCGTCCAGCTTATAGGAGCAATCCTGAGGAGACAAAGGAGCTTCAAAAGCAGGTTGAGGAGTTGTTAAAGAAGGGTATGTGAGGGAGAGCATGAGTCCATGTGCCGTACCAGTTCTACTTGTACCTAAGAAGGATGGGACTTGGCGTATGTGCGTTGATTGCAGAGCTGTCAACAAAATTACAGTTAAGTATCGACATCCCATACCTAGATTAGATGACATGTTAGATGAGTTGCATGGATCTTGTGTGTTTTCTAAAATTGATTTGAAAAGTGGATACCATCAAATTAGAATGAAAGAATGAGATGAGTGGAAAACTGCCTTTAAAACTAAACATGGTTTATATGAGTGGTTAGTAATGCCTTTTGGTTTAACTAATACACCTAGTACTTTTATGAGGCTAATGAATCATGTTTTGCGCTCTTTCATTGGAAAATTTGTTGTGGTCTACTTTGATGACATATTAGTGTACAACAAGAGCATAGATGAACATGTTAGGCATTTGCATTATGTGCTTGATGTATTAAGGAAAGAAAAGTTGTATGCTAATTTGAAAAAGTGTTCATTTTGCACTGAAAATGTTGTGTTTTTGGGCTATGTTGTTTCATCAAGAGGGATAGAAGTAGATGAAGAAAAGGTTAAGGCTATTAGGGAGTGGCCTATACCTAGAAATGTTAGTGAGGTGCGTAGTTTTCATGGGCTAGCTAGTTTTTATAGAAGATTTGTTAAAGATTTTAGCACCATCGCTGCACCGCTAACTGAGGTTGTGAAAAAGAGTGTGGGTTTTAAATAGGGTAGTGAGCAACAACATGCATTTGATTTGATTAAGGATACATTGTGTTCTGCACCATTGCTTGCATTGCCTGATTTCTCTAAGACATTTGAGATAGAGTGTGATGCATCAGGGATAGGTATAGGGGCTGTTCTTATGCAAGATAGGCGTCCTATAGCTTATTTTAGTGAGAAACTAAGTGGAGCATCATTGAATTATCCTACTTATGATAAGGAGTTGTATGCTTTAGTTAGGTCCTTGGAAACTTGGCAACATTATTTGTGGCCTAAGGAATTTGTAATCCATACTGATCATGAGTCGTTGAAGTTCTTGAAAGAACAAAATAAGTTGAGTAGGAGGCATGCTAAATGGGTAGAGTTCATAGAAACGTTTCCTTATGTGATCAAGTATAAGCAAGGAAAGGAAAACGTTGTAGCTGATGTCTTATCTCGTAGGTATACTTTGATTTCTACTTTGAATGCAAGATTATTGGGTTTTGAGCATATTAAAGAATTGTATGTGAATGATCTTGATTTTGCTTCTGTGTATGTCGCATGTGAGAATACTACTTTTGGGAAATTCTATAGGCATGAGGGATTTTTGTTTAGAGAGAATAGACTATGTATTCCTCAAGGGTCTATCAGAGAGTTGTTAGTTAGGGAAGCACATGGGGGTGGATTAATGGGACATTTTGGTGTTAGGAAAACTTTAGATGTGCTAGATGAACATTTCTTTTGGCCGCACATGAAAAGAGATGTGGAGAGAGTTTGTGATAAGTGCATAACATGTAGACAGTCAAAGTCTAGGGCTTTACCGTATGGTTTGTATACACCTTTGCCTATACCTAGTGAACCTTGGATTGATATTTCTATGGATTTTGTATTGGGTTTACCTAGGTCCAAAAAGGGCCGAGATTCGGTATTTGTTATGGTTGACAGGTTTTCGAAGATGGCTCACTTCATACCATGTCACAAGACTGACGATGCCACACATGTTGCTGATTTATTCTTCAAGGAGATTGTTCGACTTCATGGAGTGCCGAAGAGTATTGTTTCAGACCGAGATGCAAAGTTCTTGAGTTATTTTTGGAGGACTTTATGGGGAAAGTTGGGAACAAAACTATTGTTTTCTACTACTTGCCATCCGCAAACCGATGGACAAACGGAGGTGGTTAACAGGACTTTGGGTACCTTGCTACATTCCATCATCCAAAAGAACTTGAAGAATTGGGAAGATTGCTTGCCACATGTAGAGTTTGCTTACAACAGGAGCATGCATTCGACCACTGGTTGTTCACCATTTGAAGTTGTGTATGGCTTCAATCCACTTACTCCAATGGATTTGATACCTTTGCCAATAAAGGAAAGAGCAAACTTGGATGGGATGAAGAAAGCTGAGTTTGTTAGGCAATTACATGCAAAAGTAAGGCAACATATTGAGAGGAGGACCGAACAATATGCTACTCAAGCTAATAAAGGACGAAAGAAAGTTGTGTTCGAACCAGGAGATTGGGTTTGGGTGCATATGCGTAAGGAGAGGTTTCCTGAGCAACGGAAATCTAAGTTACAGCCACGTGGAGATGGACCATTCCAAGTGCTTGAGCGCATCAACGATAATGCATACAAGATAGACTTACCAGGTGAGTATAATGTTAGTGCTACCTTTAATGTTTCTGATTTTTCTCCTTTTGATTTTGATGCAGGTGCAGATTTGAGGACAAATCCTTTTGAGGAGAGGGGGAATGATGGTGTCGACGTTGGAATTTAGTCGACGAGTAATCAATGCCCAATACCTGCAATCAATGTGAGAAAGCACAAATACCAAGAAAAGACAAAGACAGAAACAGAAGATCAAACGAGGAACACTAAGCTTTTTACGTGGTTCGGCAATAATAGGCCTACGTCCACGATTGTCCGACTCTTAATCTCTGCAGAGTGACAGTATATTATTGAATATTGTCTGATCATGTTACAATGATTTCAATCCCTATTTATAGGGAAAGAAGAGTTACAATTCTAGTTGTAGCAAATCAGGAAAAGAATCCTGGATTAATTACATTCCCTAAACAATTGGGAAAAATAAGGAAAAGAATTATAAATTAATTATACTTCCTAATATATTCAGATAATATCAGGAAATTACTATAATTATCTCAAGATAATATTGATTTGAATTTGACTTCGAATTGATCTCCATATCTGATGAGGAAATTGTGGCTTGATTGGGCAATTGCCATATTTGGAGAGAGAATCATGGTTGGACTTGGTAACTGCTTTTCCTGGAAGATACTGAACTAATCATGTGTCTGAGCAAGCTGACGTGTCATGGTGATCTCGAGCTCGAGCTCGTTGAGAGACGAGCTGCGCAGGCGGCGAGCTGCGACCTGGCTGCGTTTATAAATCTGTTTGATGCCAGCTGTAAGGCTTGATGGTCTTTGAGTCAATACTGGGCCTCGTCTGATGGGCTTTGACTACGTTGACCTTATTGGGCCTTCTTATCAGGTCTTAAATGGACCTAAATTGGACTTTTACCAGCCCAACTACTGAATCCGAAAAATACACACAACATTAGCCCCCAGCTCTCAGTTCGCTTCAGCGAGCTGGGAGCTTGAATTTGCTGGTAAAAGTTAGCTTCTTTGGCACGCTTACTTCTATAACCGCCTCTGTGCACTTTCAAATTCCACCTTTTCAGTTGCAACACGTGGCGATCATGCAGGTGGTAACTGAAGCGATGTCTGCACGTCCTTTACTCGCACATTTAATGCGCACGTCCTTCAACTGACGGCTGCATGATTTCCAAAGCCTCGTTTTATGCTGCATCGTCAGATTTATGACGGTTACACTTCCCAAAGATCTGACGATTGGGGCTCACGCTTGCTTGTCTATATAAATCATTGGTCCCTTTTCATTTTCTTCTTTCATCTGTCATTTTCACTCGAAGCAAACAAATGTTCAAGCTTTCAAGCATCCAGGACCCACTACCTTTTGCGAAATCCTCAGCCTTTCTCACTGTTTCTCTACTCATCAACGATTCAAGGTGAGGCTTCTTTTTCTTCAAACTTTCTACTTTGGGTTCATCTTGCTCCATCACCATTGTTGTTCCTGCAATGATATATATGTATTTATTTTTTATTTATTTTTAGATGTCTTCAAGTGGAACTCGCAAGGGAATGATTCCAAGCAACGAAGCTCGTGAGCATGACAAAGCCCGAGCTCATGCTATTCAGGGAAGAAAGGCTCGTGAGGCGCTCGCTCGTCATCCCACATCGCTGAGGCGTCCTGAGGTGGAAGGACTTGTCAAGCAATTCCATATCCCTTTTGGTTGCCGTATACTGCTGCCTGATTCAAGCAATCATGCATGTTATCCACCCAGGGGATTCATCGCTGTCAGCACTCAGCATGTGAGACCCGGAATTTCATTTTCCTGGAAGAAATAGTGTTTCCCAGATAAAGGATATTTTCGGACGGAATAGTGTTTTCAGATGAATAGTGATTTTGTATGAATAGTATTTTTAAGTGAATAGTGATTTTCGGGAAAAGGAATATTTCCTCAAGTTTCGTGAAATAAAAATTTTTCGGTGAATAGTGTTTTCGATGAATAGTATCCGTGTGAATAGTGATTTTCGGAAAATGGACCCCAGAGATCATAAGCTCCAGAATATAAATTAGAGTTATCAGAAACTGAAACGGAGTAAAAATGAGTTTATTTGAATAGATTTTAAAGGTTCCGAGTATTTATTGATAAAAATACTCTCGTAGGAAACGTTATGGATTTTAATGAGTTTATAGCCGATTGAATTTTTTTCAAAGCATGAAATTAAATGTTAAGACACCCAATTAGAGGATTGCATGGTCAATTTGACGATAGGATGATCATGAAATATTTTTAGGATTTATTGGTGTTAAGTGAGGATTAAAATTTAAGTTAAATGTAATATTAATTGTGTAGGAAATAATATGTATCAAAGAAGCACAATCCATGTGCTTAGGTGAGGACCAATGGTGTTGTGACATCCTTAATAAAAAAGTAAGTGATTTGTTGAGGTTTAATTAAGAGATTGGAGGAGTTGTTGGTGATTAATTGGGTGAAAATAATGGACCAATTAAATGTATTCATGCATGAGTGAGGACATTTAGGTGATTTTGGAGTTAGTTAATGGCAATTTTGGCATAGAATAAGTATTAGTATATAAGTGAAGGCTTGAGAGATGATTGGAGGAGAGTTAAGTCGGTGGAAGAGGAGTTGAAAGCATCCAAAGCAGAGCTGCACCCGTGAAGAAAAATCAGGACCGAGAGAGAGTGGTGTCAAGTGGCAATTGTGTGATTTTAAATTAATTTGAGGCAAATTTGACATTTAAAAGAGGGCTAGTATATATATGAATGCTTGATAGCTGAATAGGAGAGAGAGAAGTCGGTTAAGATCTGATTAAAAACGTGAAGAAGCCAGCTGCAGACCGAGAGACCAGAAACAGAAATCGAGAGAGAGCTGCAGACCCAGGCGTGAGCGGAACCGAGCAGAACTAGAAGAAGAATAAGAAGTTTGCAGGCCGTGAAGAAGGAGAAGAATTCATGAGAAACAAGTTGGAAATAGGTGCTGAAAACCGTGAGAGCAAAGCTTGAACCGTGAAGACAAAACAGAAACCGAAAGAGAGAGGGTTGGTGCGTGAGCAGGGCAGAACCGTGAGGGAAGAAGGAGTCTGCAGGTCGTGAAGAGAAGGAGAAGAAGAAGAAGAAGGAGCTGAAGAAGAAGAGGAGCTGATCCACCCCTTATACCCTCTCAAACCCATCTCTCTTCATCAAGAAAAAGTGAAGGTAAGTTGAAGAGAATTGGTGTTAAATTGATGGATTTTATAGTTGTTGATTTATATGAGAAGCTTGATGAGTTATATGGATTGATTTAAGGTTGATTATCATAAATCAAAGCTTGAGAATGAAGAAGAGGATTAAGGAGCTTGGACCAAAGCTTTGAGAGGTAAGATTTGGGGTTGGATCATTAAAGTTGATAAGATTTAAGTGATTCTTTTAGTTTAAGGTTATGATTGATTTAATGAATGATTCTTGAAGTGTTTGTGGTGTGATTAATTGTTTGAGATGAAGTGGATGGTGAAGTTGATATATATATATATATATATATATATATATTAGCATGTGAGTTAATGATAGAAGTATTGTTATTGAAATCATTTGGATGATTAAATGAAATTTTTTGTGAGAATTATGATGATGAAAATGAGGTTTTGAAAAGAAATATTAAGTAATTGTGTTGTTGGATATATGTATGTATATTAGTGTATGGTTTATGGTGTTTTTGCATGTATTTAAGTGATTCTAATATGTGAAGGAGTGGTATGAGGTTTGGATATGAGTTTATAGTGATTAGAACTAAAAAGATGCAAAAGATGCAAGAAAGTTGGAAATTGGAATGTTGAATAATTATATTAGAGCTTGATCAATTGTGGTTTTTATTCATGTTGAGCTTATTTTAAAAAGATTAAATGAGTTGTATAAGGTTATGGAATAAAAAATGAGTTGGTTGGTATCAAAGAATGCAAGAAAAATGGAAATTTGGAAGTTAGATGCTTATGTTGGTTAAGGTTAGATGTGAGAGTAAAATTATTATCCAATAAATTGTATATATTTTGATGATGGTTATGAAATGTTTGAGTGTTTTATTGCCAAAAAAAAAATAAATAAATGTTTATGGATGTGAGGATATTAATTGGAAGTTGATAGAGTTGTGAAGTTATTTAGCAAATATATTGAGAGATAAAGAAATTGTTTGTTAATATATTGTTATTGAAAATTATATAAGTGAATAATGGAATTCTTAAATGAATTATTATATGTGCTTGGATGGTGATTATGAGGTGATTGAATATTTGAGCACCAAAGGCATGAATTAAAGTTGATGTGAGATTATTAATAAAAGGTATGACAAGTTGGTGGACTTATTGAATATGTATATATATTGAGTTAAATTAAGTGATCATTGGGCAATCGATATGTGTTAAATTAAAAAGGGAATAAATGATTGGATATTTGACTTAAGTTAGATGTAAAAATTTTGAGTTAGAAAGTGATTGGGAAATCTTCAAGGATATATTGTAGTTATGTATTGATGTATGAGATTGTAATGAAGTGAAATGGTAATATCTTTAAGTCCTAAACCAAGAATTTTGATTGGATGATATTGTAGGAAAATTTCAAGAATAAAAAGGAAGAGTTGAAGTGGTGATGAAGCAATTGGAAGGAAAATAGTGAGTGGTTTATTTTAAAAGTTTTGATGAAATTATAATTTGATTATCCATGTTAGCAATCATATATTTTAGTATCGAATTGTTTTAAATGAGAAGTTATTTGCCTCATTTCGAGCTATTAAGTTTAATTAAATGGTTGCATATTTTAAGTTTTATCATGCCTGAATATCACTTGAGTTTATATGCTATCTTTATTTATTATTAAGCCAAGTAAAAATAGTAAGCTCTTAATATACATATATGCATGAGATCAAGTTGATAAAATATTTGGAAAGTAAATTCGATTACAAGTTGAGATTAGAAAAGAAGTTTACAATATGAGAATTGAGTTATTAAATTGTTGTTTTAGTAAAAGGGTTAATTATGTGATTTTAAAGATATTCTAGTATGTTACATACTTCACATGAATTGCATGAATATTTTCATTAAATTACAATTACGAGCATTTGAATATCAAAGCAATTTAGTACATTGAGTTATTATGCTTGAAAATCTTATGTATTATAGTTATTTATGAATAATAGGCTTCGGCCTCAGAAAAAAGTAAAGTTTTATTTTAAAGAAATCAAAGAAAAGAAAAGTAAGATTTTTATTATGAAAAGAAAAGTAAGAGTTTTATTATGAAAAGATTTAAATGCCTTGGGTTTACCCTAACCCCCAGAAATTACCGGCCGAAGTACCGTATACGTGTATGGCAAGAGCAGTTGGGAAAGTCAGTTACTAACACTAACTTGGGGGGATTGAGTCGAGTCTGTCAGTCGCCCTCTGCACGTATGCGGTAGCGTAGATCTGCCTGATGTTGGGAGGGGATCGTAACCCCAAGAGGTTTCCCGCATCTGCGACTACGCCTAGTAGTATCCCGAGCTCTAGTGGCGTTGAGAGATTCCGTCACGATGGGCTAAGTTTCCCTGGGTTGCCTTTGGCGAGATAAAAGAGAAAAGAATTTTAAAACGAAGTGAAGTTTATTAAATTAGAAATAATTTCCAGTTTTGAGAAATAAAGAATTTATTAAATTAGAATTGATTTTCAGTTTTGAGAAATAAAGAAAGGTTTATGAAAAGAAAAATTTCTCAATTTGGCAGTTTTTATAAATTATAGAAAGATTATTAGTTATATTTTTGAAAAAGTATCTGTACTTGATTTTATAAATTTATGAAAAGATTATTAGTTTATTAAGTGTTTTTGAGAGGAAGTATAAACTTTTGAAATAGAAAATATTAATGAAAAAGCTATCCCTTTGTCGAGATGTATGTTAGCATATAAATTAATGATTTTAGTATGCGAGGAATCATTTTAAGTTTTAGAGCAAAAAGTTTATTCTCCAACCGTTTTTGGGAGGAGCTAGTTAAACTAGCATACAGTTAGATTACTTTAACCACTCACTGAGTTTTATACTCACCACTCTATTTTCGTATTTTATAAAAATCCTCCCCAGGTGCAGGGACGAGCCGTCAACCGGAAAAGGCTCCATCAGACGCGTAAGTGGTTTGACGCAACGGTATCACTGCATAAGTTAGATTAAAAGTATAGGTCATGCATTCCATGCAATCTTTGATGACTATGTTATAAATAAGATTTTGAATTGTATACGATGTTTTGTATATATAAAATGTAGTCTTGATAAATTAATTTATCTATTTGTATTAAGTGAAAATGAAATATATTTATGAATTTTAAATAGAAAATGTTGTGGTTGTATTGTGAAAATGATTTGAGGGCTTGAGGCCCAGTAGTGGAGAAATGTTGTTATAGAAGTGTTAAATTTTTAAATTTACAGGGTGGCATGTTTGAGAAACAGTCGTTATGCTGCCCAAATTTTTATAAATCTATTTTATAAATGTTCAAATAAAAAGAAAATTTTTTACCACGTTTCAGCATTTACAGAAAATTTTTAAAAAGTAAACGGCGTAGCTTTACGGGAACTTTCCAGTTGGATCAGATATTCTCTGGAGGGCTACCGTAAGGCGGCCGGCAGGCCTAGTAAGGAGAGGGGCCTGTCACAGCATCTCGAGCAGGGGTTGCGGTTCCCCGTTCCACCGTACTTGATTGAATTTCTCAACAAAGTCAAGCTCGCACCATTCCAACTGACTCCGAATTCTTACACACAGTTGATCTCGCTGGCCATAGCCTTCTACAGGAACGGCCTTCATGCCCCTACATCGAGGATCATCCAAGAGTTCTACTCTTTCAAGGCCCTGTCTGCGGGAGATGGAGAGAAACCAGATGGTATTTACTATCTCACAGCCCGTCAATCGCAATACAAAGACCTTTTGCCCAAAGGAGAAGCGAAAGGCAAATCCAACGTCGGGCCGTACAAGACGAGTTGGTTTTATATCTCGTGCCCTTCTCTTGCAGATCTCCGAAACTTCAGTTTCGTTCTGAAACCAGGTATTCATAAGAAAACTAAAGCGAGCTGATTTTGTTTTGTATCTTCATTACTTATCATTCTTTGATCATTTGCTGTGCAGTGCTGAAAATGGACGAGTCTCCTCTCAACAGCGGGGAGGAACGAGCTCTTGGCAAGCTCGCCAAATCGGACGACGCAGGCATCAGTAGCAAATTCGACGATGCTATCCTTAGAGCATACAAGCTTGCCCCTTCTAAGGAATCTCTTCTTCTGCGAGCTGAGGAAGATATAGGCAAGATGAGTGACAGGCCTAGACTTCCTTCTGTTTTTGAGGTTTCAGTTCAGGATGCGTCTACTTCCCGACCTCCGCCAATAGTATCTTCATCATTAGAGGATAACATTCGCTCTCCTTCTAAAGCTCGGAAGACTTCATCTCGAGGTGCTCCTACTCGCACCTCGTCTAAAACAAAATCATCTTCAGCTCGCACACCAACGAAGGCGAAATCGTCTTCAACTCGCACCCCTTCAAAGGGTACGTCTAGAAAAAGTTCTTCTTCTGCTCCTGCTTCAGCTCGGACAGGATCAGACCCAGTCCCTGCAGCTCCTACTGCACAGGCTGACCCATCCTCTTCTCCACATCACACGTCTACTCCAGGGGCTTCACTGCCTTCCCCAGCTCGTGCTCCAGCCCCTGCTCCTTCTTCTACGAAGCTCCCAGCCAACAGGAGGAAACTTGTACTCATGAAATCTCCTCCTGCACGTCCCACTGAATTTCAAGCTTCCTCGGCTCCTTTAGCAAAACGACCCGCTGAAGACTTGGTCACTCCAGCGGCACCCTCCAAACGCTCCAAATCATCTGGCCAGGACCAGGCTCCTGCAGTTGCTGCATCAACCAAAGTGTCTGCAGTCACTGAAGCCACTACCCCTTCAACCGCTGCTCCCAGCAAGGTACAGGCTGCTGCTGGAGCCACTATTCCTTCGACTGCTGCTCCTAGCGAGGTGCCTCTCTCAAATGTTTTTACAAGTCTTCAGTCACCTCCGACTTCCAGCTCGCAGTCTGGAAAAGGTGACGCTCCTTCTAAGGTTGCTCCTGAAGCAACCCGAGCTGCCCCTGGCGCACATGCGACTAGACGTACCGTTGTGTCGCGACGTGGTGCTTCTCACGATGATGCGCGTGATATTCCGGAGCGCGAGAGAACTCCTTCACCCACCAGATCAGACATCGAGTTGGGTCCTGGGGGAAGATACTTGAACTCTTTCCTTGACAACTGGGCAACAATTATGCTCAATCACGCGAATGTCTTGGAAAATAGAAGCCTTAGGGGCGAGGATTTGGATGAGTTCGCGGCTCGCCATTCCATGCTGGTAAGTTATTTTTTTCATCTGCTGATTCCCTTCCTTGACTATATTTTAATCTGTTCGTAATTTTCAGGGTGCCCTTGCTGCGATGAAGCGAAGAAGGGAGACAAAGGCTGCCAAGGATGAGATGAGGAAGCTGGAATTCGACCTGAAGGCGGCCACTGATGATTTAGCTCGCTTTACCTCAGGCAGAATAGAGGGCCAGGAAGCTCAGATCGCTGAGGCAAACGCTGCAAGGCAAGCAGCTGAGGAGGCCTTGAAGAAAATGGAGGATGAGCACGCCATGCTAAAGGATGAGCTGCTCAAGGTGAAGGAAGATCTGAGGCAGTCTGAGCACCAAGCTATACTGGACGAGCAGCGAGCTTCAGCTACGGAAGAAAAGATTGAAGTGCTTTACCGCCAGGTCGATGCTGCTCTGGCACGGGCTGAAACTGCCGAGAAACAGGCCGAGGAGGCCAAGAAGCGAGTTGATGAGATGGAAGTTACAACTAAAGGTGCTGAGGAGGCCGCAACCAAACGAGCTGAGGAGGCTGCAACCGCAAATAATCGTGCGAAGGAGGCTGAGCATCGAGCTGAGGTGCTTAGGCAACAAGTGGGGGAGGCTATTCAGCGAGCTGAGGCTGCGGAGCAACAAGTTGAAGACATGAAGAAAGAGGTTGAGGTCGTCAACCGTCTCGCTGATAATGCCTTCGAGGAGCTAACAACCTTTAGAGATCAAGCAGCTCAGGAACTGGAAGTGCGGGTCGCAGATGCAAGGGATGAGGCTGAGGAAAGAACAGGTCGCGATTTCCTCTACACACTGTGGATGTCCCATCCAGACATGGATTTCTCTATCTTTGGGGACATAGGTCTTGAAACTGTCGAGGATTTCAAAACAAAAGCTGCCTCGTCCACCGCTGGTCCAGAACCTCCGGCTGATCCAGATCCCCCCGTTGAGAACTAACAGCTCGTTTTCTCTTTTTCATGTATTTTTGCAACTTTCAATTTGTAACCAGCTTCAATACTTAATGAAAATTCCTTTCATTATTTCTTCTGTGTTGAATGCTCTCCAAGCTAGTGTACTTCATGTTCTTCATTTTTCCTGCGAGCTGATAATCAATGAACCCACAACCTGATAATAATAAAAGCAACACTTAACAAAATCTTTGCAAGTATAAGTAATGGGTTTTTTAGAATGTTTGGTGAGCTATGCAGGGGTCGTCACCTCGCCAGCTTTTTAGGCTCATTAGGCGAGCTATGCAAGGAAACTTAGTCACTTGCTTTTTTGGCTCTTTCATTCATAGCGAGCTATGCAGGGGTCGTCACCTCGCCTGCTTTTTAGGCTCATTAGGCGAGCTATGCAAGGACACTTAGTCACTTGCTTTTTTGGCTCTTTTATTTATAGCGAGCTATGCAGGGGTCGTCACCTCGCCTGCTTTTTAGGCTCATTAGGCGAGCTATGCAAGAATACTTAGTCACTTGCTTTTTTGGCTCTTTCATTCATAGCGAGCTATGCAGGGGTCGTCACCTCGCCTGCTTTTTAGGCTCATTAGGCGAGCTATGCAAGGATACTTAGTCACTTGCTTTTTTGGCTCTTTCATTCATAGCGAGCTATGCAGAGGTCGTCACCTCGCCTGCTTTTTAAGCTCATTAGGCGAGCTATGCAAGGATACTTAGTCACTTGCTTTTTTGGCTCTTTCATTCATAGCGAGCTATGCAGGGGTTGTCACCTCGCCTGCTTTTTAGGCTCATTAGGCGAGCTATGCAAGGACACTTAGTCACTTGCTTTTTTGGCTCTTTTATTTATTCATTTTTGAACTGTTGAGTTCGGAGCCCGTTAGCCTGGTGAGGAAAGTTGAATAAAAAAACAGGGAAAAAATGGAGCTATCATTTATAATTAGTCCATATTACAAATAATGAAAAACTTATTGATAATAAGGGCGGAGGTGCTCGGCATTCCAAGCTCGGGGGACTTCTGCCCCATCTACATTGGCTAAGCGATAAGCTCCATTTCCAAGGCTGTTTTGACAACATACGGTCCTTCCCAGTTCGGGCCTAAGGATCCGTCACTTGGCTTGCGGGCTCCTGGTAGAATGAGCGTAAGACTAAGTCTCCCACATTGAATTTTCGAATGCGAGCATACTTGTTATAGTACCTCGCTATTCTCTGCTGATAGATGGCTACTCTTAACCTGGCCGTTTCCCTGTGTTCTTCAAGCAGGTCCAGGTTTGTTGTAAGTAGCTGATTATTGTCATTTGGATTGAAGGTCGCTCTTCTTTGCGAGGTGACCTCAAACTCAGCCGGGATCATAGCCTCCGATCCGTACACCATTGAAAATGGGGTCTCGCCAGTGGAGCTGTGAGCTGTGGTTCTATAAGACCATAATACTTTTTGGAGCTCATCTACCCATGCTCCTTTCTTGGCTTCCAGTTTCATCTTCAGGGTCTGCTTGATAATTTTGTTCACAGCTTCCACTTGGCCATTGGCTTGTGGATGATCTACTGCTGAGAAACTTTTAACGATTTTGAGGTCGTTGTAGAATCTAAGAAACTGGTCACTGGCGAACTGAGTCCCATTGTCTGTCACGATATGCTGTGGGACCCCGAATCTGCTAATAATGTTGCTCCACACAAATTTCTCAATTTTTGTCGTGGAGATTTCAGCTAGCTCTTTTGCCTCAGCCCACTTAGTGAAATAATCCACTGCGACTACTGCATGCTTGCATCTTCCACGCGCCATCAGAAGGGGTCCGATCAGGTCCATTCCCCAGATCGCAAAGGGCCACGGGCTCACCATCTGCTGGAGGTAAGCCGGTGGAGCTCGCGGAATGTGAGCAAACCTCTGACACTTGTCGCATTTCTTCACTAAGTCAATGGCCTCTTGCCTCATGGTGGGCCAGTAGAAACCTTGACGAAGTGCCTTCTGAGCTAGAGACAGCCCCCCAGCATGGTTCCCACAGTGGCCTTCGTGTATTTGCCTCAGCACTGTTTCACACTCATGGCTATTAATACATCTTAATAATGGTGCTATGAACCCCTTCTTGTACAGCGCATCATCATAGATGCAATACCTGACTGCTCTAGCTCGTAGACGTCGGGCTTCCAGCTTGTTACTGGGTACCTTTCCATCCTGCAAGTATTCGAGAATAGGGCTCATCCAGGAATCGGGCAGCACGGATATGGCCATCATGACATTCTTTTTTTCTGTACTTGGAGCTGGTAGGAACTCAACTGGGATCGCCCCAAGGAAATCTGCATCTCGCGTAGTTGCGAGGCGAGCTAATGCATCAGCATACGAGTTTTGAGCCTGTGGGATCTGCTTCACCTCGTACTTTTGAAATGCACCTAGCAGCTCGTGAACTTTTTGGAGGTAAAGGGCCATTTTCGGTCCCCTAGCTTGATATTCTCCCATTACGTGGCTGACGACGAGCTGTGAGTCACTGAAAATCTTCAAGCGTTCAGCTCGCATCTCCTTAGCCAAACGCAGTCTTGCAAGCAGAGCTTCATACTCAGCTTCATTGTTTGTCGCCTGAAAGCCAAACCTTAGAGCACAAAGAATTTTGTGGCCCTCAGGACTGATCAGTAGAACTCCAGCTCCAGCCCTCTGCTCGCTGGATGATCCATCAACAAAAAGCTCCCAGGCCGGACCTTCGGAAGACTCAGCTTCATCATCCACAGGTCCCGTAAATTCTGCAATGAAATCTGCAAGAACCTGAGCTTTGATAGCCGTCCTTGGCTTGAATTGGATATCGAACTGCGCGAGCTCCACTGCCCATTTTAATAGACGACCTGAGGTGTCTGCTTTCTGTAAAATTTGCTTCAATGGATACTGGGTGAAGACTTAGATAGTATGAGCTTGGAAGTAAGGTCGCAGCTTTCTTGATGCAATCACCAAGCAGTAAGCCAGCTTCTCCATTTGCGAATATCTAGTTTCAGCATCCTGTAATCGTTTGCTCACGTAATAGACTGGAAGCTGCGTCTTTTCTTCCTCCCTCACCAGAGCGGCACTCAGAGCCTGCTTCGACACTCCTAAGTACAAGATCAGCTTTTCTTATTCTTTGGGCTTGGAAAGAAGCGGAGCTCGCCCCATATATTCCTTCAACTGCTGGAAGGCTACTTCACACTGCTCGGTCCACTCGAAACTTTTTGCTTTCTTCAGAATGTCAAAGAAAGGGACACATTTGTCTGTAGCTTTCGAAATGAACCTACTCAATGCTGCGACCTGGCCATTGAGACTCTGCACATCCTTCACCCTGGTGGGCGACCTTATGTCAATCAGTGCTCTGATCTTCTCAGGGTTTGCTTCAATTCCCCTACTGTTGACCATGAAGCCCAGGAACTTTCCGGAAGCTACTCCAAATGCACACTTGAGCGGATTTAACTTCATTTGGTAACTCCTCAAAATTTGGAACATCTCTCTCAGGTCGCGAATATGATCACCTATCTGCTTGGATTTCACCAGCATATCGTCAACATAGACCTCCATGGTCTTTCCAATCTGCTCCTTGAACATCATGTTCACCAAGCGTTGATAGGTTGCCCCAGCATTTTTTAAACCGAAGGGCATCACCTTGTAGCAATATAGTCCTCGATCGGTCATGAACGAGGTGTGCTCTTCGTCCTCAGGCTTCATTGGGATCTGGTTATATCCCGAATATGCATCCATGAAGCTTAGGAGCTCGTGGCCAGCAGTAGCATCCACGAGCTGGTCTATCCTTGGCAGGGGGAAACTGTCCTTTGGGCACGCCTTGTTTAGATCGGTGAAGTCGATACAAGTCCTCCACTTCCCGTTTTTCTTTTTCACTAGCACAGGGTTGGCGACCCAGGTCGGGTAATAAGCTTCTCTGATGAATTTGTTAACCAGAAGCTTGTCTATCTCTTCCTTTAGTGCTAGGTATCGTTCCCCTGTCATTGCCCTTCTCTTCTGGCGAACTGGCTTGAAATGAGGATCAATGTTCAGCCTGTGAGACATCACCTTTGGGTCTATTCCCACCATGTCCTTATGATTCCATGCAAATACATCCAAGTTCGCCTTCAGGAATTCAGCGAGCTGGGTTCTCAGCTCCGGAGTTAATCCTCTTCCCAGCTTCAGGCATCGCTTAGGATCTACCTCGCTGATAGGTACATCTTCTAACTCCTCAGTTGGACCGGTAGCTCGGTCTGCATCTACCTCGCGAGGGTCCAGGTCGTGACTGACTCCCTTCTCAGTCATAGCTCGTGGCTCCCCCCCTGAGACCACGTTCACCTTCTTTCCTCTCACGCCCATCTTGACAGCATCTTCATAACAACGCCGAGCTAGGTGCTGTTCTCCTCGAACACATCCGATGCCATTAGGAGTTGGGAACTTCACTGTCAGAGTTCTGGTGGACGTAACCATATCCAACTCGTTCATAGCAGGTCTTCCGAGGACCACATTATACGCCGATGGGCAATCGATTATCAAAAAGTCTGTCAAGGTTGTTGCCTGACGACCTGCCTCCCCCAGAGTCAATGGTAGCTTAATCTGCCCCACTGATACCACAGCATCTCTAGTGAATCCAAATAAAGGCTCCGGGGATGGCCTCATTTGCTCTGCTCTTAACCCCATCTGGTCGAAACAGCTCCTATACATTACGTTTACCGAGCTTCCGGTATCGATCATGATGCGTCTAACTTCCACATTGCTGATTTTTGCTCGTATAACCAGCGCATCATTATGAGGACAGATCACTCCTCTAGCATCTTCTTCTATGAATACGATCTCGTCCGAGGTCGGCTTTGCTCTTTTGGTAGGTCCCTCCGACCCATTGAGCTGAAATGAATGATTTGCCTCTCGGACGTACCTCTCGTGTGATCTGTTGGAATCACCTGCGATATAGGGGCCACCATAAATAGTGAAAATAGTTCTTACCGCAGGTTCCTGACCCTGCTCGGAAGCTCGCTGGGGTTGTTGCTGGTGTACTGGCTGTTGCTGTTGAGGTCGTTGTTGATGAGGTCGCTGGTCAGCAGGTCTTGCCACATATTCTCCCAAGCGACCTCGCCTGATCAATTTTTCGATGGCGTTCTTCAACGCTCAGCAATCTGAAGTACTGTGCCCGACCTCATTATGGTAGGCACAGAACTTGTTCTGATCTCTGTGCTGAATGGGAACCCTCATAGGATTGGGCCTCCCGAAATCCTCCTTGTTACGCTCCGCAGCGTAAATCCTATCCGGTGATGCCGTCAGGATGCTGTATCCTTCCTGGCGACCCCAACGCTGAGGTCGCTCATACCTTGGCTCTCTTCTCGCTTTCTTGGCGATCTGATTACTAGAGTCGTTGTTTCTTCCTTCTTCGTTTCGGCCATTGTTTCTCCTCTTTGGCTACCTGGAACTGCCCGCTTCATTCTTCTGATTCTGCTTTTTCGGGCCGAAGGTTTCTTCCCACCTGATCTCTTTCGCAACTCACTCGTAGAACTCTCCCAGATCCTTCACTGGGGACTTGTAAATGCTCTCGTATAGCTTTCCATCCTTGCGCAGCCCAGCTGAGATCGCTGTCAGAATGCTTTCATCTGATGGATGCTCGACATTTGCGACCTCGCGCCTAAATCTGGTGATGTATTCCTTCAACGACTCACCCTGACGCTGAAAAATGGTGGCTAGGTGGCAGGATGGAGCGAGCTGCCTTCTCAGTGCCCTGTATTGACCAACGAACTTCTGTTGGCATTGCTTCCAACTTCCTATGCTGCGAGCTGGGAGATTTCTGAACCACGTTCTTGGAATATCCCCCAATGTAGCGGGGAATACTCGGCACTTCACCATCGGATTTCCTGTCTGCAGATCCATCTGAACGTTGAAAGCGTCTAGATGGTCATATGGGTCACTGTCCCCATTGTACTGCTGAATGCTCGGCATCTTGAACCTCGGAGGGAGAGGTTGTGTCTTAATCTCCCTTGTGAATGGGGTCCTGTCTCCGTAGAGCCCACGCTGTTCCGGAACTCTAGGTCGTGCTTCCAACTGCTGGACACTTTGGAGGAGCTCCTCTAGTTGGGGGTCTCGGAGCTCGTATCTCCTCCTGTGATCATGACTTGGAGCCGGATGTTCAGGGTCATACCTTTCGTCTTCCTCAAATTGACCTTCATGACGATGGGATCTTACCTGCTGCCCATCCACCTCGTCGACATAACGAGCTACAGCTCGGACTCTGCCTTGGCCAACTTCCATCCGCCTGTTTTCCTTCTGGCTCGGTCTTGCTACCAGGCTATCAGGACGCGCGACCTCCCTTTCGTGTTGAACAGGGTGTCTTCTGGCCCTCGAACGCGCATTAGATGAGCGAGCCGAGTCTGCAGGTCGCGGGACTTCCCTTGCTAGCCTTTCAGGCCTTCGCGCTGGTTCAGGAGACTGGGGCATTCCCAGTGGTGCCTGAACATCCACCCTAGTCACGTTCTGAACCTGAGCCTGCACCAACATATTGACGGCTTTAGTGAGCTGTTTGACCGTATCTTCCAACGCTTCCTGCCTCTGCAACAATGCATTCTGCCCTTCGGCTGTCGGGGCAATTGGGACCGCTTGACGGTGAGGCAGAGGAGGGATGCCTGGCGCAGCCCCTAGTATCTGTCCTTGGGATGGGCCTGCCGCATGCGTGGTTGCGTCTTGCCCAGGCTGTAAGTTCTGCTGGGATTGGTTCACGTGACTTTCCGCCTGGTCATCATCTCCAAGGAACCTGTTTGATCTAGTCTTTGCCATATCGCCAAAAGTTGATAAACTGAGATGAAAAAGATTGCAGTCTGGGGCCCTCCTTCTAGCGCCAAAATGTCGACGTTGGAATTCAGTCGACGAGTAATCAATACCCAATACCTGCAATCAATGTGATAAAGCACAAATACCAAGAAAAGACAAAGACAGAAACAGAAGATCAAACGAGGAACACTAAGCTTTTTACGTGGTTCGGCAATAATAGGCCTACGTCCACGACTGTCCGACTCTTAATCTCTGCAGAGTGACAGTATATTATTGAATATTGTCTGATCATGTTACAATGATTTCAATCCCTATTTATAGGGAAAGAAGAGTTACAATTCTAGTTGTAGCAAATCAGGAAAAGAATCCTGGATTAATTACATTCCCTAAGCAATTGGGAAAAATAAGGAAAAGAATTATAAATTAATTATACTTCCTAATATATTCAGATAATATCAGGAAATTACTATAATTATCTCAAGATAATATTGATTTGAATTTGACTTCGAATTGATCTCCATATCTGATGAGGAAATTGTGGTTTGATTGGGCAATTGCCATATTTGGAGAGAGAATCATGGTTGGACTTGGTAACTGCATTTCCTGGAAGATACTGAACTAATCATGTGTCTGAGCGAGCTGACGTGTCACGGTGATCTCGAGCTCGAGCTCGCTGAGAGACGAGCTGCGCAGGCGGCGAGCTGCGACCTGGCTGCGTTTATAAATCTGTTTGATGCCAGCTGTAAGGCTTGATGGTCTTTGAGTCAATACTGTGCCTCGTCTGATGGGCTTTGACTACGTTGACCTTATTGGGCCTTCTTATCGGGTCTTAAATGGACCTAAATTGGACTTTTACTAGCCCAACTACTGAATCCGAAAAATACACACAACAGATGGAAACCAAGGAAGCAAGCCTAATGATCCTTTGAGCATCAATGGAGGGCCTATGACAAGGGCTAGAGCTAAAAGAATGAATGAAGCATTAAATGGGCTGATTCAAGAGATTTGGGGCAAGAGTCTTGTGCAACAAGGATTTGACGACATGGAAAGGACACCAAGGCTTCAAAATATGATTCAAGTTCAAAATCATAAATATTGAAGGCTTGGGTGGCTATTTGAAGGCAAATTGGGCTGGTTTCATTTGTTTGTATTAATTTGGGCTTAATTTGTCTTGTGGGCTGATTTAATTAAGTTAGTTTATTTAATTAGTTTGTTAAGTATCAAACTTTGATTACATTGGGCTTTTATTTACTTAATTTCGTGATGGGTCATGAGTTTAAGTTTTAAGCTGTCTAATTTTATTATTTTAAGCCCAAACTTAGTTATTTTAAGCCCAAGTGGGGTGTATTAGGGTGTTAGGGCGTCCAAGTGATGTTTAGAAGCTAGGGTTTTATTTATTTTGCCTATAAAAGGCCATGTAACCCTCATAAACGGGATTAGCCAATTTGAATGAAAATTTTCAGTTTTCTCTCTTTGTTCTTGAAGAACTTTTGAGAATTTATCAAGGTTTGATCCTTGAGTTATCACTTGACTTATCTCCCTCATTCTTCTCTTGTTCTTGGGAGTGGCGTCTTTGTTATCTTGGTTCGTGGTTCGCTAATCATTGGGTCAAGGTACTTTCTTTTTATTTTCATTTATTCATTCCTGAATTAAACTTTCTTGGGGTTGTTGATTCAAATTGCTTGTGGGTGTCGTATCATATATATACAGGGTTCTCATCAGGTTAGGTGACACCGGAAGGCTCGTAATTTGCTTGTCTCATCGTATACACCATTTCTAGAGGTTTGGTTCCCAACGGTTCTGTCTAGTTTCGTTTATAGTTGTCGTTATGCACCGTGCATCACTTTAGGCGATTTTGCACTCATATTCCGTTTACTATAGTTAGATGACACCGAAAGGCTCCTAATTTGCTCGTCTCATCGTATACACCATTTCGAGAGGTTTGGTGCCCAACGGCTCCGTATAGTTTCGTTTAGAGTTGCCGTTATGTATCGTGCATCACTTTAGGCGATTTTACACTCATATTCCGTTTACTGTGGTTAGGTGACACCGGAAGGCTCCTAATTTGCTCGTCTCATCGTATACACCATTTCAAGAGGTTTGGTGCCCAATGGCTCCGTCTAGTTTCGTTTAGAGTTACGGCTATGCACCGTATATCACTTTTGCCGATTTTGCACTCATATTCCGTTTACTGTGGTTAGGTGACACCGGAAGGCTCCTAATTTGCTCGTCTCATCGTATACACAATTTTGAGAGGTTTGGTGCCCAACGGCTCCGTCTAGTTTCGTTTATAGTTGCGGCTATGCACCGTGTGATACGAACAAAGGAGCTGCACCAAGTGATCCATTACATGTTCCGGTTGGGCCAATAACAAGGGCAAGGGCTAAGAGATTCAAGGAAGCACTAAATGGCCTGATTCAAGACACTTGGGCTAATTCCGAATTAATAAAGTCCAAGATGAGCCCATATGAAGACCAAGGCCTAATTAAAATCATCAAGGCAATTGATTGGGCTGAATAGAAGTTGAGCTTGGGCGTGTGGCACAAGCTAGGGTGTTTGGAGAAGATTCAATTTCAGTTGTTTCCTTTTCAGATTTTCAATGAATAATGAATTGATATGTTTCCCAAATTAAGAGGTTGATTTGCTTTAATTTCAGCCTTCCAAATAGGGATCAAGACAATTAGTTACTTGTTTTAGTTTAATTAGTTACCTGTTTTGTAAGGCATTTAATGGCCGAATAATTTGTTTTCTTCTTGGAAAAGGCATGTAGCCTCTCTTTTCCTTTTAGAGGTTTTAGTTTATAAAGAAGAACAAAAGATGTAATATGGCATATTGGAATTTGAATGAAAAATTGAGAGCTTAATTTCTCTCTTGTTCTTTGAGAACTAACTGGAACTTATCAGATTTCTCTGTGGCGTTCCTCCTTGACTTATCAATCGAGTTTTCCATCCTTGATTGTGGCGTCATCCTTATATCAAGGTTCACATCTCGTTATAGGTGTTGGGTCGCGGTTTCCATTCAAACTAGAGATTAGAACAGTCTTAGGCATCAACGGGATATAAATCAACGGGGTTTGTATCATTTGGTATCAGAGCACGGTTTAGTCTCAGGTTTGCCTATCCTCTTTATTTTATTCAAAAAAAAAAAAAAAGAATTAGATCTGTTCATCTTCTATTGTTACTGTTCACGTCATCTTGATTTGCAAGTTAGTGTTCACATCATCTTGATTTGCAAGATACTGTTCACGTCATCTTGATTTGGAAGTTATCAGTTTTCTATATTGTGTGTGAATTCTAATAGTTAGAAAAAAAAAATCCAAAAAAAAAAAGTACTAGAGAAAAAAAAAAGAAAAAAAAAAGGAAAAAAAAAGTGTGATATTGAGATTTAATTCTTGCAATCTTGTTTCACTTTTACATCTTTGTTTGCCTTTATTGAGTCTCAGACCGAATTTCTTGTCGCCATTAAACCCATAAAATTTCGTCACAACCTTGTATTTGTTTATTTATTTTTTTTCTAGTTTCCTAGTCGTTGAATCCAAATCTTCTTGGTTTCGTGCAGTGGCATAAAAAAAAAAAAAAATTCTGGTTGTAGAAACTCGTCTTTGTTATTCCAGTTTCGTTATGATTCATTTCCATGTGAACCTAGGAGATATTGTTTTGTGTGAATGCGACTAAGAAATCTTGAATTATTGTTTGGTTAGTTTGATAAGAATTTTTGAGAAATTACGAGGGGAAAGAGGCAAGAGTGGTGAGTGCATACTGAGGGTAAAAGCTGAATTTATTGTGTGTAAACACAAATGTTGAGTGGACTGATTATTTGAGCGAAAACACGCGAGGGAGTGCTGTGAGGTCCTTTATTTTCGTATTCTTTTTTTTGTTTGCAGGAAAAACATGTCCGGAAACAAAGATAAAGGCTCTATTGAGGATTCTTCCATTCCAGCGGATATAAAGCTTTGGAAGGAGGCATTAGTAGAGGAGATGAGACGGATGATGAGGGGGGAATTGGAACAATTACATGAGCGATTAGATCAAGTGGAAAACTCACGTGCAGAACAGCCACAACCCGTTCCACAAGCACGTAGGCGAGAGAGAGTTCCGATTAGAGAAGAAGTTAATGATTACTACGGGGATGATAATGACATGGAGGAGGCTGATCGCATGTCCAATATGAGTGCGTGTAGATTTAGGCGTGGAATGGGAGGTAGAGGAGTTAGGTATGAGAATAGAGAAGATAGGTATGGGAATAGAGGAGATAGGTATGGAGAGAGGGTTGATAATAATTTGGGTAATATAAAGGTGAAGATTCCAACCTTTCAAGGTAAAACTGATCCTGAAGCTTATTTGGAGTGGAAGAAAAGAATAGAGTTGGTGTTTGATTACCATGAATATTCCGAATTGAAGAAGGTGAAATTGGCAGCCATAGAATTCACTGATTATACTATTGTTTGGTGGGATCAACTGATTATGAGTAGGAGACGGAATGGAGAAAGACCTATTGAGACATGGGATGAGATGAAAACTGTTATGAGGAGGAGATTCATTCCAAGCCACTATTATAGAGGTTTGTTTCAAAAATTGCAAACTCTTACTCAAGGGTCTAAGTGTGTTGAAGACTACTACAAGGAGATGGAGATAGCCATGATTCGAGCTGATGTAGAGGAGGACCGAGAGGCGACTATGGCTAGATTTCTAAATGGGCTTAACCGAGATATTGCAAATGTAGTGGAGTTGCAACATTATGTTGAATTGACTGACATGGTACACATGGCCATTAAAGTGGAACAACAATTGAAGAGAAAGGGTTCCACACGGGTTGGGCAAAATTCGGGTTCGTCATCGTCATGGAAATCGAGTTGGAGCAAGAGGGAGGACTAGCCTAGTTTCAAGGCCAAGGCCGAACCTTCCAAAGAACACAAGGCCGGAGGCACATTAAATCAAGGTAAATCAGATTCTCAACCTTCTAGAACCCGTGACATTAAGTGCTTTAAGTGTTTGGGAGCAGGTCATATTGCATCACAATGCCCAAACAAGAGAGTAATGGTTTTGAAGGATGAGGGTGGTATCGAATCCAAGGATGAATCTGATGATGAGTCCATGCCACCTTTGGAGAATGCAAGTGACTTTGAATATCCAGTGGGTGGAGAACTTTTGGTCGCGAGAAGAGCTCTTAGTGCTCAAGCCAAGGAAGATGATCAGGTACAACGTGATAACATTTTTCACACCCGTTGCCATGTCAATGATAAGGTATGTAGTATGATTATTGACGGGGGGAGTTGTACTAATGTGGCTAGCACTATTTTGGTGGAAAAATTGAATTTGGCAACTTTGAAGCACCCAAAACCTTATAAGCTACAATGGTTGAATGATAGTGGGGAAGTTAGGGTGAATAAACAGGTGTTGGTGTCATTTTCAATTGGAAAGTACAAAGATGAAGTTATGTGTGACGTGGTACCAATGAATGCGGGACATATCCTTTTGGGAAGACCATGGCAGTTTGATAGGCATGTGACTCATGATGGATATACCAATAGATACTCCTTTGTACTCAATAAAAGGCCAATCACTCTTGTACCTTTAACCCCAAGACAAATATATGAAGATCAAGTGAGGTTAAAAAAAGAGAGAGATGTAAAAAAGGAGAGTGAAAGTTTAAGAGAAAGAGAGACAAAAGAAAGAGAGTCTGAAACAGCAAAAATAGAAAAGAAGAGTGAAAAGGAAAAAGAGGCTGATGAGAAAAAGAGAGAGAAAAGACAAGTGAATTTTTATGCAAGAGCGAGTGAGGTCAAGAAGGCGTTATTTTCTAATCAGCCAATGATTGTACTTTTGTACAAAGAGGCTTGTTTTAGTGCTAATGAATTTGACTCTTCTTTGCCTAGTGTTGTTGTTTCACTTTTACAGGAATTTGATGAGGTGTTTCCCGAAGAGATGCCTAAGGGTTTACCACCAATAAGGGGGATTGAGCACCAAATTGACTTTGTACCCGGAGCACCCATCCCAAATAGACCAGCATATAGAAGTAATCCCGAGGAGACAAAGGAGCTTCAAAGGCAGGTTAGTGAGCTCATGGAAAAGGGATATGTGCGTGAGAGTATGAGTCCTTGTGCGGTTCCTGTATTGCTTGTGCCTAAGAAGGATGGATTATGGAGGATGTGCGTTGATTGTCGTGCCATCAACAATATCACTGTAAAGTATCGACATCCTATTCCTAGATTAGATGATATGCTTGATGAATTGCATGGTTCTATTGTTTTTACTAAAATTGATCTTAAGAGTGGATATCATCAAATTAGGATGAAAGAATAAGATGAGTGGAAAACTGCTTTCAAAACAAAATATGGTTTGTATGAGTGGTTAGTTATGCCTTTTGGATTAACTAATGCACCAAGTACTTTCATGAGATTAATGAACCATGTTTTGCGTGCTTTTATTGGAAGATTTGTGGTTGTTTACTTTGATGACATTCTGATTTATAGCAAAAACTTGGATGAGCATGTTGAACATTTAAAACTTGTTTTAGGTGTTTTAAGAACAGAAAAGTTGTTTGCTAATCTCAAAAAGTGTACCTTTTGCACTGATAAGCTTGTGTTTTTGGGTTTTGTCGTTAGTGCTAAAGGAATCGGGGTTGATAAAGAAAAGGTTAAGGCAATTAAGGAGTGGCCGAAACCTACAAATGTGGGACAAGTGAGAAGTTTTCATGGGCTAGCTAGTTTTTATAGGAGATTTGTGAAAGATTTTAGTAGTCTAGTCGCACCTTTAACTGAAGTTATCAAAAAGAATGTGGGGTTTAAGTGGGGTGAGGAACAAGAAAAGGCATTTAACTTGATTAAGGAGAAATTAACTAATGCACCTTTGCTTGCTTTGCCTGACTTTGCTAAAACTTTCGAGATTGAGTGTGATGCTTCAGGAATAGGTATTGGAGCTGTCCTAATGCAAGAAGGACGTCCCATTGCATTTTTCAGTGAGAAGATAAGTGGAGCAGCCTTGAATTACCCTACATATGACAAGGAGATGTATGCCTTGATTAGGGCATTGGAAACTTGGCAACATTACCTTTGGCCGAAAGAATTTGTGATTCACACTGATCATGAGTCTTTAAAGCATTTAAAGGGGCAGCACAAGCTAAATAAGCGACATGCCAAGTGGGTGGAGTTCATTGAAACATTTCCATATGTGATCAAGTACAAAAAAGGTAAGGAAAACGTGGTCGCCGATGCTTTGTCTAGAAGGTATGTTTTACTTTCTACTTTGGATGCTAGATTGCTTGGCTTTGATTACATTAAACAATTGTATGTGGAAGATTCTGATTTTAGCGAAGTATTCAATGCATGTGAAAAGGTAGCATTTGGCAAGTTTTATAGGCATGATGGATTTTTGTTTAAAGAAACTAAGTTATGCGTGCCTAAGAGTTCTTTGCGTGAATTGCTTATTAGAGAAGCTCACGGGGGAGGTTTGATGGGGCATTTTGGTATAGCCAAGACACTAGATGTATTGCATGAACATTTTTTTTGGCCTCATATGAAACGTGATGTAGAAAGGATATGTGAGAAATGCATTACATGTAGACAGGCTAAGTCTAGGATTAAGCCTCATGGATTGTATACTCCTTTGCCTATACCTAGTGGACCTTGGATTGATATTTCTATGGATTTTGTGCTGGGTTTGCCTAGGTCCAAAAGGGGTAGGGACTCTATATATGTGGTTGTTGATAGGTTTTCTAAAATGGCACATTTCATTCCTTGTCATAAAACTGATGATGCATCACATATTGCTGATTTGTTTTTCAAAGAAATTGTTAGGTTGCATGGCATGCCTAAGACCATTGTTTCGGATAGGGATGCTAAGTTCTTAAGCTACTTTTGGAAGACTTTGTGGGGTAAGTTAGGAACTAAACTTTTATTTTCTACTACTTGTCATCCCCAAACTGATGGTCAAACTGAAGTAGTTAATAGGACTTTATCTGCCTTGTTGCGAGCTATAATACAAAAGAACTTGAAAACATGGGAGGATTGTTTGCCGCATGTAGAATTTGCTTATAATAGGAGTGTGCATTCTGCAACTCATTTTTCACCTTTTGAAGTTGTGTATGGTTTTAATCCATTGACTCCTTTGGATTTAATTCCTTTACCTGTGAATGAGCATGTTAATTTGGATGAGAAGAAAAAGGCAGATTTTGTTAAGCAAATCCATGAAAAGACTCGACAAAACATAAAGAGGAGAACTGAGCAATGTGCCACACAAGCTAATAAAGGACGCAAGAAAGTTGTGTTTGAACCTGGTGATTGGGTGTGGTTACATATGAGGAAGGAACGATTTCCAGGGCAGCGGTGTTCTAAACTACTTCCGAGGGGAGATGGCCCATTTCAAGTGCTTGAACGAATCAATGACAACGCTTATAAGTTAGATCTTCCAGGTGAGTATAATGTTAGTGCAAGCTTCAATGTTTCTGATTTGTCTCCTTTTGATGTAGGTGACGATTTAAGGACAAATCCTTTTCAAGAGGGAGGGAATGATACGAACAAAGGAGCTGCACCAAGTGATCCATTACATGTTCCGGTTGGGCCAATAACAAGGGCAAGGGCTAAGAGATTCAAGGAAGCACTAAATGGCCTGATTCAAGACACTTGGGCTAATTCCGAATTAATAAAGTCCAAGATGAGCCCATATGAAGACCAAGGCCTAATTAACATCATCAAGGCAATTGATTGGGCTGAATTGACAGGACCCTTCCCAGACCTTATCTAAGCTCTTGTCTGGAGGATCCCGCCGGGCACTTCAACGGACTCCTCGAAACCGACTCGTCAGATCGAAGAAATCCGAGAAGCGAACCCTAACTTTCTTCAACCGGTTTACTCGTTTAAACTCAAAAATTCAGTTTTCTTTTAAACTAGTTGGGAGTGATAAAATTTTTTCGCAACTTTTGGTTCAAATATTTTTATAAAATTTTCGGCAGCATAACGGCTGCATTTTTGATAATCCAAAATTTACCTGTCAATAAATTTACACTTCGAACAAAATCTCAATTCCTCCCAACTTCTTTATTCTCAAACATGCAATAATCATCATCATTTTTCAACAAACATGCAATATCAACACTAAATTCTCAATTTATAAAAACAAACTCAAGTAGAATATATCTAGATGCATCATATATATAAAATGCATGAATATTTACAAATATACAATTTCAAAATATGACTATGTGTTTCTCAATTACATATCCATTTCATACATAAGTTATACATCATCACATGTCATGAATCTCCCACCTATATATACCCAACAAAATGGTGACGTCCTATCGTCTGCGGTGGCACACCACGAAATATAAATAGCTACAAAATAAACAAACAAGTTAGTCTAACGAAAATATAACATCACATATACTAACATGACGATTTATCATTTGTTTTATGATTTCTTTCCGAAACCCCCATGTATATCCTTTAAATGTTCTAACCATCACGGGCAATTAAAACTAACGCCAACGTGAAGCTTACTAAGTCATCTCAACCACTACGTTACGGAATTTACTGCATCGCACGTAGGGCGCTAACGCTTATCACTGAGCAACTACAATGCGGGATTTTCTACATCGCAATTGTAGTGCTAAAACTCTGGGCAACTACGAGCGGAATTTACTGCATCGCCAAGTAGTGCCAAACTATATAAATAGCCAACTACGTGCGGAATTGTCTGCATCGCAACGTAGCGCTTATACTTTCTATGAAACTGAGCAACTACGGACGGAATTTTCTGCATCGTCGCGTAGTGCTAACTTTTCTCTAACCTGAGCGACTACGGACGGAATTTACTGCGTCGTCACGTAGCGCTAAATCTCATTATATCTTAAGGGATATACATGGGTTTTACAACTATATTTATTTAGTGCTAAAAGCACAAAACTAACTCATTTTGAAACTTCTGAAAACTCTCATTTCAACTATTTTCTTTTTAGATTACTTAACTACCATTTTCATTATCAACATCAACCAATTACATGAAATTGAAAGAGATCTTAAGTGGCGAACCACTTACCTCGAGGCCGCGTCACTCAAGCGTCTCGACGAGGCTCCTGGACGCCGCTCACGTGCTCGTCACCTACACAACATGATCTCATCATTACTAGTGATAATTTGAAAAGTTGAGAATCTCAACTTCAAGGTTAATAATCTCAACTAAGACCCATTTTTCTTTATATAATCTCCTAACTTGTTTCTAACTCAACCGAAACTCTCTAACTTCGATTTCTTTGTAAAAGTTTTACTTCTAGACCCCTAGGATCATCCCCATATGTTTCGTTTGGTCTCCAAAAGCTTAAAACAAAAAGTCAACTTTTTAATTATACGATTGACCAAAAAAAACAGAATTGAAACCAGCCATGGTTTCACCTCCGTTCCTTTTTCTAGCGTCTCCTTATCACATAACTAAGTCGCTCGGAAAGTTTCGTCGAGAAACTCCATCGTTTGCTATGTCAAATCTAAGAAAAACGTCCGTTTTGGACACTTTCGGGTGCAATTAAGTGCCCGTTTTGCAAACTTTTGGTTCCGGGTTAGCGACGCTAGATTTTATTCCATAACTAAGCTTCATTTAACTTATAATAATGAACCAAACTCAAACCATGAAATAAAAATTGCATTAGGATAGCCGTTTCACTTCTCAGAGCTCTAACGGTGCTATTTTGTGCATAACTTGCACAATTTTTATCGGATTCGATCCGTTCCAAAACCTATGGTTTTCTATGGTTCCTAGGCATCATTTGAGGTGTAGAACATCCCCAAATAAGTGAAATATGGTCAGGTCTCCTCTAGCTCAAATTTGAGTACGGGAATCACTAATATTGTCAAAACTAGCTCTCTTGAGCTTCTCTTTATTCCTACATGCTTCCCTATCCTTTTCTAATCATTTTTATGCTCAAACTTGGGTTCAAAACCTCTAAATTTCAGAGCTTATTTACTGTCTAATATGGTCATAACACACACATAATTATTATTTGTCCATTTGAACACTAACAATTCACTCAAAACTTTCATCAACTAGTTTGTGTGTGTGAAAAACAAATTTTCGTTTCTATGATTCTCAAGCCTATAACAGCCCATAAATCAAACCCTAAGCTACCATTTACACCCACAAACACATCCTCTAAGGTTATATAACAATCACTTAGGTTTTGACACCATTTCTAGTGCAAAACCTCCAACAACATACAACAAATTCTGCACAGAAAATTTCCAGCAGCTCTACTGCACTTTTAAACTCAATAAGGAGAAGATTCAATGATATCTTACTTGGTACTTGACTTAGAGGATTGAGAGGACTTAGAAGAGGGTTTAAAGAGGGAGATTAGAGGTTCAGAAGGGCTGGATGGGCTCTCCTCCTTCCACTTTTCCCTGCTGCAGTTCCTGCCTTGCAGTGTGCTTGTCTGCTGCTCTGTTCTGGTGCTTCACTGTTGCAGCTGAATGGAGGCACGAAAATGGGTTTTGTTTGCTGAAAAATTTCACCCAAGTGTTGCTTATATACTACTCTTACTTCTCTAATTTGCATCCTTGCCCCATCTCTTTTTAATTTCACACAATTCCTCTCCATTTCTCTTTTCTTTTCACTGCTGCCAGCTTTGTTCTCTTTTATGGTAGCTGCTGTTTTCTTCTTTGTTTCACACTTATTTTCATCTTTTCTTGCTAAAATCTTGCTAAATGTTCAATATATATGATTAGCCTTCATGAAAATGGCACTTAAGTCTCATTTTAAAGTTGTTTGACCATCATTTTCTCTCCTCCTCTACTCTATACGGGAATCACTTTGGTTTTTTGAGTTTTATGGTAGCTTTGCACTCTTCACTTGTCTACTTGGCTTCTAAGTGTCTTGTTTATATATCTTATTGATGTTCTATGGAATATCAAGCTTGTCCTTTGATTTATTTTGATTATCATCAATCTCTTATCTATGGATGAATTATTTTACTCTTCATTGATCTTTTTCTTGTTAATTTGGTTGTTGTGAAACTCCCAAAATGGCGTTCACGAAATCGATGAATCGATTTAACTTAACACTAACTTGATTCTATTATAATGTTACTTAACTTTTATAATTGACGAATTTCGTCGTCAATCTTAAGTTGATAAATCTCTAACACTATGAAATTCAATTAATCTAATGTAGAGATTTATTTTACCTCTCTAATCCATCTTTTAACACTAAGAGGTTATGAATCGAGGCTAGGGGTTTACATGAATAGAAGTTGAGCTTGGGCGTGTGGCACAAGCTAGGGTGTTTGGAGAAGATTCAATTTCAGTTGTTTCCTTTTCAGATTTTCAATGAATAATGAATTGATATGTTTCCCAAATTAAGAGGCTGATTTGCTTTAATTTCAGCCTTCCAAATAGGGATCAAGACAATTAGTTACTTGTTTTAGTTTAATTAGTTACCTGTTTTGTAAGGCATTTAATGGCCGAATAATTTGTTTCCTTCTTGGAAAAGACATGTAGCCTCTCTTTTCCTTTTAGAGGTTTTAGTTTATAAAGAAGAACAAAAGATGTAATATGGCAGATTGGAATTTGAATGAAAAATTGAGAGCTTAATTTCTCTCTTGTTCCTTGAGAACTAACTGGAACTTATCAGATTTCTCTGTGGCGTTCCTCCTTGACTTATCAATCGAGTTTTCCATCCTTGATTGTGGCGTCATCCTTATACCAAGGTTCACATCTCGTTATAGGTGTTGGGTCGCGGTTTCCATTCAAACCAGAGATTAGAACAGTCTTAGGCATCAATGGGATATAAATCAACGGGGTTTGTATCACCGTGCATCACTTTTGCCGATTTTGCACTCATATTTCGTTTAATGTGGTTAGCTAACACCGAAAGGCTCCTAATTTGCTCGTCTCATCATATACACCATTTCGAGAGGTTTGGTGCCAACCGGCCCCATCTAGTTTCCTTTAGAGTTGCCGTTATGCATCGTGCATCACTTTAGGCTATTTTGCACTCATATTCCGTTTATTGTGGCTAGGTGACACCGAAAGGCTCCTAATTCGCTCGTCTCATCGTATACACCATTTGGAGAGGTTTGGTGCCCAACGGCTCCGTCTAGTTTCGTTTAGAGTTGCTGTTATGCACCGTGCTTCACTTTAGCCGATTTTGCACTCATATTCTGTTTACTGTGGTTAGGTGACACCGGAAGGCTCCTAATTTGCTCGTCTCATCGTATACACCATTTCAAGAGGTTTTGTGCCCAACGGCCCCATCTAGTTTCGTTTAGAGTTGCCGTAATGCACCGTGCATCACTTTAGGCGATTTTGCACTCATATTCCGTTTACTGTGGTTAGGTGACACCGGAAGGCTCCTAGTTTGCTTGTCTCATCGTATACACAATTTCGAGAGGTTTGGTGCCCAACGGCTCCATCTAGTTTCGTTTAGAGTTGCCGTTATGCACCGTGCATCACTTTAGGCGATTTTGCACTCATATTCCGTTTACTGTGGTTAGGTGACACCGAAGGCTCCTAATTTGTTCGTCTCATCATATACACCATTTCGGGAGGTTTGATGCCCAACGGACCATCTAGTTTCGTTTAGAGTTGCCGTTATGCACCGTGTATCACATTAGCCGATTTTGCACTCATATTCCGTTTACTCTGGTAAGGTTACATCGGAAGGTCCTAATTTGCTCGTCTCATCGTACACGCAATGTAGAGAGGTTTGGTGCCCAACAGTTCCATCTAGTTTCGTTTAGTGTTGCCATTATGCACCGTGCATCACTTTAGGCGATTTTGCACTCATATTCCGTTTACTGTGGTTAGGTGACACCGGAAGGCTCCTAATTTGCTTGTCTCATCGTATACACCATTTTGAGAGGTTTAGTGCCCAACGACTCCGTCTAGTTTCGTTTAGAGTTACGGTTAGGCACCGTGCATCACTTTTGCCGATTTTGCACTCATATTCCGTTTATGTGGTTAGCTGACACCGGAAGGCTCCTAATTTGCTCGTCTCATCATATACACCATTTCGAGAGGTTTGGTGCCCAACGACCCCATCTAGTTTCGTTTAGAGTTGCTGTTATGCACCGTGCATCACTTTAGGCGATTTTGCACTCATATTCCGTTTACTGTGGTTAGGTGACACCGAAAGGCTCCTAATTTGCTCGTCTCATCGTATACACCATTTGGAGAGGTTTGGTGCCCAACGGCTCCGTCTAGTTTCGTTTAGAGTTACGGCTATGCACCGTGCATCACTTTTGCCGATTTTGCACTCATATTCCGTTTACTGTGGTTAGGTGACACCGAAAAGCTCCTAATTTGCACGTCTCATCATATACACCATTTCGAGAGGTTTGGTGCCCAACGGCCCCGTCTAGTTTCGTTTAGAGTTACG
>CM034468.1:17800604-17816604 GCA_019925255.1 Litchi chinensis
GGAGTTGTAAATATATATAGAAGAAAAGCGATTCTTTTGGATTGGTGTTTCTGGTCATGAAAATGATGATAAATACAATCATGGGTTGGTGAGAGAGAGAGAGAGAGAGAGAGAGAGAGAGAGAGAGTAGGGTTTTTTTGGTGGTCATTTCTGCAAACCCAAGTGTGGGGTTGGGTTTGGAGTCAGCTCTGTTTTGTCTATATGTTTGTTTATACAAGTACATTATTTTTGTAGTTTATAAAAGAAACCATATATGTACTCAACAAATATCCTGTCAAGATCACCCCTGTGGATTTTGGCCATCATGACATTGATCAATGATCACCCCTCATTCGGGCCATTCCCTATGTTGCTTTTCCATTTTTTGAAATGGTATATGTACAATTATGGGCTTAGATAATTTTCTTGTACAAATGCATATGGTAATATTATCATAATAGTTGATAGTTGATTTTTTACCATCTATTTGTAATTATAATCTAATATTATTTTACTGTTGAGTGGTTTCGATAAAATCATTGAATGGTTTTGATAAAATTATTATATTGATAATGTAAGACCGTAGTGAAGATGAAGTTGATTTATAGAAGTTGAGAATAATGTATGTCATATGTCTCTAGTGGAATGACTTTTATACTATGACTATGGCGTCAAATTATATCGTCTTTAATTGATAAGAGATGAGATAATTTTTTTACTTTCTTTGCATTATCATTTAGGATGAGTTTGCTTACTGAAAATCAGGTGCATTTTACAATTGGAAATCTTTAGGGGAAAATGAGAACTTAATTCTTAACTTGTGATTTTACTAAAAGCTATTAGCAAATTAAATTTTGCGGACGTCGTACCCAAATTAAAAATTAAGTTGCTCGTGATAAGAAGACAAATCCACCTTACATCCAAACAATCAAGTTTCCTTTCCACATTTCTTTTTCAATAAAACTATGATTATATATCATTTACTAATTGGATTAGAAGAGAACGAAAACTTAATTTTTATTTTTGGTTATCATGTTTACTATAAAATTTTTAAAAATCAGATTTTAAGACCCCTTCGAAAGGGAAGTAAATATGCCCCTCCAATCCTAGGAATCAAATTCACTTTCTTGATTCATTTTTCAATAGAATTTGATTTCCTTTCTAATGGAACTTAATTCCATTTTATTTTTATTCAACATTAGATAATGATCGATATTCAACACTCTTATCCAATTTTTCTATCTAGACTTATATAACAATTAATATATTATTAAATATTTTGGTTTGAGGTTGACAAAACAGTTGATATATATATGAAATGATATATCAATTCTCACAAAAGGTTGAATAGGAAAATTGGATAAAAATATTTGATGTTTGCCATTATCCTTACAGATTAGTGCACGTGTCCCAAATTCTATTAGAAGGGGAATCATGAAATGAAACTAATTACTTATAAGTGGAAAGGAGTAATTAAGTCTTCTTTTTGGTAGTACTAATTCATTATTTGTGATTAGGATCCACATAATATTATTTCCAACAAATTTCAGTTTGCACTTTAACCACAAATCAAGAATTAAGGTTTCTTTCCTTTATAAGGATTTTCAATTAATAAACGTCCTTATTTATTGATACAAGTTGGAGTTTGATGTTATAGAATTGTGTTTAGACAATTAATTATCATTTGCTTTTTGAGATACTAATTAAGATGGAAAAACAATCACTTGATTTAAAGAATTTGAAGTCTAATTTAAGGTATAAGAAGTTTCATGTTGTTAATTATCCAACATATTTATGGGATTGACTAGTACATCAATAATAATTGAAAAATACAAAAAATAATCATAATAATAATAAAAGAATGTCAAAATTCGTTGTCAGCCCCTCAAACAAATTAATTGTCTTATATGTCTACTTTACCCATATTGTCTCTTCCTACATTCTCCTCCTCCTCCATTACTCATGATATGAGATCTTTGACTTTCTTTGTGGAGTGTCTAAGTTTTGTTAAGATTTTTGAGGTTTTTTTTTTTTTTTTTTGGTGATTTTTCGAGTGTTTTGTGTTTTGGATATTAGATATTAATGTTTGCAATTAGGTTTAGTTAGATTTAATTAGATTTGACTTGAAAATGAAGATTTTCGTGAGATGCAGCAATAAAGATGATGACAATCGGATTTGACGGGTTTTATGGGGCCACAAAACCTTGTATCGGGCTTTATGGGGTACTGGCTTAAATAATTATTAGCTATATCTCCTCATTATTTTGTCAATCTAAAAATTGGCAAAATGATTGGTCGCTAAAATTATTTTAATTTAAAAGTATGTCCTTAATTTTTTTTTTTTTAAAGAAAGTCTATCCTTAAATTTTATGTTTATTCTTTTGCTACTAATCTAACTTGAGTCTGTTTACTTGCATTTAGTTTATTTTATCTAAAAATTTACAACCAAAAAATTTTCTTCTATCGTGTGAATCACCTATAGCTCCTTTCGTTTTTTCTCGATCAACAGAATTCCATCTCTCTTGTTTGCATTTTTTCTTTCTCCGAAATTCAGACTATTCTACTGGCATCATTGTATATTTTCTTACTACTATTCAGATTCCAAAAAATAGCATCCTTGTTATCTCTGGACTCAAAAATCAACTATAGAGAAATGATCAATATTATTAAATTATAATTTTGGAATATTTTACCAAACATGTTTCAGGTATGAGTGAATTTTCTATTAAAAAAATAGTATGATCTTGTTTTAAACTAATATTTCTCAGAATAATTTCTTAGAACTACTCTTTATTTATTTATTTTTTTTTTAACTGAATTTAAATTTAAATATTATATTTAATGTATTTAATATATAGATTATTTTACTCCAAAGTTATTTAAATCCAATTTTTAATAAAAAATTATATATGAATTATTAGATATTATTAAAAAGTTATATTTTTCCAATATTAAATAAAAATAAATATTATTTGTTTAAAATATGAAAATAGGTAATAATTCTTGAAAAATAAATAATTATTAAAAATAAATTTTCTTGTATTTTATTTAAAATATTTTATTTTATTCAAAATTAATTTAATTTAATTTATATTAACCAATTTCACAATACATCAAACGTAAAGTGCAGTTGTTTTGTTCAATCCATACTACATCAAACAAAATACAATACTATTTTTAGTCAAAAATCTCATACAGCATCAAATACATCATAATATTAATTTAGTCCACTCCAATTCTATCTACTTTAACCAATTTCACAATACATCAAATGTAAAGTGCACTGTTTTGTTCAATCCATACTATATCAAACAAAATACAATACTATTTTTAGTCAGAATTCTCATACAACATCACATACATTATAATATTAATTTAGTCTACTCCAATTCCATCTACTTCCATTAAAATTATTTAATCTATTTTCTCTTACCAAATGCAACTTTAAAGACAAATTTATGAAAGAAGTTTATTTCATCTTCCCAAATGCAACAGTACCAGACAGCCTTAAATAGCAGCTTATCTTCCTTTTCTTCTTCTGAGAGCTCTATAAATGGGTTGGGCTTCTGGGTTCAGATCATTGTTGGGCTTCTGGCTTATGGGTTTATGTAATCATCATTGATGAGGCACATTGTGGTACCATGTGGGTTGCTGCAGTGTTTTAAGCGGCAGCCCCCGCCCGTGACTCCCAATGTTTGGATTCAAGTACAAGCTTTTCCACTAATACTGGTGGAATTTTCTCTTACATATATAGGTTAATTTCCATTGGTGTGGGTGGCTCTCACTCATATGGAAGTCATTTATCCAGATCATACCACTAGTGTTTTATAAGCTTTGTTCTGATTATTTCTTGAGCTAGTATCAGTAACTCAAAAAAAATATATAAATAAAATATAAAAATACAAAAACAAAAACCTGAAACATAAAACCCTAGTCTCTTAGTATCTTCATCTTCTTCTGAAAACTCTTCCTCTTCTTTGTGTTTGCTCTGACCAAATTCACTGAAACAAACTGATTTCCACTCAAAAAATGAACAAATCCACTCTGTAAATTGTATCATTCGTCAAAGCAACAGAAGTACAGTGTTGTTCATCATACCAGGTTAGTTGACAATCTCTATTTCTGTTTCATTGCTTTTATGTACTCTGTAATGTGTTGTTCTGTTGTAATGGGTCGTTTTGAATGTTAGATGTTGTAATGATTTAATGAAAAAACCCTGAGAAAGTGTCGATTTGAAGTTATTTTTTATGGCGAATGAAAGTTTGAGAGTTGGCTTGGTTGACTTCGCATGATGCTCTTTTTTTGGGTTCAAATCTTTGAAAGTGTACGATGAATTTATTCGAAGAGGTTGTTTTTAACGATATTATGTCTGTTCTTTGGCTAAAAAAGGAAAAACAAAAAGTTTTTCTTCAAACATGTGATTGGTTGACAATATTTTGTATTTTCCAGGTTTGACGAAGGTTAAATGACTTAGTGGGTTTTCAATTTTTTTTTTTTTAATTTTTGTTTATAATTATCGAACAACAATAACGAATAAAAAATGAGTTTAAGTTGAAGAACAAAACCAACCAAAAAACTATGTCAATGCACTACAAGAAAACAGGTTATTAATACCGGAGTATCCATACCGGGCATTAAAGGCCCGGTATGGATAAGTTGTTTTTTATTTTTTAATAATAAAATCAGATTATCCATACCGGGCCCTAAAGGCCCGGTATGGATAATTTGAGTTTTAAAAAAAAAAAAAATATATGGATTATCCATACCGGGCGGGTCGGGGCACCCGGTATGGATAATTTGAGTTTTAAAAAAATAAAATAATATGGATTATCCATACCGGACACCCCGACCTCCCGATATGGATAATTTGAGTTTTAAAAAAAATAAAATAATATGAATTATCCATACCGAGCCTTTAGTGCCTGGTATGGATAATTTGAGTTTTAAAAAAATAAAATAATATGGATTATCCATACCGGGCCTTTAGTGCCCGGTATGGATAATCGGATTATTCATACCGGGCTCCCCAATCGCCCGGTATGGATAATTTGGATTTTAAAAAAATAAAAATAAATGGATTATCCATACCGGGCGAGGACCCGCCCGGTATGGATAATCTGGGCAGATTATACCTGACTCCCCTTCGTCATTTCTCCATTTTTCTTTCTCTCTCTATCTCTTTCTCACATCTTCTCTCTCTAGAAACCCTAGCCGCCGCCACCCACCACTGTCGCCGCTCCGGTTGCCGATCGACGCCGTCGCCGGCTACCTCGATCGCCGATCGTCGCTCCGGTGAGTCATCATTTCTTCTTCTTCTTCTCATTTTCTTCTTCTTCTTCAATGTCTTCTTCTTCTACCTTTCTTCTTGTTTTTCTTGTTCTTGTTCTTGTTCTTGTTCTTCTTCTTCATTTTCTTCATATATAGATGAATGTAGTTCAAAAATCACAAATGTATATTAAGAAATTTGATGTAACAAATTAAAATTTAATATTTAAAATTTTAGAATTATTAATTAATTTTTTTTTTGTTGCATGCAGGGAAAGGTTGGTGCTTCATTCAAGGACTCAAGTCTCTTTGGAGTTTCACTCTCAGACCATGCCAAAGCTGACTTCAACTTTGCTGTGTTGAGGTGCAAGGTAACTAGAGAAATAGTTCTCTTTTTCTCTTTTTCGGTTCTTGGTTTTTGCTGCGTGTTGGCCTTGGACAAAATCAGTAATTTTTTCCTCTTTTTAGTAGAATGTAGTGATTTTTGTGTTAATATGAATTTTAGTCCTCATATAATGATGTTGATTATGAGAATTATGGTTGATTACTAAACAATTTTTTTACAAGATCATAAGCTTGCATCAGTTGGAGGTGCAAGCACAAATTAAAATTACAAAAATCTACTAGAAGTTGGATTTTTTTTTTTTTTTTTTTTTTTTGTGAACTTTTGATCTGGTAGAATTTCAAGTAATCTGACTAATCAGTTGGAGTATGTAATTTAAATGTTGTATATTTAATTTTAGAGTATGTAATTTAAATGTTGTATATTTAATTTTAGAATATATAATTTAAATGTTGTTAATATATTAAATAATATATATTTTTAACATTTATGTATGTTGGTAGTTTTATTATAATATTAAATTACAAATTTTTTAATTTAATTTTTTTAAAAAATTAAAATATTTTCCATACCGGGCACATGCCCGGTATGGATATTGAAAAACTCACGGGTCAACCCAGGGGTCGACCCGTCACATTAATATATCCATACCGGGTCTTGCCCGGTATGGATATTTATTATCAATACCGGGCACCCGCCCGGTATGGATACTAAAGTATCCATACCGACAGCAACCACGTCGGACGGGTTGCCCGGTATAGATAGTCAATCATACCGGGCATTGCCCGGTATGGTTGACCTGTTTTGTTGTAGTGATGCATTGTCTCCCTCAACTGGATTTAAATAAGAAAAAAAATGACCGTTGCAATTTAAACAATCACATTCCTCAATGGCAAAATCACAATTTTAGCCTTGTAATTTTTACACTGTCAAAGGCATATTTGTCATTTCAAAATAATTAACAACCCATGTGACTTCTCAGGTTAGGCACATCATATCATGAGCATTTTTGCCTTTTAAACTACTATGACTTTGACGGTTTGAATTTAATGACAATTGGTTAACGGTAGAGCTGGTTAGTGTATCAATTTTGAACGGTCAAGAGAAGTTGTTCTAATACTGCCCTGAATCCTCCTACAAGTGCAATTTCACCTAACCTCAAGGAACATTTGTAAGGTCCAAATCCAAAAAACCCCATAGAATTTTAAAAGCATAAATGGAGCTCAAAAGAGTAAGTCAAAGGGGTCTAATTAGAGAGCCCAATAGAAAAACAAAAATAGTGGGTCGAGTATCCACCAATCATTATTTAAAAACTCGACGAGTTTCATCGGGTTCTCACCGATCAATACTTCGTCTATTTGAGAACCTCGGATAGGTGGCTTTACTTGTTGGAGGCGAGTACTCATTAAGTTAGGTCGAGTACTTCCAACTCGGTGATCAAACTCAACACACTCAGCACCAAACTCATTTACCAAACTTATCACCGAACTTTAAAAAAACCAATCACCAATGCAATAATCTCTCACATGGCCATTTCACACTAATCTCTCTAACCAAACTTCAGCAATCACCAAGTCACTCACCACATCAAACCCTAACCCCGATCTCCAAATCCAATCACTAGACTAAGACCAAACTCTAACCTCAACCAAACCCAAATTAGCTTGTTTACTTGTCACCGGTTTTAGCAACTCATTCTCGCCATCACTCAACCGCCATTGGAATCTATCCACATCAACGATCAACCTCGATGATTTTGGAGAGATTGACTTCAGCTTTAGTGGCAGTGACAATTGATGATGTCAAAACGATGACAGCGATGATAATGTTAAAGAGAAAAGAGGTAGAAAAGAGGAGAAGGGAGGGAGACACAGAGAGAGAGAGAGAGAGAGAGAGAGAGAGAGAGAGAATGTGAAACTGAGGGTTTTATTTGAAATGAATCGAGTGGATTGTGGGAATATGGGGTGTGCATTATATATGGTAGGGATAATTTGGTCATAGCCCCTGATTTTTAAAGAAATATCAGTTTACACTCTTAGATTTCGAAACTAATAATTCTTCCGTCCCCTTCCCTCTCCTAAAACAATGCTCACCGAGTAGCCAATTACTCGCTATTTGTTGAGTCGTTGATCGAATAACAAATAGTGAGTTTTGGAACAATGTTGGTGGACACCAAGCAAGCCCAATTTAATTAGGCTATTATCATGCATGCAAAGTTGGTTTAAATAAAGACAAATTTTGGATGAGATAAAGAAGTATTGAGAGAGTCACTGAGGCAATCAAAAACAAGAAAGCAAAAAAGGCAAAAGTAGAACCAAACATCAAAGCTAACAAAGAATGGGTCGAGAGTGAGATAGTGACAAATTTATTTTAAGAATAAAGGACAAGTGTTAACTCTTAAACATGATAAGTAATATTGAAACATGAAAGAGGGAGGGAGGCAGCACTATATATATATATATATATATTAGAGAAGAAAATTAAGAGATGATGCATTTTTATTTGTATTACATATTGAAATGGCAGCAGAAAAATGCACATACAACTGAAACCAAGCAATGAAAAAGAAAGAAAATAGCTAGTGGTAAAGAAGAAAAAGAAAAAATAAGAAAATAGGAGAAAATTCGGGATGTTGGAATGGAATATACAGGTGCCAAGTTTATTCAGATAAGTAATTTTATTTTGATGAAAATTGGAATCCAAAAAAAATTAGTTAGTTTTTTCATAAATTCTAAATTGAGTTGATATGATTTTAGAGTGTATCCAAAATTATAAAAAATAAATAAATGAAAACCTATTTTAGACCCAGAAATAAGCAAAAGAGTTATGTGGGTTGATAATTTAATTTTAATCGAATTGATTTAATTAAGCTTATTTATATTTCAGTTTTTTATGTGTTTATTGAAAATAAATGGTTTATTCGTTTAAATGACAATTTAGATTATGAATTATGTTTTACTGTTGAAATAAGAATCTTATATGTATATGCATTAGAAAGTTCAAGTGAATTTTATGTTTTTAGCTTGAGTTTATGATAAGAAAAGATTTTAGAATGTTTTTAGTAATATTATGTTATGTTTCAAGAATTTTTTTTTTTAATGTTTTAAGAAAAGTATTATTTAGAATTATGTATATTTGGATATGAAAATCGTTTAATATTTGAGAATGAAAATAAAAATGTTTTCTAACACCAAGGTTATAACCTTTCCTCTTCACCCAGTACGTATACGGTAGATGTTAGAAAAGTCATTGAGTCGTTTATCACGAGTATGACAAATGTTATCCCTTACTCTATATGTGTATTGAGTATCTCCATTACATATGATAGATTTTTCTAGATACTAGCTGATGTAGATTTTAAGATTACATACGTTATATACTAAGTTTGATCAGTAAAGAAAGAGATTTTAAAGAAGTTTTATTGGTTGGGTGGAGATTGGAAACCCACACGTATGTAAGAGTCATAAGTCTGTGGACAAGGGTCCAATGAAGGCTTGAAACATGGTGGTCAAATTAGAGAAGCCTGTACTTTTATTTGAAAAAGATTCTAGAAAAAAATTTACAAATTTTAGTTGCAGAACACGTTTTATAAAGTTACAAAGAAATTATTCATATCTATATTTACATATTTATTATGATATTAGATTTGAATTTAGTTTTATTGTTCAAATACGAATATGTATGAATTATTGAGAATCATTTAATATTACCATAAATATGTTATGTTTTAGTTAGTAATATTTTTTAAAAGTTATATTCACTCATTGAACATTAACGTTCACTCTTTGTTAAAACCCATTTTCTTAGGTATTCGTCCAAAGTTCATGTAGATCATTTTATATCACGAAAAAAGTCACATGATAATGAACAGTTGCATTAGTGTATATTATTTTTAAGTATCTAGATTTTTTAGATATGTTTCAAGAATGCTTCTATACATGAAATACCTTTTCCAAATATTTTATAAGTATTTTGTATATTCATTACAAGAGCGTCCAACACGAGAAATATACATATTTTTTATTGTTTAGATTAAATTTTATAAGAAAATCATGAGATTTACAAGAAATTTTCTAAAAAGTTATAGTAAATCCATATTTTAATTAAAAAAGTTATAGTTTTCATAACATTCTCCTGAATTCAAGATAGGAGTTGGTATGAGTACCATCAACATTCATGCAATTTCCCTTAAAATTAAACATAAATATATAAAGTTAAAATTCCACCATAGTATAAAGCCAAAGCAATTACTAATATAATTAATTGGAAATATCTCTTTATAATGCGTAGTTAAGTAATCAATTGACTATTATTACTACGTTGTCCACAATCACAAAAATCATGGCCAAGTAGTCGCTTGGTTGCTGGCGCCATTGGTAGGCACCAGCAACCCTCATGCCTCCCTTTGTAAGAGGCATGAGTTTGACACCCCATCCCACAAAAATCCAAATTGATATATAATGTATAATATAATATATATAATAAAATATTCATATACTAATAATCATAATAATAGTAGTGTAAATCCCTAGCTCTGATTTCTAAAGTCCCAACGTTAGAAATTTAGTTAGAGAGATAAAATATAACTCTCTACGTTTAATTAATTCAATTTCATAGCCTCCAAAATATATTCAATTAGAATACGACGAAATTCGTCATATTAAAAAGTTTAGTAACTTCCCAATGAAAATCCAAGTTAAGAAATCCAAGATTTTGGTAAAGGATAATCGAATTAAAATTCGATTTAAAAAAAAAAAGGAGAGCCAGGATTTATAAAATAAGCTTGACGTTTTAAAATAAATACTAACGAGACGAAAATTAAATCAAATAAGAAACGAAATAAATACGGAAGAACTAAGAAGGGTGTTGCCATGAAAGACTAACAAGACAATGAGTTGAAATGAAAATTTAAAAAGAAATGGGGCATGATGCAATTAAGAGAAGTTGATTTCTATATATACAACATTTAAGCTGAAAATTTCAGCAAACAAAGACCCCATTCAGCAAAGAAATAGTCATCAGTCGAGAGGAAGAAGGAAGCTTCGCGAGAGAGAGAGAGATTCGCGAGAACTCCAGCCGTGACCGTGAGAGAGAGGCCGAAATGAAGGGATAGAAGAAGAGAAGAAGAGATCATAAGAAGAAGAAACAACCAGCAGCAGCAGCTGGAGCAGAACCGAAGCTAACTTCAGCAAGAAGAACAGGTTTCAGTGCACCAAGCAAGAGCAGAACCAGTCGCGCGAAGAACAGCTCGTGTGAGGGGGATCTGAGGCCGTAAAACTACCGTATCTGGGCAGCAAAGGAAGAGGACGAGCAGAAGAAGGAGAGGTGCAAGTCTGGTCATGCAAAACGCAAGCAAAATAGCAAGCGAAACGGACCCAGATGCGAGCCAAGCAGAACCGCGATAGGGTGCAGCGAAATGGGCGACCAGCAGAAAGAAATGGGGGAAAAATAGGTCGTCCAGCCCTTCTAAGCCTCAACCCTTTATTCTAAGACCCTTCTCAAACCCCTAAGCTAAGAACCAAGTAAGATTTCAACTTGATTTCTTTAATTCTCTGCTAAAATAGAAACGAAAATGTTGACAGCATGTGATTGTTGTGATTGTGATTGTATTGTGTTGATATTGCTTTTAAATCTTGTTAGAACCTCATGTGAGTGTTATGGACTCATGAGAGATGATTGTTGTGTGTAATTGATGCCTTAAAATGATGTATAAGGGATGTTATACCCACCCTCAAATATAGAACCGAAAATGGTGGTTATTGCACACCAAGTGATTGAGAAAAGTCTTGAGTGAATTTTGAGCATTCTGATGACCAAGAGAGATTTAAGTATGTATTAGAAACTTGTAGGGCAGTAGTTAGACCTTAAAATTTGATGGTTTTGAAACCAATTTAAAGCCTCAAAGAGGTTAGAAAAATTTAGAGAAGTGTTTAGAAATTTCAAAGGCATTGTTGTAGCGAAAAAAAAAAAGTGGATTCCCGAGCTCAAATTTGAGCTAAAGAAGACCTGACCATATTTGGTTTATTTGGGGGTGTTCTACACCTCAAATAATGCCTAGGAACCATAGAAAACCATAGGTTTTGGAACGGATCGAATCCGATAAAAATTGTGCAAGTTATGCACAAAATAGTGTCGTTAGAGCTTTGAGAAGTGAAACGACTAACTTAATACAATTTTTATGGCTTGAAATGAGTGTGGTTAGTCATTATTAGTTAAATGAAGTTTAGTTATGGAAGAAAATCTAGTGTCGCTAACCCGAAATCAAGAGTTTGCAAAACGTGCATAAAATTACACCCGAAAGTGTCCAAAACAGGCGTTTTCATTAGATTTAACTTAGCAAACGATAATATTTCTCAATGAAATTTGTCGTGTGACTAGAATGTGATATAAGTGAGCCATAGGAAAAAGAACGAAGGAAAACGGAGCCCCGAGCAGCAGGTTATCGCCTATTCTGTCAAGGGCTATCCACTTGAATTAAAAATGTGATTTTTCGTTTTAAGCCTTCGACAAGTAAACGGACCATGTGGGGATATCCCTAGGGGTCCAAAACTAAAAATTTTTCATAAAAATCGGGATTTGAGAGTCTCAGTTGAATTAAAAACAAGTTAGGAGCTATATAGAGAGAATTTGGCATAGTTGAGAATTTTAACATATAGTTGAAAAATAGAGGTTTTTGTTAATAGTAATGATAAAATCATATTGTGTAGGTGACGAGCGCGTGAGCGGCGTCCAGAAGCCTCGTCGAGACGCTTGACGTGGCCTTGAGGTAAGTTCACCACTTAATAGTTTTTTTTTAAATTGACATGCAAATTCTTGATGATGTTAAATGACTATAGTAGTTATATAATAAAGGAAATCGAAAATAATATATAATGATATAGTTAAAAGTTAAGCGTATGGATTCCTATGTAATTCATATGTTTCTAGAAAATGATTATGAGTTGTATGTAGAGAAAATGAACTAAGAAAGCTTTCAAGATTTTCAAACTAAAGTCATTTGTGTTTTTGCACTTAAAGAAATTGATTATGAAAACCCATGTGTATACCTTATAAGTTTATGAAATTTAGCGTTACGTGACGACGTAGAGAATTCCGTCCGTAATCGCTCAGTTTATAGAAAAGTATAGCGCTACGTTGCGATGCAGGCAATTCCGCACGTAGTTGGTTAGTTGACAGTTAGCGTTACGACGCGATGCAGTAAATTCCGCTCGTAATCGTCTAGAGATCTAGCACTACATTTGCGATGCAGAGAATTCCGCATTGTAGTTGTTCAGTAAATAGTTTAGCGCCCTACATACGATGCAGTGAATTCCGTAACGTAGTGGTCGAGACACTTTAGTAGCTTCACGATCGGCGTTAGTTATAATCGTCCGTGATGGTTAGAATGAGTCAAGGATACACATGGAAGAATTTTTAAAGAAGTTGTAAAACTCGAGTCAATAATGAATTCTTATGTTGGTGTATGTGATATTATATATCCTTATTGCACTAACCTCTGATTTATTTTGTAGCTCATTTGTTTTTATTGCGTGCCGCCGTCGGACGAGATCGAGACCTTTTGCTTGCATACACATTGATAGGTGGGCGATAGCGCAAGACGTGTATATACATTTTTGTATTATGTATTTAATCATGTATATTTTGAATTTCAATGATGTTGAGATTGCAAAATGTAAATATATTCATGCATACTATATATGATTCATATATGTATACTTGGCATTAAAGCTTATTGTTATGCTTATGAAAGTGTGATGAATGATGCATGATTGAGAATTAAAGAAGTTGGGAGGTGTATTGAAATAGTCGAAGTGTTATTTTCCTTACAGGTCAAATTTTTTGTTTATAAAAAATGCAGCCGTTATGCTGTCGAAAATTTTATAAAATGAATTTGAAAAAGAATCAAAGAAAAGGTTTAACACTCCCAACCAGTTATAGATAAAATCAAATCAATAAGTTTTAACGAGTAAACCGGTACAGAAAGTTAGGGTTCGCTTCCCGGATGTCTTCGATTCGACGAGTCGATTTTGAGGAGTCCGTTGAAGTGCCCAGCAGGATCCTCTAGACGAGAGCTTAGATAAAGTCTGGGAAGGGTCCTGTCAAGTAGTCTCCCACTATTTGTGTGGGTTGTTCTCCCACCCTCATGTGAGTCTCTTTTCCACCTCCGTATGGGTGGATTCCTCCCAATTGAGAGTAATCCCTTGGACCGTACCACTAGCGTCCTAGCTCGATTGGTCTCAATAGTCCTCTGGGTCCATCCCAAACACAATTCTTGTACTTAAAAAAAAAAAAAATCATGGCCAAGTACTAGTTTCACGCATTGTGATTGGGAAAATGAATAATAACTTTTGTTTGTTCAGAAGTCAAGGCACACATGAAATTCTCTTTCAAAAGGTAAACATGTATGAAATAGTACTTTTTCCTTTCTAGTTGGAAAAGCAAACACATATGAAACAATATTTTTTCCTTTCTAGTTGGAGTGACGAATTAAATTTAGAAAAAACTATCCACACATTGTGTTTTTAAGATAAAGAAGAGATTTGAACCTTTGACCTCTTAGATTCAAGAGAAGTACTCAACCACTCTTATTAAGAAGTGACTCGTGCATATGAAATGACACATATTAATTCTAGAAACAAACAATTTTTGTTTTTTAAAACTTTTTAAATCTAAGGAGGGAACCCATAATAACTTTCGATTTTTTATGAGGTAAGGGTATATCAAATTAGAAATTTAGCTAAAAAAATTTGTTTCAATATTCAATTATATTTTCACTCATTTTACAATGAAAGATACTTCAACGATTGCCAATAGATTACAATCATTGAATAGAATGAAAATGAATAAAATAGACGTAAAAATCACCATTTTAAGTTAAATTTTTAAGTTGTGATAGCTTAACAAGTTATATTTAGCTTAGAAAACCAGAATTTTATGATTGCTAAAATTTATACTAGACAAGATTTTCTATATATATATATATATATATATACATACGCTAAACAAATATTCCATTATATTGTGTGTTAACTTCATTTTTCAAAATTAATTGACATGCATGCCATGCATGCTTCTCTTATTTACGTACCTAATTAGTCTTAATTTCTATTTTATTTTATTTTATTTTATTCATGGTGGAGGAGGAAAGATTAAATTCATAGAAAATTACTCATACCTTTGACAAATGTGAGATTTGAATCCTTGATCTCTTAGAATTAAGTGAGATGCTCAAAACCTAATTAGTCTTAATTAATTATAGTTAATTAGTAAAAGAATATTTCACCATCAACCTACTTGTAAAACAAGTCTTATTACTTATGCAGCATAAAAATGCTCTTCATTATTAAATATCCAGCAAGCCAGGAAAACCTTAATCTCATGTACTCAATCATAATTTGTTACAACAAATTCTATTTACGTTCACGGTCTACAAATCAAGGGGCCCAAATGGTCCGTATCAAAAATAATATTAATCACGGGCTTTTAAAAGCCCGTAATGGATATGTTAATTGAAACTCTCCATCGCGGGCTTTTGGTGGCCCGTAATGGCGGTTGTGATATTAGAGTCCACAATAAGCTTGCCCGTATAGGATTCACTGCCCGTATAGAAACGAAAAGCAAAGAATTCATTGCCATCTTCTCGTTTAGCGAGGGAAAAAATTGGAGCCATCCTCTTTGATCCCGAGTGAATGTATTTTCTCTCAACTCTATCTCATTCATGAAACCCTAAAACAGAGGGAAAATTGACGAATCTCAACTGTCAACTCTCAGCTCTCAAGTCTCGATAGGTTATTTTTGTAATCGATTAGAGCGCGAGATTGAAGTCAGTTGTTTGTTTGCTTTGCTTGTTTTGTTTATAGAGTTCAGATTATGATTTCTGAGTTTGCGATTGAGATAGAGAGGAGGGATTTTGGATTTGGTGTATGTTTGACGTGCATTGAGGCTTGATTTGAATGGTTTTTTGGTGTTATAAGTTGCGTAATGGCAAGATTTGTAGGTTTGAAGGTTTCGTTTTGTTGTTTAGAATTCTCAATAATCAAGATTCGAAGGTTTCGTTTCTTGCTTGTTTTCTATCTTATATTCTCTGTTGTTAAGCTCTGTTTACATTTATTTTTTTTTAATTTATTCATTTAGGTTTTTGGTTTAGCTCCAAGCAATTGAGTGATAAGCCATAAGCCAATTCTTGTTTGGTTTCAATTCTTTTGTCTTTTTTGTGAGAGCACATGTTAACTTGGTTTTCGTTCGCTGGTCTTCTTGACTTTGAAGGTATTTCATTTCCTTTCAATTGTTAATATTTAGTGGTTGTAAAAGCTTTGTAACTTGTTAGATGTACAGTTCCTTAACTGTTGAGTGAACGATGGATATATGTATTCATTGTTTCTTTATCAAAAGAAATAAAAAAGAAAGAGGGAT
>CM034468.1:17817104-17844232 GCA_019925255.1 Litchi chinensis
GAGCTGCAAATGTATGTTTATTTGATGTGAGTGTGTTTTCTGTTGTTTACTGTGTCTAATTTGTTGCATTGGTTTTGATTTTGTAATAGTGGCAGCGATTAACACCTTACATGCTGCTTTGGGATCTCCTCAACTTCCTGGGTGGGTTCCTAGTGGAGGAGACCCTTGTGGTAAACGGTGCCAGGGTGTTCAATGCACTGGTTCAGATATAGTTGCTATGTATGGCGATTGGCAAACTTGTCTTTTAAGTCCTGGCATTCATGATATTTATTGGCAATATTAATATTTGGCTTCTTAATGTGTTTAATCTGTTGTAGATTTCTTAATGGTGCTAATGTAGGAGGAGAACTCGGTGATAGTTTGGATTCTTTTGCAGGTGACAAAAAATTGTAAGATGAGATTTTGTCTCTACTTTAGTTTGACTTTCATCATTGATGTTATTTTAATGCTATCATTTCTTTGAGAGCCCTGCATTTGGCAATTCCCCTACTCATAGTTTATTATCAATAATCTTCTCCCTATATTTTTCCTGGTTCTCTGCTGCAGCTCAAATTCCAAAGGCGTTGCCTGGTTCTTGAGATGACAGGATCTGACAAAAATTGTAGTTCTCTCATCCCATCTCAATCTGATTATGAAGTTTCCCATGAAGAACAGCATTTAGTCCCAAGTAAGACGGATGGTGGTCGTTCTTTGTCCATGTTACCTCGTGTTGGTTTGCACTTAAATGCTCTTGCAACTACTTCGAAGAATAGTACATTTATCTAGTGTAAGACTTTAGCTTTTGCAAAGCAACTAATAAGTATGCGAAGCTCCATGTCCTGTGATTCTTTGACATCTAACCAAAATGTTCTTATTGGATCCTCCACTCTGAACTCCATGGAGAAGGATTCTGATTCTGGTGACAACAAAGTTAAGGTTGCAGAAAATGCTCTGCAGCCATCTGTAACTACTGGTGGAGAAAAGGCTGACCTGAATAGTCCTACAAGAAAGAGGCATGTATAGCAACTACTACTTCTCCTTATAGAGAGATGACCACAATATTTGGCCATTACATTTAAATGTTTGCTAGTATTTAGGTTCAAGCTAGAACTTGCGGGATCAAGTATGGACTGCAAGCGCTGCAACTGCAGCAGGTCAAAATGCTTGAAGCTGTAAGTGTCTTGCATTTGCTTAATTACTTTTAATTCATTAGCTAATATTTTTATGATATTTTTATTTTTTAATCTCAGTTTGTCATTATGTTGCATTATGCATCTTTTTGATTGACATGGCGAATTGTCATCATTTTGATGGGCACATGAAGTACATTTTCTGTTTCTGCGTGCTTTAAGGTGCTGTTATAGCTATATTTATATTATTCATGTTATTTGATAGTTATTGTGAATGCTTTGCGGCGGGTCTCTACTGTGTTGAGCCTTGATCATGTCTGGATTGCTTTAACAAGCCGATGCATGAAGCTACTGTTTTGCACACTCCCAGACAGATTGAGTCTCCCAACCCAATTGCTTTTGCTCCCAAAGTGATTAGAAGCACAGACTCTGCTACGGAGTTCGGGCTTTGAAGCTATCCCTCAGATTGAGGTACAATGTTATGGTTGCTTAGCTTTATTGACGATGATATGTTCTTTAAGGGTGAGAATGGTGAATTAGGAGTTGGCACTCGGCGAATTGCTCGTCAGCAGAGCCCGATGCCTTCATCTGTGATATCCAGCCATAGCATGCATTTAGGAGTCCTTGCGACTGCTTCCCATGCTGTTATGACTGTCTCAGTGTATGTGCTCACATATTTCTTAAATGGTTGTCTGATCATCTTTTCTACGCTTTGCTTTTATAATTTAATTTATCTACTATCGTTTTGGTTGTTACTATAGGGGTGTTGTTGGGGAAAACTGTTCTCATTCCTTAACTTCTGAACCTTATCAAGCTGAAGTGAAGATAACACAAAGCGAAATTATTTGACATTCAAATAATTTATCACTTAGCTCTATTGAGACTTCTGAAGGGGTTATCCTTCAATGTATCTAGTCGGCCTCAAAGCATCGACTTATGTGATTGTTTGATCAATTTGCTTCCCACCAGCGCAACTTGGAATCACTTATCGGCTACAACATGAGGCTCTATTTATTCATTCATAATTTTTTTCTTATGCCCAAATTCATTTGTACTTTGGACTTCAAATTTCTTAATAATTTGGTTTAAGAACCTTGTAAAGAATCTAAGTTGTAGGATTGCTAACATAAAAGGTTAGGTATGATCAACTTCAAAAGGATGGTTTTCTGATCAATATATATATATATATATATTTTTGGTGAACTAACAAATGAATGACATGTTACAGTGGTGCAATTGTATCCTCTGTTCTTGTATTTCAGAGATATTGCTTGAATTGAAGTTTTCATGCTTTTTGGTTGTATTATTGTTTCAAAAAAATGAAGAACCTTTATTTTATAATTTACTAATATTGTTGTTTTAGAAGCTCATGATTCATGAATAGTAAATAATAACTATATTATGGAACAATTAGTAACTTGTTGGATAAAAGTTTTCATATCAACAAATACAAAAAATCTCAATAAAATCAAAGTAAATAAGTAAGCTAAATGTCAACCTTAAGATAATCTTCATATCAACTGAATTAACGAACACTCCATCATCTTCCCTATTGACATCCTTGGTTTTCAGATCTTTCCAATTAATTTAAGAGGTGCATTGAATTAGTTGTTGCAACCCACTTCCAATCCATAAAGTTTTAATATTATCCAAGAATTATTACAAGTACAAACAAGAATACTCAATTTCAAACCTAAGAACATAATTCCCAACCTTGGGGTTTGGACTCCCAACCACTGGATTGGGATTCCCAACTTCAGAGTTGGGAATGGGATTCCCAACCAACAGTCGGGAACACTCCCAAACTCAGGTAGGATTCCCAACCATAGGGTTGGGATCCCAACTTCTGAGTTGGGAATGAGGTTATAAACTCGAAAGGTTGAAATGGGTTGGGATTTCCCAACCTTGAGGTTGGAACTCCCAACCAGTGAGTTGGGATTCCCAACCAGTGGGTCGGAGTCCCAACAAAAAGGGTTACGAGTCCACTTTAGACTCGGATTGTATCGACTCCCAACCCGGCAATTGGGAATCCCAACTTACAAGTTGGGTCCCAACTTCTAGGTTGGGATTCCCAACTGTCGGGTTGGGAGTAATCCTAACTGTCGGGTTGGGAGTCCATACAGTCGAATCTAAGGTTGATTCCCAACCCAACAGTTGGGAATCCCAACCTAAACGTTGGGACCCAACTTTTAGGTTGGGATTCCCAACTGCCGGGTTGGGAATCCACCTTAGATTCGGACTATATCGAAAATTAACCCAATCATTCCCAACTTTAATGTTGGGATTCCCAATTTTCGGGTTGGGAATCCACTCTAGATATCATCCTAAGTTGACAAATAAGCCGAAGACACGGTTAGAAATCTGAACCTATCGCAGTAAAAACATTCGCTTTTCATATATGACCTACCTTTGCTTTGCTGAATGGTTCGCGTCAAGTATATGAGGAAGTTGAAAAAAAATACCCACAACATCAACAATAACAACAACCAATACAATCTAACTTTATCATTCTATTAAAATACCCACAACATCACACACAAAATACACCACACAGCCACAAATGGCAATGGACATAAGATTCCAGCTATGGGAATCCATGTAATACCGAAACAGAGCAGGAAATATACAAACTGGAAGAGAGTGAATATGACAATATATTTGTATGGTACTGACTCCACAAAGGAACCATGTGTGCCTTCCAAGACCCCGTAAAAGCCTAACTTCGAGTCAGTCAAAACATTGGCAAGTACGCTTAATCCAATGTTGTTATTCGAAATAGTTTGCACGCACTTCTAATGGCGGCTAGGTGCAATGAAAAGTAGTAGTATCTGTTCCCAGAATTGGTTTCCAGGGAGACTGTCAATGGCCACATAAGCAAATTAGCCCCAAAGGACTGATGTAGGAATTAGCTTTATGACAAGTATAGCACATACTCAGGCTGCCATTAGGAGTGACTGCAACAGATTGCTAACTCTTTGCTCATTCACTCCAACAGGTAAATGTGCGTTAATGTGCTTCTCATGATCAAATGTTTCATTTACTTTCTCTCCTTCCTTTTCGCCTTTCATCACTCCCTCCTTAAAGTCTTCTAATTCCTTTGCTACCATTGTCTGCAGCATAAAGCAGATAATGCCATGATGATATTATTTAAAACTGTAAACATTACTATACTTGTGAATAGGGCGACTCACAGCGGGACTACTATCCATTTCTATGAACACAGCTTGCATTTTGCCGTAGATTTCAGAATTGCTAGCTTTGTGTTTTATGCTTTCCTTGGCGCTCTTCACCATCTCCCTTTGAATGAACTACATGTCACACACATACGAATTCACTATCTGATCCTGTTATGTTGCCACAAACTCATGACAGTTTTCTTTTATAACATGTTATAAACATGTCTGTCTTTTGACAACTGCAAGGCTCTTGGTGTGCATGAGGGAGTGACGGAGGACCCCATTAGAAGGCGGTAGGCCAATCCATCCACAAAGCAAAGTCTGAAGACACATATTTGACAATAAAACAATTAGTGTCAATAAAATAAACAAGGAACTGAACATCAAATTTATATTTTAGTGGTCTATACCATAAATCCCAACAAGCAGACGGCTTTCTAAGATTGAACTCCTTCTGTTGTGCCATTTGAGATGCAACGCTGTGGTCGAAAAAGTAAAGCCTTGCTATCATTAGAGCTTGAATGAAAGCAGCAAAGATGTCAGCTGGAGGGGCATTTCCCGTATCCTGCAATGTTCAATACTTATAAGAATCAAAATCTTTCAAATCTGCATATACGGATTGAGATGTATAGGGCTTACTTTGTTTACATCACCACATTCAGATACCCAAAGCAAGTAAAACTGCTCACCCATAACACCACACACAAAATATGTAAACTCCTAGCTCCGACTACTAAAGTCCCAACATTAGAAATTAAGTTCGAGAGATAATATATAACTCTCAACGTTTAATTGATTTAATTTCATAGCCTCCAAAATTTATTCAATTAGAATACGACGAAATTCGTCATATATAAAAGTTTAGTAACGTGTTAATAAAAATCCAAGTTAGGATTTTAAAATAATGATCAATGAGGATTCGAATTAAAATTCTAATAAAAAAAGAGAGTTAAGATCAATGAGTCAAGTTTGACAAATTAAAATAAATTCTAAACTAGACGCGCGATTAAATCAAATGAGAAACGAAATAAATACGGAAGAATATCGAGGGGTGTTGCCGTGAGAGAGCATCAAGAAAAGGAGATGAGAATGAAATTAAATAATAGTTGGGGCAAGATGTAATTATGAAGAGTTGATTACTATAAATATCAACCTTAAGCTGAAATTGTTTTAGCAAAAACACAAACAGATCAGTCACAGCCGAGAGGAAGAAACTAGTGGAAGAATCGAGAGAGAGAGAGAGGTCGAGTGAAGATGATGCCGTGAGAAGAAGAAAGCGTGACAAGAAGAAGCAAGGCAGCAGCTAAACTAAACTCAAACCAGAACAATTCAGATGTGAAATCAAGAAGCAGAACCGAAGCTACCAGCCCCCAGCAACAGATTTCAGCACACAAGGATAAGAGCAGAACCGAAGTGTTGTGTGTATTTTTCGGATTCAGTAGTTGGGCTGGTAAAAGTCCAATTTAGGCCCATTTAAGACCCGATAAGAAGGCCCAATGAGGTCAACGTAGTCAAAGCCCATCAGATGAGGCCCAGTGTTGACTCAAAGACCATCAAGACTTCCAGCTGGCATCAACAGACCCATAAATACAGCCAAGTCGCAGCTCGCCGCCTGTGCAGCTCGTTTCTCAGCGAGCTCGAGCTCGAAACCACCATGACGCGTCAGCTCGCTCAGACACGTGATAAGCACAGTATCTTCCAGAACAGGCAGTTACCAAGTTCAATAGTGATTCTCTCTCCGAATATGTCAATTACCCAATCAAACCATGATTTCCTCGTCAGATATGGAGATCAATTCGAGGTCAAATTCAAGTCATTATTACTTCAAGATAATTATAGTAATTTCCTAATATTATCTAAGTATATTAGGAAGCATAATTAATTTATAATTCTTTTCCTTATTTTTTCCAATTGTTTAGGGAATGTAATTAATTCAGGATTCTTTTCCTGATTTGCTACAACTAGAATTGTAACCCTTCTTTCCCTATAAATAGGGATTGAACACATTGTAACAAGGACGGACAATATTGAATAATATACTGTCACTCTGCAGAATTTGAGAGATAGACAGTCGTGGACGTAGGCCTTTTTATTGCCGAACCACGTAAAAGCTTGGTGTTCCTCGTTTGATCCTCTGTTTCTGTCTTTGTCTTTTCTTGGTTTTCGTGTTTTCTCACATTGATTGCAGGTATTGGGCATTGATTGCTCGTCGACTGAAAATCAACGTCGACATTTTCAGCTTGGTGGTAGGAGTTGTACACCAATAACACCTATAAGGTTGAGGGTTCAACTCCGGACGCGACCCCAAGAGGCCAAAAGGGGTTCCCAGGGTAGTCTTCACCCCAGGCTCGGCGCGGTCTTCACCGCGGGCCCCACATAAATCGTTCCGTCGGCGAGGTTCCGACCCCCGACCGGGTGTTGACCGATTCCGATCGTCAACACGAAGAGAAGGAGAACTAAAGTGCTCGACCAGGAGAAGAGAGGAAGAAGTCATGTAAAGGAGCAACAAACTAAAAGCAACCAGCAGCTGAACAAGAAATAAAATAGAGCAGGACTGGTCGTGGAAGAAGAACAGAACCGAGACAGAACACAGAGGCTGGACGAGCAGCAAAGGAAACTTGAGGAAATCAAACCCTTTCCAGCCCATTCAAGCCTCCAAATCCTTCTTTGAACCTTCTCCCAAGTCTCTCTCAACTCTCCAAACAAAGAACCAAGTAAGAAAATCAAGTTCTTAATCTTTTCTTGCTGAAAATTTCAGCAGTGCTGCTGAGAAATTATTGCAGGATTTTTGTTGGTTTATGTGATTAGATTGCTTGTAAATCTTGTTAGAACCTTAGGAGATTGTTATAGAATCATCAAGGATGAGTTTTGGGTGTAATTGATGCCTTAAATTGATGTAAATGGGCTGTTACACCCTCCCTCAAAATAAAAACCGAGATTGGTGTTTTATGCACACCAAGTGATTGACAAAAAGTGTGAGTGAGTTTGAGAGCTTTGGATGACAAAGTTATGTTTATGTGAGTGTTGAGGACTTGAAGAGCAGTAGATAGCCTTGAGTTTATATGGTTTTGAACTCAAAATTTGGCATGAAAAAACATAGAAAAGCATAGAGAGGCATGTAGAGATCAATAGAGCAAATTTGACAATTTTGCAATCCCGAGTGGAATTTTTGAGCTATAGAAGACCTGACCAAAACTGACCTATATGGGGGTGTTCTACACCTCAAATGATGCCTAGGAACCATAGAAAACCATAGGTTTTGGAACGGATCGAATCCGATAAAAATTGTGCAAGTTATGCACAAAATAGTGCCGTTAGAGCTCTGAGAAGTGAAACGGTTAGCTTAATGCAATTTTTATGGTACGAAATGAGTTTGGTTAGTCATTATTAGTTAAATGAAGTTTATTTATGGAAGAAAATCTAGTGTCGCTAACCCGAAACCAAGAGTTTGCAAAAACGTGCATTAAATTACGCCCGAAAGTGTCCAAAACGGGCGTTTTCATTAAATTTGACTTAGCAAATGATAATATTTCTCAATGAAATTTGTCGTGTGACTAGAATGTGATATAAGTGAGCCATAGGAAAAAGAACGAAGGGAAACGGAGCCCCGAGCAGCAGGTTATCGCCTATTCTGTCAAGGGCTGTCCACTTGAATTAAAAATGTGATTTTTCGTTTTAAGCCTTCGACAAGTAAACGGACCGTGTGGGGATATCCCTAGGGGTCCAAAACTAAAACTTTTCCACAAAAATTGGGATTTGAGAGTCTCGGTTGGATTAGAAACAAGTTAGGAGCTATGTAGAGAGAATTAGGCATAGTTGAGAATTTTAATATATAGTTGAGAAATGGAGGTTTTTGTTAATAGTAATGATAAAATCATGTTGTGTAGGTGACGAGCGCATGAGCGGCGTCCAGGAGCCTCGTCGAGACGCTTGACGTGGTCTTGAGGTAAGTGGTTCGCCACTTAATAGCTTTTTAAATTGTCATGCAAATTCTTGATGATGTTAAATGACTATAGTAGCTATGTAATAAAGGAAATCGGAAATAATATATAATGATATAGTTAAAAGTTAAGCGTATGGATTCCTATGTAATCCATATGTTTCTAGAAAATGATTATGAGTTGTATGTAGAGAAAATGAACTAAGAAAGCTTTCAAGATTTTCAAACTAAAGTCATTTGTGCTTTTGCATTTAAAGAAATTAATTATGAAAAACCCATGTGTATACCTTATAAGTTTATGAAATTTAGCGTTACGTGACGACGCAGAGAATTCCGTCCGTAATCGCTCAGTTTATAGAAAAGTATAGCGCTACGTTGCGATGCAGGCAATTCCGCACGTAGTTGGTTAGTTGACAGTTAGCGCTACGACGCGATGCAGTAAATTCCGCTCGTAGTCGTCTAGAGATTCAGCACTACATTTGCGATGCAGAGAATTCCGCATTGTAGTTGTTCAGTGAATAATTTAGCGCCCTACGTACGATGCAGTAAATTCCGTAACGTAGTGGTTGAGATGCATTAGTAAGCTTCACGTTGGCGTTAGCTAAAATCGCCCGTGATGGTTAGAACGAGTCAAGGATACACATGAAAGAATTTAAAGAAATTGTAAAACTTGAGTTAATAACGAATTATTATGTTAGTGTATGTGATATTGTATATCCTTGTTGCACTAACCCCTTGTTTATTTTGTAGCTTATTGAGTTTTGTTGCGTGCCACCGTCGGTCGAGATCGCGGTCTTTTGATTGTATATATATATTCATAGGTGGGTGATCGCGCAAAACGCTTAGAAACATTTTGTATATGTATATTTTGATCGTGAATGATGTTGAAATTGTAAAATATAAATATATTCATGCATACTACATATATATATGATTCATGTATGTATACTTGGCATTAAAGTTGTTGGTTATGCTTATGGAAATGTGATGGATACTGCATGGTTGTGGGTATAGAAGTTGGGAGGTTTTCAGAAATAGTCGAAGTGTATTTTCATGACAGGTGAAATTTTTGGTTTATCAAAAATGTAGCCGTTATGCTGTCGAAATTTTTATAAAATAAATTTGAAATAGAATCAAACGAAAGGTTTATCCCTCCCAACCAGTAACAGATAAAATCAAATCACTAAGTTTTAACGAGTAAACCGGATACAGAAAGATAGGGTTCGCTTCCCGGATGTCTTCGATCCGACGAGTCGGTTTCGAGGAATCCGTTAAAGTGCCCGGCAGGATTCTCCAGACGAGAGCTTAGATAAGGTTCGGGAAGGGTCCTGTCAAAATACACCAAACAGTCTCAACCCACTTACACTAGCCCAACCTTGGTTCACAACACCAGTTTTGGATACCCAAATCAAGGAAAACTAGTAAAAAAACTTACCACCCGCAGCGTACACATTGGTATCGAAATTAAGAAGTCGGTCAGCTATGGTGCAATATACTGTCATCCTAAACCCCAACCGTTGCTTCTTTTGTCGCGGTGGGAAGACAGAACACACTTTTAGTGTGGCAAATGATAGAGAATAAGATGTGGAAAGTAAGAAGATCGACTGAGCAAACCGAGGGTCAAAATGGAAGGCTGCAATGGGCGGGACAGTCATGACAATGGACATGAGGGTCACAACAACTTAGTTTCAGTAATTGAAGGCTGCAATGGGTTCTGAATGCATTTCAGTAGCTGACGGGTCAAGATGCTGCTTATGGCACCCATTTTCATTAAGGGCGTTTTTGTCCTTTCAATGTCTTTTATTAATAATATAAAATAAAAGGGCTACTTTTGGGGATGACCTTCCCAAATGTGTCATTTTTTCAATTTTCCCTAAGTAATATTCGAGAGCAAAAGACGACGGGTGCGACCATACCAGCACTAATGCACCGAATCCCATCAGAACTCCGAAGTTAAGCGTGCTTGGGCGAGAGCAGTACTAGGATGGGTGACCTCTTGGGAAGTCCTAGTGTTGCACCTCTTTTTTGCTAACCCCGCTTAAATTTTCGAATCCTCGGGCCGGAGAAAGGTTAATATTGTCGTTTTCGGCGTACGGCAGGAAAAAGCGGTTCTATCATGCCAAGAGAGGGAGATACGGAAGCGTTTCGTTGGGTACGTTTTACGATATACGATATAGTTCCGTTGGGCGGACAATATGTATACACGATACATGACATGATGCCTTAAGTAATATTCGCGAGCAAAAGACGACGGGTGCGACCATACCAGCACTAATGCATCGGATCCCATCAGAACTCCGAAGTTAAGCGTGCTTGGGCGAGAGTAGTACTAGGATGGGTGACTTTCTGGGAAGTCCTCGTGTTGCACCCCTTTTTTGCTAACCCCGCCTTAAATTTTCGAATCCTCGGGCCGGAGAAAGGTTAATATCGTCGTTTTCGGCGTACGGCAGGAAAAAGCGGTTCTATCATGCCAAGAGAGGGAGATACGGAAGCGTTTCGCTGGGTACGTTTTACGATATACGATATAGTTCCGTTGGGCGGACAATATGTATACACGATACATGACATGATGCCTTAAGTAATATTCGCGAGCAAAAGACGACGGATGTGACCATACCAGCACTAATGCACTGGATCCCATCAGAACTTCGATGTTAAGCGTGCTTGGGCGAGAGCAGTACTAGGATGGGTGACCTCCTTGGAAGTCCTCGTGTTGCACCCCTTTTTTGCTAACCCCGCCTTAAATTTTCGAATCCTCGGGCCGGAGAAAGGTTAATATCGTCGTTTTTGGCGTACGACAGGAAAAAGCGGTTCTATCATGCCAACAGAGGGAGATACGGAAGCGTTTCGCTGGGTACGTTTTACGATATACGATATAGTTCCGTTGGGCGGACAATATATATACACGATACATGACATGATGCCTTAAGAAATATTTGCGAGCAAAAGACGACGGGTGCGACCGTACCAGTACTAATGCACTGTATCCCATCAGAACTCCGAAGTTAAGCGTGTTTGGGCGAGAGCAGTACTAGGATGGGTGACCTCTTGGGAAGTCCTCGTGTTGCACTCCTCTTTTGCTAACCCCGCCTTAAATTTTCGAAAACTCGGGCCGGAGAAAGGTTAATATCTTCGTTTTCGGCATACAGCCGGAAAAAGCGGTTCTATCATGCCAAGAGAGGGAGATACGGAAGCGTTTCGCTGGGTACGTTTTACGATATACGATATAGTTCCGTTGGGCGGACAATATGTATACACGATACATGACATGATGCTTTAAGTAATATTCGCGAGCAAAGGGCAACGGGTGCGACCATACCAGCACTAATGCACCGGATCCAGTCAGAACTCCGAAGTTAAGCATCCTTGGACGAGAGCAGTACTAGGATGGGTGACCTCCAGGGAAGTCCTCGTGTTGCACCCATTTTTTGCTAACCCCGCCTTAAATTTTCGAATCCTCGGGCCGGAGAAAGGTTAATATCGTCGTTTTCGGTGTACGACAGGAAAAAGCAGTTCTATCATGCCAAGAGAAGGAGATACGAAAGTGTTTCGCTGGGTATGTTTTACGATATACGATATAGTTCCGTTGGGCGGACAATATGTATACACGATACATGACATGATGCCTTAAGTAATATTCGCGAGCAAAAGACGACGGGTGCGACCATACCAGCACTAATGCACCGGATCCCATCAGAACTCCGAAGTTAAGCGTGCTTGGGCGAGAGCAGTACTAGGATGGGTGACCTCCTGGGAAGTCCTCGTGTTGCACCCCTTTTTTGCTAACCTCGCCTTAAATTTTTGAATCCTCGGGCCGGAGGAAGGTTAATATCGTCGTTTTCGACGTATGGCAAGAAAAAGTGGTTCTATTATGCCTAGAGTGGGAGATACAGAAGCGTTTCGCTAGGTACGTTTTACGATATACGATGTAGTTCCGTTGGGCGGACAATATGTATACACCATACATGACATGATGCCGTAAGTAATATTCGCGAGCAAAAGACGACGGGTTCGACCGTAGCAGTACTAATGCTCCGGATCCCATCAGAACTCCGAAGTTAAGCGTGCTTGAGCAAGAGCAGTATGAGGATTGTAAACCCCTAGTCTCGATCTATAATCTCTTAGTGTTAAAAGATGGATTAGAGATTTAAAATAAATCTCTACATTAAAATTAATTGAATTTCATTGTAAGACCCGGAATTTCAGTTCCCTGGAAGAAATAGTGTTTCTCGGATAAAGAATATTTTCGGACGGAATAGTGTTTCCAGATAAATAGTGATTTCCTGTGAATAATATTTTGAGTGAATAGTGATTTTCGGGAAAAGGAATATTTCCTTAAGTTTCGTGAAATAAAAATTTGTTCGGTGAATAGTATTTTCGAGTGAATAGTGTTTTCGGTGAATAATATTCGTGTGAATAGTGATTTTCGAAAAATGGATCCTAGATATCAAAAGCTCCATAATATGAATTAGAGTTATTAGAGGCTGAAGCGGAGTAAAGATGAGTTCGTTTGAGTGGATTTTAAAGGTTCCAAATATTTATTGATAAAAACGCCCGTTGAGAACGTTGTGGATTTTAATGAGTTTATAGCTGATTGAAATTTTTTTTCAAAGCATGGAATTGGAAGTTAAGATGCCTAATTAGAGGATTTCATGGTCAATTTGATGATAGGATGATCATGGAATATTTTTGGAATTAATTGGTGTTAAGTAAGGATTAAAATTTAAGTTAAATATAACATTAAATGTGTAGGAGATGATATGTATTAAAGAAGCACAATCCATGTGCTTGGATGAAGACCAATAAGGTTGTGACATCTTTAAGTCAAAAAGGTAAATAATTAGTTGAGATGTAATCAAGAAATTGGATGAAATTGTTAGTGGATTAATTAGTTGAGGAGGTGATCAATTAAATGATTTTATTCATGACTAGTGGCATTGTTGTGATTAAGGAGATAAGTTAATGGCAACTTTGGCATGAATCAAATGTGAAGTCAGTTGAGAGAGAGATAGGTCGGTGAGAGGAGAAGAAATCGGGTAAGTGAGCTGAAACTGGAAAAATGAAGCAGAATCGAAAAGAATAAAGAAATAGAAACGAGAGAGAGAGAGCTGACCGTGAAGCATGAGCAGAACCGAAAAGATGGAGAGAGCTGAAGCTGAACCGTGAGCAGATCTGGAAGAAGAAGAAGACGTTTGCAGCAATAGAGGAGGAGAAGAAAACATGCAGAACCAGCTGAAGCCAAAATCAGAACCGAGAAAGAGAGAGGGAGACGTGAACTGAAGCAGAATCGGAAGGAGAGGAAGAAGTTCTGCAGGAAGAAAAGGAAGAAGAAGAAGAAGAAGAAGAAGAAGAAGAAGAAGAGGTGATCCATCCTTTGTAGCCCCTCAAATCCATCCACCTTCATCAAGAAAGAAAAGTGAGGACAAGTGATGTAATTTTGTAGTTGGTTGACGGATTTTTGGTTGTTATTAATTTATATGAGGTTTTGATGGATTATTTGGGCAAAATCAAGGTTGGGCTACATTAATCCATGCTTGGAAAGGAAGAAGAGGATTAAATAATCTTGGATCAATTTTGGAGAGGTAAGAGTTTGGGGTTTGATGAATTAAAATTGATGATTTTAATGGATTCTTTTTGTTGAAGGTTATAATTGATTTTATGGATGATTATTGAAGTGTTTTTGGTGATTATTGATTGAGATAAAAAGGATGAATGAGGTTGTTATATATACTAGTATGTGATTTAATTATAAAGTATTGGTGATGAAATTGTTTGAATGATTAGATAAAATCATATATAAGATTTATGTTGATTGAATGAAAATCTTGAAAAGAAAAGCAAAGAAATGAGTTGTTGAGGAATAACTATATTAGTGCTTGAACAATTGTTGTGTTTATATGTGTTGAGCTTATTTTAAAATGATTGAGTGAGTGGTATAAAACTATGGAATGAAAATGAGATGGTTGGTAGCTGTTATGCGTATTTTTTGGACTCAGTAATTGGGCTGATAAAAGTCCAACTTAGGACCATTTGAGACCCGATAAGAAGGCCCAATAAGGTCAACATAGTCAAAGCCCATCAGACGAGGCCCAGTGTTGACTCAAAGACCATCAAGACTTCCAGCTGGCATCAACAGACCCATAAATACAGCCAGGTCGCAGCTCGCCGTCTGCGCAGCTCGTCTTTCAGCGAACTCGAGATGGGGACCACCATGACACGTCAGCTCGCTCAGATACGTGATAAGCACCATATCTTCCAGAACAGGCAGTTACCAAGTTCAATAGTGATTCTCTCTCCGAATATGGCAATTGCCCAATCAAACCATGATTTCCTCGTCAGACATGGAGATTAATTCAAATTCAAATTCAAGTCATCATTATTTCAAGATAATTATAGTAATTTCCTGATATTATCTAAGTATATTAGGAAGCATAATTAATTTATAATTCTTTTCCTTATTTTTCCCAATTGTTTAGGGAATGTAATTAATTCAGGATTCTCTTCCTGATTTGCTACAACCAGAATTGTAACCCCTTTTTCCCTATAAATAGGGATCGAGATCATTGTAACATAGACAGACAATATTGAATAATATACTGTCACTCTGCAGAATTTGAGAGATAGACAGTCGTGGACGTAGGCCTTTCTATTGCCGAACCACGTAAAAGCTTGGTGTTCCTCGTTTGATCCTCTATTTCTGTCTTTGTCTTTTCTTGGTTTTCGTGTTTTCTCACATTGATTGCAGGTATTGGGCATTGATTGCTCGTCGACTGAAAATCAACGTCGACATTTTGGCGCTAGAAGGAGGGCCCAGACTGCAATCTTTTTCATCTTAGTTTATTAACTTTTGACGAGATGGCAAAGACTAGATCAAATAGGTTCCTTGGAGATGACAACTAGGCGGAAAGTCACGTGAACCAATCCCAGCAGAACTTACAGCCTGGGCAAGACGCAACCACGCATGCCGCAGGCCCATCCTATGGACAGGTTCTCGGGGCTACAACAGGCATTCCTCCTCTGCCTCACCGTCAAGCGGTCCCAGTTGCCCCGACGGCCGAAGGACAGAATGCATTATTGCAGAGGCAGGAAGCGTTGGAAGATACGGTCAGACAGCTCACGGAAGCCGTCAATATGTTGGTGCAGGCCCAGGTTCAGAACGTGACTAGGGTGGAAGTTCAGGCACCACAGGGAGTGCCCCAGCCTCCCGAACCAGCGCGAGGACCTGAAAGGCTGGCAAGAGAAGTCCCGCGACCTGCAGACTCAGCTCGCTCATCCAATGCGCGTTCGAGGGCTGGAAGACACCCTGTTCAGCACGAAAGGGAGGTCGCACGACCTGATAGCCTGGTAGTAAGACTGAGCCAGGATGGAAACAGACGGATAGAAGTCGGCCAAGGTAGAGTCCGAGCCGCAGCTCGTTATATCGACGAGGTGGATGGGCAGCAGGTAAGATCTCATCATCATGAGGGTCAAGTTGAGGAAGACGAAAGGTATGACCCTGAACATCCGGCTCCAAGTCATGATCACAGGAGGAGATACGAGCTCCGAGACCCCCAACTAGAGGAGCTCCTCCAAAGAGTCCAGCAGTTGGAAGCACGACCCGGAGTTCCGGAGCAGCGTGGGCTCTACGGGGGCAGAACCCCATTTACAAGGGAGATTGAGACGCAACCTCTTCCTTCGAGGTTCAAGATGCCAAGCATTCAGCAATACAATGGGGACAGTGACCCATATGACCATCTAGACGCTTTCAACGTTCAGATGGATCTGCAAACAGGAAATCCGATGGTGAAGTGCCGAGTATTCCCCGCTACATTGGGGGATATTCCAAGAACGTGGTTCAGAAATCTCCCAGCTCGCAGCATAGGAAGTTGGGAGCAATGCCAACAGAAGTTCGTTGGTCAATACAGGGCACTGAGAAGGCAGCTCGCTCCATCCTGCCACTTTGCCACCATTTTTCAGCGTCAGGGTGAGTCGTTGAAGGAATACATCACCAGATTTAGACGCGAGGTCACGAATGTCGAGCACCCATCAGATGAAAGCATTCTGACAGCGATCTCAGCTGGGCTGCGCAAGGATGGAAAGTTATACGAGAGCATTTACAAATCCCTAGTAAAGGATCTGGGAGAATTCTACGAGCGAGCTGCAAAAGAGATCAGGTGGGAAGAAACCTTCGGCCCGAAAAAACAGAATCAGAAGAATGAAGTGGGCAGTTCCAGCCAGCCGAAGAGAAGAAACAATGGCCGGAACGAAGAAGGAAGGAACAACGGCTCAAGTAATCAGATCGCCAAGAAAGCGAGAAGAGAGACAAGGTATGAGCGACCTCAGCGTTGGGGTCGCTAGGAAGGATACAGTGTCCTGACAGCATCACCGGACAGGATTTACGCTGCGGAGCGGAATAAGGAAGATTTTGGGAGGCCCAATCCTATAAGAGCCCCTATTCAGCACAGAGATCAAAACAAGTTCTGTGCTTATCATAATGAGGTCGGGCACAGTACTTCGGATTGTTGGGCGTTGAAGAACGCCATCGAAAAATTAATCAGGCGAGGTCGCTTGGGAGAATATGTGGCAAGACCTGCTGATCAGCGACCTCACCAGCAACGACCTCAACAACAACAGCCAACACACCAGCAGTAGCCCCAGCGAGCTCCCGAGCAAGGTCAGGAACCTGCGGTAAGAACCATCTTTACTATTTATGGTGGCCCCCATATCGCAGGTGATTCCAACAGATCGCATGAGAGGTACGTCCGGGAGGCCAATCATTCATTCCAGCTCAATGGGTCGGAGGGACCTACCAAAAGAGCGAAGCCGACCTCGGACGAGATCGTATTTACAGAGGAAGATGCCAGAGGAGTAATCAGTCCTCATAATGATGCGCTGGTTATACGAGCTAAAATCAGCAATGTGGAAGTTAGGCGCATCATGATCGATACCGGCAGCTCAGTGAACGTGATGTATAGGAGCTGTTTCGACCAGATGGGGCTGCGAGCAGAACAAATGAGGCCATCCCCGGAGCCTTTATTTGGATTCACTGGAGATGCTGTAGTACCAGCAGGGCAGATCAAATTGCCTTTGACTCTGGGGGAGGCGGGTCGTCAGGCCACAACCCTGACAGACTTCTTGATAATCGACTGCCCATCGGCGTATAACGTGGTCCTCGGAAGACCTGCTATGAACGAGTTGGACATGGTTACTTCAACCAGAACTCTGACCGTGAAGTTCCCAACTCCTAATGGCGTCGGATGTGTTTGAGGAGAACAGCACCTAGCTCGTCGTTGCTACGAAGATGCAGTAAAGATGGGTGTAAGAGGAAAAAAGGTGAACGTGGTCTCAGGGGGCGAGCCACGAACTATGACTGAGAAGGGAGTCAGTCACGACCTGGACCCTCGCGAGGTAGATGCAGACCGAGCGACCGGTCCAATAGAGGAGTTAGAAGATGTACCAGTCAGCGAGGTAGATCCTGAGCGATGTTTGAAGCTGGGAAGAGGATTAACTCCGGAGCTGAGAATCCAGCTCGCTGACTTCTTAAAGGCGAACTTGGATGTGTTTGCATGGAATCATGAGGACATGGTGGGAATAGATCCAGAGGTGATGTCCTACAGGCTGAACATTGATCCTCATTTTAAGCCAGTTCGCCAGAAGAGAAGGGCAATGACAGGGGAAAGATACTTAGCACTTAAGGATGAGGTGGACAAGCTTCTGGTTAACAAGTTCATCAGAGAAGCTTACTACCCGACCTGGGTTGCCAACCCTGTGCTAGTGAAAAAGAAGAATGGGAAGTGGAGGACTTGCATCGATTTCACCGACCTGAACAAAGCATGCCCCAAAGATAGTTTCCCCCTGCCAAGGATAGATCAGCTCGTGGATGCTACAGCTGGCCACAAGCTCCTGAGCTTCATGGATGCGTATTCGGGATATAACCAGATCCCAATGAAGCCCGAAGACGAAGAGCACACCTCGTTCATGACTGATCGGGGTTTATATTGTTACAAGGTGATGCCCTTCGGTTTGAAGAATGCTGGAGCGACCTATCAACGCTTGGTGAACATGATGTTCAGAGAACAAATTGGAAAGACCATGGAAGTCTACGTGGACGATATGCTGGTAAAATCCAAGCAGATAGGTGATCATGTTGGCGACCTAAGAGAGATGTTCCAAATTTTGAGGAGCTACCAAATGAAGTTAAATCCACTCAAATGTGCGTTTGGAGTAGCTTCTGGGAAGTTCCTGGGTTTCATGGTCAATAGTAGGGGGATTGAAGCAAACCCCGAGAAGATCAAAGCACTGATTGACATGAGGTCGCCTACCAGGGTGAAGGACGTACAGAGCCTCAATGGCCAGGTCGCTGCATTAAGCAGGTTCATTTCGAAAGCTACAGATAAGTGTGTTCCTTTCTTTGACATTTTGAAGAAAGCCAAAAGTTTCGAATGGACTGAGCAGTGTGAAATAGCCTTCCAGCAATTGAAAGAGTATATGGGACAAGCTCCATTTCTTTCCAAGCCCAAAGAGAAAGAAAAGCTGATTCTATACTTGGGAGTGTCGCAGCAAGCTCTGAGTGCCGCACTGGTGAGGGAAGAAGAAAAGACGCAGCTTCCAGTCTATTATGTGAGCAAAAGATTGCAGGATGCTGAAACCAGATATTCGCAGATGGAGAAACTGGCTTACTGCCTGGTGATCGCATCAAGGAAGCTGCGACCTTATTTCCAAGCTCATACTATCGAGGTCCTCACCAAGTACCCGTTGAAACAAGTCTTGCAAAAAGCAGATACCTCAGGTCGTTTATTGAAATGGGCAGTGGAGCTCGCACAGTTCGATATCCAATTCAAGCCAAGGACGGCTATCAAAGCCTAGGCTCTGGCAGATTTTATTGCAGAGTTTACGGGACCTGCAGATGATGAAGCTGAGTCTTCTGAAGGTCCAGCCTGGGAGCTTTTTGTCGATGGATCATCCAGCGAGCATAGGGCTGGAGCTGGAATTCTACTTATCAGCCCTGAAGGCCACAAGATCCTCTGCGCTCTAAGGTTTGGCTTTCAGGCAACAAACAATGAGGCCGAGTATGAAGCACTGCTCGCTGGACTACGCTTGGCTAAGGAGATGCGAGCTGAACATTTGAAAATCTTCAGTGACTCACAGCTCGTCGTTGGCCACGTAATGGGAGAGTATCAGGCCAGGGGATCAAAAATGGCCCTCTACCTCCAAAAAGTACACGAGCTGTTGGGTGCGTTCCAGAAGTACGAGATGAAGCAGATCCCACGAGCTCAGAACTCGCATGCTGATGCACTAGCTCGCCTCGCAACCACGCGAGATGCAGATTTCCTTGGGGCAATCCCAATCGAGTTCCTACCAGCTCCAAGCACAGAAGAAAAGAATGTGACGATGGCCATATCTGTTCAGCCTGATTCATGGATGAGCCCTATTCTCGAATACTTGCAGGATGGAAAGCTGCCTAGTAACAAGCTAGAAGCCCGACGTCTGCGAGCCAGAGCAGCCAGGTATTGCATCTACGATGATGCACTATACAAGAAGGGTTTCACAGCACCGTTATTAAGATGCATTGATGGCCATGAATGTGAAACAGTGCTAAGGCAGATACACGAAGGCCACTGTGGGAACCATGCTGGGGGGCTGTCTCTAGCTCAGAAGGCACTTCGCTAAGGCTTCTACTGGCCCACCATGAGGCAGGACGCCATCAACTTAGTGAAGAAATGCGACAAATGTCAAAGGTTTGCTCATATTCCACGAGCTCCACCAGCTTACCTCCAACAGATGGTGAGCCCGTGGCCCTTTGCGATCTGGGGAATGGACCTGATCGGACCCCTACTGATGGCACATGGAAAATGTAAGCATGGAGTAGTCGCAGTAGATTATTTCACTAAGTGGGCTGAAGCGAAAGAACTTGCTGAGATCTCCACTACAAAGATTGAGAAATTCGTGTGGAGCAACATTATTAGCAGATTCGGGGTCCCACAACAGATTGTGACAGACAATGGAACTCAGTTCGCCAGTGACCAGTTTCTTAGGTTCTGCAACGACCTCAAAATTATTAAAAGTTTCTCAGCAGTAGACCACCCACAAGCCAATGGCCAAGTGGAAGCTGTAAACAAGATTATCAAGCAGACCCTGAAGATGAAACTGGAAGCCAAGAAGGGAGCGTGGGTAGACGAGCTCCAAAAAGTATTGTGGTCCTATAGAACCACAGCTCGCAGCTCCACTGGCGAGACCCCATTTTCAATGGTATATGGATCAGAAGCTATGATCCCAGCTGAGTTTGAAGTCACCTCGCAACGAAGAGCGACCTTCAATCCAAATGACAATGATCAGCTACTTGCAGCAAACCTGGACCTGCTCGAGGAACATAGGGAAACCGCTAGGTTAAGGGTAGCTGTCTATCAGCAGAGAATAGCGAGGTACTATAACAAGTATGCTCGCGTTCGCAGATTCAACGTAGGAGACTTAGTCCTACGCCTCATCCTACCAGGAGCCCGCAAGCCGAGTGATGGATCCTTAGGCCCGAACTGGGAAGGACCATATGTTGTCAAAACAGCCTTGGGAAATGGAGCTTATCGCCTAGTTAATGTAGACGGGGCAGAAGTCCTCCGAGCTTGGAATGCCGAGCATCTCCGCCCCTATTATCAATAAATTTTTCATTACATGTAATATGGATTAATTGTAAATGATATCTCCATTTTTCCCCTGTTTTTGATTCAACTTTCTTCACCAGGCTAACGGGCTCCGAACTCAAGGGTTCAGGAATAAATATAAAAGAGCCTAAAAAGCGAGTGACTAAGTGTCCTTGCATAGCTCGCTTAATAAGCCTAAAAAGCAGGCGAGGTGACGACCCCTGCATAGCTCGCAATAAATAAAAGAGCCTAAAAAGCGAGTGACTAAGTGTCCTTGCATAGCTCGCTTAATGAGCCTAAAAAGCAGGCGAGGTGACGACCCCTGCATAGCTCGCTATCAAAGAAAGAGCCGAAAAAGCAAGTGACTAAGTGTCCTTGCATAGCTCGCTTAATGAGCCTAAAAAGCAGGCGAGGTGACGACCCCTGCATAGCTCGCTATAAATAAAAGAGCCTAAAAAGCAAGTGACTAAGTGTCCTTGCATAGCTCGCTTAATGAGCCTAAAAAGCAGGCGAGGTGACGACCCCTGCATAGCTCGCTATAAATAAAAGAGCCTAAAAAGCAAGTGACTAAGTGTCCTTGCATAGCTCGCTTAATGAGCCTAAAAAGCAGGCGAGGTGACGACCCCTGCATAGCTCGCTATAAATAAAAGAGCCTAAAAAGCAAGTGACTAAGTGTCCTTGCATAGCTCGCTTAATGAGCCTAAAAAGCAGGCGAGGTGACGACCCCTGCATAGCTCGCTATCAAAGAAAGAGCCGAAAAAGCAAGTGACTAAGTGTCCTTGCATAGCTTGCCTAGTTAGCCTAAAAAGCAGACGGCTAAAACGCCCCTGCATAGCTCGTCAAATACCGATTACTTATACTTACAAAATTTTGTTAAATTGTTGCTTTTACTATCAGATTTTAAGTTCATTGAATACGAGCTCGCAAGAAATATGAAGAGCGAAAAAGTATACAGTGGCCTAAACATTCAACACAAGAAAAGTAATGAAAGAAATTTTCATTAAATACGAAGACTGATTACAAATTGAAAGTTAAATGATATACATGAGAAAGAAAACAAGTTGCTAGTTCTCAGCAGGAGGATCTGGATCAGCCGGAGGTTCTGGACCAGCGGTGGACGAGGCAGCTTTTGCTTTGAAATCCTCAATAGTTTCAAGCCCTATATCCCCAAAGATAGAAAAATCCATCTCTGGATGGGACATCCACAGTGTGTAGAGGAAATCACGACCTGTTCTTTCCTCAGCCTCATCCCTTGCATCTGCAACCCGCACTTCCAGTTCTTGAGCTGCTTGACTTTTAAAGGTCGTTAGCTCCTCGAAGGCATTATCAGCGAGACGGTTGACCTCGGCCTCTTTCTTCACCTCTTCAACTTGTTGCTCCGCGGCCTCAGCTCGCTGGATAGTCTCCCCTACTTGCTGCCTTAGCACCGCAGCTCGATGCTCAGCCTCCTTTGCGCGGTTATCCGCAGTTGCAGCCTCCTTAGCTCGTTTGGTTGCAGCCTCCTCAACACTTTTTGCTGCAGCTCCCATCTCATCAGCTCGCTTCTTAGCCTCCTCGGCCTGTTGTTCTGCAGTCTCAGCTCGAGCCAGAGCAGCATCAACCTGGCGATGAAGTACTTCAGCCTTCTCTTCCGCAGCTGAAGCCCGCTGCTCGTCCAGTGCAGCCTGTTGCTCAGATGCCTCAGGTCCTCTTTCACCTTGAGCAGCTCATCCTTTAGCATGGCGTGCTCATTCTCCATTTTCTTCAGGGCCTCCTCAGTTGCTTGCCTTGCAGCGGTGGCCTCGGCGATCTGAGCTTCCTGACCCTCTATTCTGCCCGAGGTAAAGCGAGCTAGATCATCGTTGGCCGCCTCCAAGTCGTATTCCAGCTTCCTCATCTCATCCTTGGCAGCCCTTGTCTCCCTTCTCCGCTTCATTGCAGCAAGGGCACCCTGGAAAATATGAACAGATTAAGATCCAGTCAAGTAAAGAAATCAACAGATGAGAAAGAATAACTTACCAGCATACTGTGGCGAGCCGCGAACTCATCCAGTTCCTCGCCCCTAAGACTCCTATTTTCCAAGACATTCGCGTGATTGAGCATAATTGTTGCCCAGCTGTCAAGGAAAGAATTTAAGTATCTCCCTCCAGGACCCAGCTCGATGTCTGATTGGTGGGTGAAGGAGTTCTCTCGCGCTCCGGAATATCACGTGCATCATTGAAAGCACCACCACGTCGCGATACGACGGTACGCCTAGTCACATATGTGCTGGGGCCAGCCCGGGTTGCCTCGGGAGCAGCATGAGAAGGAGCATCACCTTTCCCAGGTTGCGAACTGGAAGTTGGAGGTGACTGAAGACTTGCAAAAACATTGGAGAGGGCACCTCGCTAGGAGCAGCAGTCGAGGGAGTAGTAACTCCAGCAGCAGCATGCACCTCGCTGGGAGCAGCGGTTGAAGGGGCAGTGGCTTCAGTGACTGCAGGCACTTTGGCAGATGCAGCAACTGCAGGAGCCTGGTCCTGGCCGGATGGTTTGGAGCGTTTAGAGGGTGCCGCTGGAGTGGCTAAGTCTTCGGCAGGTCGTTTTGCTGGAGGAGCCGAAGAAGCTTGGAATTCAGTGGGACGTGCAGGAGGGGATTTCATGAGAACAAGTTTCCTCCTGTTAGCTGGGAGTTTTGTAAAGGAAGGAGCAGGGGCTGGAGCACGAACTGGGGATAGCAGTGGAGCCCCTGGAGTAGAGGTGTGATGAGGAGAAGATGATGGATCAGCCTGTGCAGTAGGAGCTGCAGGGACTGGGTCTGATCCTGTCCGAGCTGGAGCAGGAGCTGTAGAAGAACCTTTTCTAGACGCACCCTTTAAAGGGGTGCGAGTTGAAGACGGCTTTGCCTTCGTTGGTGTGCGAGCTGAAGATGATCTTGCTTTAGACGAGGTGCGAGCAGGAGCACCTCGAGATGAAGTTTTCCGAGCTGGAGAAGGAGAGCGAATGTTATGCATCCTCTGATGATGAAGAGACTGTTGGCGGAGGTCGGGAAGTAGATGCATCCTGAACAGAAACCTCAAAAACAGAAGGAAGTCTAGGCCTGTCACTCATCTTGCCTATGTCCTCCCCAGCTCGCAGAAGATGGGATTCCGTAGAAGGGGCAAGCTTGTAAGCTCTAAGGATAGCATCATCGAATCTACTGCTGATGCCTGTGTTGCTCGATTTGGCGAGCCTGTCAAGAGCTCGTTCCTCCCCGCTGTTAAGAGGAGACTCATCCATCTTCAGCACTGCACAACAAGTAGTCAAAAAATAATAAGTAATGAAGGTACAAAACAAAGTCAGCTCGCTTAAATTTTCTTATGAGTACCTGGTTTCAGGACGAAGCTGAAGTTTTGGAGATCTGCAAGAGATGGGCACGAGATATAAAACCAACTCGTCTTGTACGGCCCAACGTTGGATTTGCCTTTTGCTTCTCCTTTGGGCAAAAGGTCTTTATATTGCGACTGGCGAGCTGTGAGGTAGTAGATGCCATCCGGTTTCTCACCATCTCCCGCAGACACGGCCTTGAAGGAGTAGAACTGCTGAAAAATCCTCGATGTAGGTGCGTGAAGGCCATTCCTAAAGAAGGCTAAAGCCAGTGAGATCAACTGCGTATAAGAGTTGGGAGTCAGTTGAAATGGCGCGAGCTTGACTTTGTTGAGAAATTCAATCAAGAACGGTGGAACGGGGAACCGCAACCCCTGCTCGAGATGTTGGGTGCTGACAGCGATGAATCCCCTGGGTGGATAACATGCATGATTGTTTGAATCAAGCAGCAGTATGCGGCATCCGAAGGGAATGTGGAATTGCCTGACGAGTCCTTCCACCTCAGGACGTTTTAAAGATGAGGGATGACGAGCGAATGTCTCACGAGCTTCTCTTCCTTGAATAGCGTGAGCTCGGGCTTTATCATGCTCGTGAGCTTCATCGCTTGGGATCATCCCCTTGCGAGTTCCACTTGAAGACATCTAAAAATAAATAAATAAGTACATATATATCATTACAGGAACAACAATGGCGATGGAGCAAGATGAACCCAAAACAAAAAGTTTTGAAGAAAAGGAAGCCTCACCTTGAACTGTTGACGAGATGAAAAACGGCAAGAAAAGCTGATGATTTTGAGAAAGGACTGTAGGTCCTGGTTGCTTGAAAGCTTGAAATGCTTGTTTGCGTTGGAAGAAAGTGACAGATGAAGAAGAAAAGAAAATGGAAAGGGGCTAATGACTTATATAGACAAGCAAGCGTGAGACCCAACCGTTAGATCCTGGGAAAGCGTAACCGTCATAGATCTGACGGTGCAGCGCAGAACAGGGCTTTGGAAATCATGCAGCCGTCAGTTGAAGGACGTGCGCATTAAATACGCGTGTAAAGGACGTGCAGACGTCGCTTCAGTTATCACCTGCATGATCGCCACGTGTCGCAACTGAAAAGGTGGAATTTGGAAAGTGCACAGAGGCGGTTACAAAAGTAAGCGTGCCAGGGAAGCCAACTTTTGCCAGGCAATTCAAGCTCCCAGCTCGCTAAAGCAAACTGAGAGCTGGGGGGCTAATGTTATGCGTATTTTTTGACTCAGTAATTGGGCTGAAAAGTCCAACTTAGGACCATTTGAGACCCGATAAGAAGGCCCAATAAGGTTAACATAGTCAAAGCCCATCAGACGAGGCCCAGTGTTGACTCAAAGACCATCAAGACTTCCAGCTGGCATCACAGACCCATAAATACAGCCAGGTCGCAGCTCGCCTCTTGCGCAGCTCGTCTTTCAGCGAACTCGAGATGGGGACCACCATGACACTTCAGCTCGTTCAGATACGTGATAAGCACCATATCTTCCAAAACAGGCAGTTACCAAGTTCAATAGTAATTCTCTCTCCGAATATGACAATTGCCCAATCAAACCATGATTTCCTCGTCAGACATGGAGATTAATTCAAATTCAAATTCAGTCAACATTATTTCAAGATAATTATAGTAATTTCCTGATATTATCTAAGTATATTAGGAAGCATAATTAATTTATAAATTCTTTTCCTTATTTTTCCCAATTGTTTAGGGAATGTAATTAATTCAGGATTCTCTTCCTATTTGTTACAACCAGAATTGTAACCCCTTTTTCCCTATAAATAGGGATTGAGATCATTGTAACATGGACAAACAATATTGAATAATATACTGTCACTCTGCAGAATTTGAGAGATAGACAGTCGTGGACATAGGCCTTTCTATTGCCGAACCACGTAAAAGCTTGGTGTTCCTCGTTTGATCCTCTGTTTCTGTCTTTGTCTTTTTTTGGTTTTCGTGTGTTCTCACATTGATTGCAGGTATTGGGCATTGATTGCTCGTCGACTGAAAATCAACGTCGACAGTAGCTAAGAATGGAATAGAGATAGAAATGAAGCTTTGAAAAGAAAATTGAGTGATTGTGTTGTGGGATATATATGTATATTAGTGTATGGACATTGTGTTGTTGCATGTATTTAAGTTAATTTTTAAGATTTGAAGAAGTGGTTTAGAGTTTGGGAATAAATTTGTAGTGATTGGAATTATAAAGATGCAAGAAAGATGAAAATTTGATTGTTGGAGGATTATGTTAGTTAAGATTAAATGTGAGACAAAATTTATCATTTAAATAGATTACATGTATTTTGATGAGAATTATAAAGTGTTTGAGTGTTTTATTGTCAAAGAAATAAATAGGAATGGATGTGAGAATATTGATTGGATAGTTGATGGAATTATGAATTTCTTGAGAATATATATATTGAGTTAGACTAAATGATCTATTGGTAAAGCATGTGTTGAATCTAAGTGAAATTGTAATATCTTCTGAATCCTAAACCAAGATTGTTGGTTGGATTATATTGTAGGAGAGCCTCAAAAAGCGAAAAGGAGTAATGGAGAGGTGGTGAAGAAATTTGAAGTGACTTGTAAGTGGTTCGCCACTTAAGATCTTTTACAAGTTCATGTTAATTCTTAATTTTGGTAATGAATGAAATAAGTTAAGTAATAAAAGAAAATGAAAATGATCTTCAATATCAAGTTAAAGTTTGAGTATATGGGTTCCTATGGAACCTATATAGAAATAGAAATTGATGCTAAGTTAGTTATGAAAAGAAATTGAAATGAGAAAGTTTTCAAGATCTCTAAACTAGTGAGTTTGTGCTTTTGGCACTAAATAAATATAGTTTTAAAACCATGTATGTTCCTTAAGATATAATGAGATTTAGCGCTACGTGACGACGCAGTGAATTCCGTCCGTAGTCGTTCAGATTAGAGAAAGTTAGCACTACGCGACG
>CM034468.1:17844732-17857232 GCA_019925255.1 Litchi chinensis
GGCATCGAAGGGTGACCGAGAAAGAGCAGTGATGCACACCAAGAAGGCTTCACACCACGCCTAGACAACCGCATCCAACCCACCTACTGCTAGACTCACACGACCGAGGCCATAGCTAACGTTTTCGAATGAGTAGAGCATCGAAAAATCCAACCGTGAATGCTTTTCCCCCACAATGGGCATCCAAGGGTCATCGAAACGGAGCAACGACGCCCACCAAAAGGGCTTCACACCACGCCTAGACAACCGCAGCCAACCCACCTACTGCTAGACTCACACGACCGAGGCCATAGCTAACGTTTTCGAATGAGTAGAGCATCGGCAAATCCAAGCGCAATGTTTTTCCCCCGTAACGGACGTCGAAGGGTCACCGAGCAATTCACACCGAGAAGGCTTCACCACCACGCCCAGACCACCGCAACCCAGCCCACCTATTGGCATTAGCAGCACACGGCCGAGACCGTAGCTAACGTTTTCGGCAAGCCAAACCTTGGCAAATCCAAGCGCAATGCTAATCGCCCCCACAATGGGCATTGAAGGGTGACCGAGAAAGAGCAGCGATGCACACCAAGAAGGCTTCACACCACGCCTAGACAACCGCAGCCAACCCACCTACTGCTAGACTCACACGGCCGAGGCCATAGCTAACGTTTTCGAATGAGTAGAGCATCGAAAAATCCAATGGTGATGCTTTTCCCCCGCAATGGGCATCCAAGGGTCATCAAAACGGAGCAACGATGCCCACCAAGAAGGCTTCACACCACGCCTAGACAACCGCACCCAACCCACCTACTGCTAGACTCACACGGCCGAGGCCATAGCTAACGTTTTCGAATGAGTAGAGCATCGAAAAATCCAAACGTAATGTTTTTCCCCCGTAATGGACGTCGAAGGGTCACCGAGCGATGCACCCCGAGAAGGCTTCACCACCACGCCCAGACCACCGCAGCCCAGCCCACCTATTGGCGTTAGCAGCACACGACCGAGGCCATAGCTAACGTTTTCGGCAAGCCGAACCTTGGCAAATCCAAGCGCAATGCTAATCGCCCCCACAACGGGCATCGAAGGGTGACCGAGAAAGAGCAGCGATGCACACCAAGAAGGCTTCACACCACGCCTAGACAACCGCACCCAACCCACCTACTGCTAGACTCACACGGTCGAGGCCATAGCTAACGTTTTCGAATGAGTAGAGCATCGAAAAATCCAAACCTAATGTTTTTCCCCCGCAATGGACGTCGAAGGGTCACCGAGCGATGCACGCCGAGAAGGCTTCACCACCAAGCCCATGCAATCCAAACACCACTCATACGTCCATTGCGTACACTTAGCGATGACCCAACCAAACGAACCGCAACCCAACGACGACTAGCATCATCGAGCATGCGGAAACATCGAGAAAGGCCACACCAGCACCGCTAGACGCGAAAGGCAACAAAAATCAAAGGAGCGCGGACGAACACCGCGGGGGCTTCACACCACGCTTAGACAACCGCAGCCAACCCACCTATTGCTAGACTCACACGGCCGAGGCCATAGCTAACGTTTTCGAATGAGTAGAGCATCGAAAAATCCAAACGTAATGTTTTTCCCCCGCAATGGACGTCGAAGGGTCACCGAGCGATGCACGCCGAGAAGGCTTCACCACCACGCCCAGACCACCGCAGCCCAACCCACCTATTGGCGTTAACAGCACACGACCAAGGCCGTAGCTAACGTTTTCGGCAAGCCGAACCTTGGCAAATCCAAGCGCAATGCTAATCGCCCCCACAATGGGCATCGAAGGGTGACCGAGAAAGAGCAATGATGCACACCAAGAAGGCTTCACACCACGCCTCGACAACCGCACCCAACCCACCTACTGCTAGACTCACACGACCGAGGCCATAGCTAACGTTTTCGAATGAGTAGAGCATCGAAAAATCCAAACGTGAATGCTTTTCCCCCACAATGGGCATCCAAGGGTCATCGAAACGGAGCAACGACGCCCACCAAGAAGGCTTCACACCACGCCTAGACAACCGCAGCCAACCCACCTACTGCTAGACTCACACGGCCGAGGCCATAGCTAACGTTTTCGAATGAGTAGAGCATCGAAAAATCCAAACGTAATGTTTTTCCCCCGTAATGGACGTCGAAAGGTCACCGAGCGATGCACGCCGAGAAGGCTTCACCACCAAGCCCATGCAATCCAAACACCACTCATACGTCCGTTGCGTAAACTTAGCGATGACCCAACCAAACAAACCGCAACCCAACGACGACTAGCATCATCGAGCATGCGGAAACATCGAGAAAGGCCATACCAGCACCGCCAGACAGGAAGGGCAACAAAAATCAAAGGAGCGCGGACGAACACCGCGGGGGCTTCACACCACGCTTAGACAACCGCAGCCAACCCACCTATTGCTAGACTCACACGGCCGAGGCCATAGCTAACGTTTTCGAATGAGTAGAGCATCGAAAAATCCAAACGTAATGTTTTTCCCCCGCAATGGACGTCGAAGGGTCACCGAGCGATGCACACCGAGAAGGCTTCACCACCACGCCCAGACCACCGCAGCCCAATCCACCTATTGGCGTTAGCAGCACACCCCGAGGCCGTAGCTAACGTTTTCGGCAAGCCGAACCTTGGCAAATCCAAGCGCAATGCTAATCGCCCCCACAACGGGCATCGAAGGGTGACCGAGAAAGAGCAGTCATGCACACCAAGAAGGCTTCACACCACGCCTAGACAACCGCACCCAACCCACCTACTGCTAGACTCACACGACCGAGGCCATAGCTAACGTTTTCGAATGAGTAGAGCATCGAAAAATCCAAACGTGAAGCTTTTCCCCCATAATGGGCATCCAAGGGTCATCGACACGGAGCAACGACGCCCACCAAGAAGGCTTCACACCACGCCTAGACAACCGCAGCCAACCCACCTACTGCTAGACTCACACGGCCGAGGCCATAGCTAACGTTTTCGAATGAGTAGAGCATCGAAAAATCCAAACGTAATGTTTTTCCCCCGTAATGGACGTCGAAGGGTCACCGAGCGATGCACACCGAGAAGGCTTCACCACCACGCCCAGACCACCGCAGCCCAACCCACCTATTGGCGTTAGCAGCACACGGCCGAGGCCGTAGCTAACGTTTTCAGCAAGCCGAACCTTGGCAAATCCAAGCGCAATGCTAATCGCCCCCACAACGGGCATCGAAGGGTGACCGAGAAGGAGCAGCGATGCACACCAAGAAGGCTTCACACTATGTCTGGACATCCGCAGCCAACCCACCTACTGCTAGACTCACACGGCCGAGGCCACAGCTAACGTTTTCGAATGAGTAGAGCATCGTAAAATCCAACCGTGATGCTTTTCCCCCACAATGGGCATCCAAGGGTCATCGAAACGGAGCAATGATGCCTACCAAGAAGGCCTCACACTACGCCTAGACAACCGCAGCTAACCCACCTACTGCTAGACTCACACGGCCGAGGCCATAGCTAACGTTTTCGAATGAGTAGAGCATCGAAAAATCCAAACGTAATGTTTTTCCGCCGTAATGGACGTCGAAGGGTCACCGAGCGATGCACACCGAGAAGGCTTCACCACCACGCCCAGACCACCGCAGCCCAACCCACCTATTGGCGTTAGCAGCACACGGCCGAGGCTGTAGCTAACGTTTTCGGCAAGCCAAACCTTGGCAAATCTAAGCGCAATGCTAATCGCCCCCACAACGGGCATCGAAGGGTGACCGAGAAAGAGCAGCGATGCACACCAAGAAGGCTTCACACCACGCCTGGACATCCGCAGCCAACCCACCTACTGCTAGACTCACACGGCCGAGGCCATAGCTAACGTTTTCGAATGAGTAGAGCATCGTAAAATCCAACCGTGATGCTTTTCCCCCACAATAGGCATCCAAAGGTCATCGAAACGGAGCAACGACGCCCACCAAGCAGGCTTCACACCACGCCTAGACAATCGCAGCCAACCCACCTACTGCTAGACTCACACGGCCGAGGCCATAGCTAACGTTTTCAAATGAGTAGAGTATCGAAAAATCCAAACGTAATGTTTTTTCCCCGTAATGGACGTCGAAGGGTCACCGAGCGATGCACATCGAGAAGGCTTCACCACCACGCCCAGACCACCGTAGCCCAACCCACCTATTGGCGTTAGCAGCACACGGCCGAGGCCATAGCTAACGTTTTCGGCAAGCCGAAGCTTGGCAAATCCAAGCGTAATGCTAATCGCCCCCACAATGGGCATCGAAGGGTGACCGAGAAAGAGCAGCGATGCACACCAAGAAGGCTTCACACCACGCCTGGACATCCGCAGCCAACCCACCTACTGCTAGACTCACACGGCCGAGGCCATAGCTAACGTTTTCGAATGGGTAATGCATCGAAAAATCCAAACGTAATGTTTTTCCCCTCGTAATGGACGTCGAAGGGTCACCGAGCGATGCACATCGAGAAGGCTTCACCACCACGCCCAGACCACCGCAGCCCAACCCACCTATTGGCGTTAGCAGCACACGGCCGAGGCCGTAGCTAACGTTTTCGGCAAACCGAACCTTGGCAAATCCAAGCGCAATGCTAATCGCCCCCACAACGGGCATCGAAGGGTGACCGAGAAAGAGCAGCGATGCACACCAAGAAGGCTTCACACCACGCCTAAACAACCGCACCCAACCCACCTACTGTTGTTGGACTCAAACACCGAGGCCAACTGCCGTCAGACTCACACAGCCGAGGCCATTGCTAACGTTTTCGAATGAGTAGAGCATCGGCAAATCTAAGCGTAATGCTTGTCGCCCCCACAATGGGCATCGAAGGGTCACCGAGAAGGAGCAGCGATGCACTGACAGGACCCTTCCCAGACCTTATCTATGCTCTTGTCTGGAGGATCCTGCCGGGCACTTCAACGGACTTATCGAGACCGACTTGTCGGGTCGAAGAAATCCGAGAAGCGAACCCTAACTTTCTTCAACCGGTTTACTCGTTTAAACTCAAAAATTCAGTTTTCCTTTTAAACTATTTGGGAGTGATAAAATTTTTCGCGATTCTCTTTCAAATATTTTTATAAAATTTTTGGCAGCATAACGGCTGCATTTTTGATAAACCAAAATTTTACCTGTCAAGAAAATAACACTTCAACTAAAATCTCAATTCCTCCCAACTTCTTTATTCCCAAACATGCAATAATCATCATCATATTTCCACAAACATGCCACATCAACACTCAATTCTCAATTTATAAGTACAAACTTACAAACTCAAGTAGAATATATCTAGATGCATCATATATATAAAATGCATGAATATTTACAAATATACAATTTCAAAATATGACTATGTGTTTCTCAATTACATATCCATTTCATACATAAGTTATACATCATCACATGTCATGAATCTCCCACCTATATATACCCAATAAAATGGTGACGTCCTATCGTCTGCGGTGGCACACCACGAAATATAAATAGCTACAAAATAAACAAACAAGTTAGTCTAACGAAAATATAACATCACATATACTAACATGACGATTTATCATTTGTTTTATGATTTCTTTCAAAACCCCCATGTATATCCTTTAAATGTTCTAACCATCACGGGCGATTAAAACTAACGCCAACGTGAAGCTTACTAAGTCATCTCAACCACTACGTTACGGAATTTACTGCATCGCACGTAGGGCGCTAACGCTTATCACTGAGCAACTACAATGCGGGATTTTCTGCATCGCAATTGTAGTGCTAAAACTCTGGGCAACTACGAGCGGAATTTACTGCATCGCCAAGTAGTGCCAAACTGTATAAATAGCCAACTACGTGCGGAATTGTCTGCATCGCAACGTAGCGCTTATACTTTCTATGAAACTGAGCAACTACGGACGGAATTTTCTGCATCGTCGCGTAGTGCTAACTTTTCTCTAACCTGAGCGACTACGGACGGAATTTACTGCATCGTCCCATAGCGCTAAATCTCATTATATCTTAAGGAATATACATGGGTTTTAAAACTACATTTACTTAGTGCCAAAAGCACAAAACTAACTCATTTTGAAACTTCTGAAAACTCTCATTTCAACTATTTTCTTTTTAGATTACTTAACTACCATTTTCATTATCAACATCAACCAATTACATGAAATTGAAAGAGATCTTAAGTGGCGAACCACTTACCTCGAGGCCGCGTCAAGCGTCTCGACGAGGCTCCTGGACGCCGCTCACGTGCTCGTCACCTACACAACATGATCTCATCATTACTAGTGATAAATTTGAAAAGTTGAGAATCTCAACTTCAAGGTTAATAATCTCAACTAAGATCCATTTTTTTTCTATATAATCTCCTAACTTGTTTCTAACTCAACCGAAACTCTCTAACTTTGATTTCTTTGTAAAAGTTTTACTTCTAGACCCCTAGGATCATCCCCATATGTTTCGTTTGGTCTCCAAAAGCTTAAAACAAAAAGTCAACTTTTTAATTAAACGGTTGACCAAAAAAAACAGAATTGAAACCAGCCATGGTTTCACCTCCGTTCCTTTTTCTAGCGTCTCCTTATCACATAACTAAGTCGCCCGGAAAATTTCGTCGAGAAACTCCATCGTTTGCTATGTCAAATCTAAGGAAAACATCCGTTTTGGACACTTTCGAGGGCAATTAAGTGCCCGTTTTGCAACCTCTTGGTTTTGGGTTAGCGACGCTAGATTTTATTCTATAACTAAGCTTCATTTAACTTATAATGATGAATCAAACTCAAACCATGCAATAAAAATTGCATTAGGATAGCCGTTTCACTTCTCAGAGCTCTAACGGCGCTATTTCGTGCATAACTTACACAATTTTTATCGGATTCGATCCGTTCCAAAACCTATGGTTTTCTATGGTTCCTAAGCATCATTTGAGGTGTAGAACACCCCCAAATAAGCCAAATATGGTCAGGTCTCCCCTAGCTAAAAATTCAGCTCGGGATTGACAAAATTGTTAAAACCAATTCTATTGAGCTTCTATCATTCCTATATGCTCTCCTATGCTTTTCTAATCATTTTTATGCTCAAACTTGGGTTCATAACCTCTAATTTCAGAGCTTATTTACTGTCTAATATAGTCACAACACACACATAAACATTACTTGTTCATTTGAACACTAACAATTCACTCAAAACTTTAATCAACTACTTGGTGTGTGTGTGAGAGTTGATTTTGTTTTCACTTAAATCAAATATGTGGCAGCCATAAATAAAACCCTAGACTACCTCTTACACCCAACAACATGTTATTTAAAGTTCATCATCATCTAGTTGGGGTTCCACACTTAATTGAAGTGTAGAACACCAACACAACAAAAAATTTCTGCCCAGAAAATTTCCAGCAGCTCTACTGCATTTTTAAACACAATAAAGAGGAGATCATATGATATCTTACTTGGTACTTGACTTAGAGGATTGAGAGGACTTAGAAGAGGGTTTAGAGAGAGAGGTTAGGGGTTCAGAAGGGCTGGATGGGCTCTCCTCCTTCCACTTTTCCCTGCTGCAGTTCCTGCCTTGCAGTGTGCTTGTCTGCTGCTCTGTTCTGGTGCTTCACTGTTGCAGCTGAATGGAGGCACGAAAATGGGTTTTGTTTGCTGAAAAATTTCACCCAAGTGTTGCTTATATACTACTCTTACTTCTCTAATTTGCATCCTTGCCCCATCTCTTTTTAATTTCACACAATTCCTCTCCATTTCTCTTTTCTTTTCACTGCTGCCAGCTTTGTTCTCTTTTATGGTAGTTGCTGTTTTCTTCTTTGTTTCACACTTATTTTCATCTTTTCTTGTTGAAATCTTGCTAAATGTTCAATATATATCATTAACCTTCATAAAAATGGCACTTAAGTCTCATTTTTAATTCGTTTGACCATCGTTTTCCCTCATCATCCATTCTATACGGGATTTGGTTTTGTTTTTGATTTTTATGATAGCTTTGCATTCTTCACTTGTCCACTTGGCCTCTAAGTGTCTTGTTTGTATATCTTATTAATGTTCTATGGAATATCAAGCTTGTCCTTTGATTTATTTTGATTATCATCAATCTCTTATTTAAATCGCTTAATAGTTGTTCATTACTTACGAACAACTAATGTAAAAATTTTCTTAATCGTGCACTCAACATTTTATTTTCTTTAACTTGTCTCTTATCTATGGATGAATTACTTTACTCTTCATTGATCTTTTTCTTGCTAATTCGGTTGTTGTGAAACTCTAGAATGATGTTCACGAAATCGATGAATTGATTTAGCTTAACACTAACTTGATTCTATTGTAATGTTACTTAACTTTTATAATTGACGAATTTCGTCGTCAATCTTAAGTTGATAAATCTCTAATGCCATGAAATTCAATTAATCTAATGTAGAGATTTATTTTACCTCTCTAATCCATCTTTTAACACTAAGAGGTTATAGATCGAGACTAGGGGTTTACATGCACACCGAGAAGGCTTTACACCACGCCTAGACCACCGCAGCCCGCCCACCTATTGGCATTAGACTCATGCAACCGAGGCCACAGCTAACGTTTTCGGCAAGTCGAACGTTGAAAAATCCAACCGTGATGCTTTTCCCCCACAATGGGCACCCAAGGGCCATCGAAACGGAGCAACGATGCCCACCAAGAAGGCTTCACACCACGCCTAGACCACCGCAGCCCGCCCACCTATTGGCGTTAGACTCACGCGACCGAGGCGACAGCTAACGTTTTCGGTAAGTCGAACATTGGAAAATCCAACCGTGATCCTTTTCCCTCCCGATGGCATCGTTAGGACACCGAGGATAGGCTACATCGAACGCACCGCGCCGTTCGAATTTTTCCCCACTTTCCGATTTCTTCCGCACCGGGTGGTCGCCGGACTTTCGGCCGCTGGACGGGCCACCGGACCGATGAGGACGCCCGTTGCCATTGTGCCCCTCACACCAAGTTAATGGAGTGGTGTGGGAGGAACGGGGGGGAGGCTTGGCCAAGGCCTTGGCTGCTGGTGGGCAGCCAAGCACCTCCCCCCTAAAGAGGTTTTAAAGACATTGCAGGAGTGCCACGAGGAGACGTTGATATGCTTAAGTTGTCACACCCCCCCTAAAAAATTCAATTCTTCGAATTTTGATGAGATTTTTTGCAGAGATGCTAAGAATAATGTAATCTACATTGACAAAAAATTTGAAAAATTTTCGAGCACGGGAAGTATTTTTTTTTTATTTTTTGAAGCGATAAAACAGGAAAAATCATAAAAAATAGAAAAAAGCTCAAAAACGAATTTTGATTGCATGGAAAAATCCCTAAAATCTCAAATTGAATTATGATGTATACATTGTGCGGGCAAAAATGAGGTTTGCTCGAAGAAATTTTTAGATTTCCATATTCCGACACATTTTCAGCACCGACGTGCAGCAACTGGGCACACTTGTGCCCATGTTGGACACCAAAGTGGCTGCAGAATGAAGTTTTGAATTTTGATGCGATCTTTTGCAGGGATGTTAAGAATAATGTAAGCAACATGGAGAACAAGTTTCAAAACGTTTCAAGCACGGAAAGTATTTTTTTCTATTTTTTGAAGCGATAAAACGAGAAAAATTAGTAAAAATAAAAAAATGTCAAAAATGGATTTTGATTGCATGGAAAAATCCCTAAAATCTCAAATTGAATTATGATGTATACATTGTGCGGGCAAAAATGAGGTTTGCTCGAAGAAATTTTTAGATTTCCATATTCCGGCACATTTTCAGCACCGACGTGCAGCAACTGGGCACACTTGTGCCCATGTTGGACACCAAAGTGGCTGCAGAACGAAGTTTTGAATTTTGATGCGATCTTTTGCAGGGATGTTAAGAATAATGTAAGCAACATGGAGAACAAGTTTCAAAACGTTTCAAGCACGGAAAGTATTTTTTTCTATTTTTTGAAGCGATAAAACGAGAAAAATTAGTAAAAATAAAAACAATGTCAAAAATGGATTTTGATTGCATGGAAAAATCCCTAAAATCTCGAATTGAATTATGATGTATACATTGTGCGGGCAAAAATGAGGTTTGCTCGGAGAAATTTTTAGATTTCCATATTCCGGCGCATTTTCAGCACCGACGTGCAGCAACTGGGCACATTTGTGCCCATGTTGGGCACCAAAGTGGCTACAGAACGAAATTTTGAATTTTGATGTGATCTTTTGCAGGGATGTTAAGAATAATGTAAGCAACATGGAGAACAAGTTTCAAAACGTTTCGAGCACGGGAAGTATTTTTATTTTTATTTTTTTTGAAGCAATAAAACAGGAAAAATCATAAAAAATAGAAAAAAGCTCAAAAATGGATTTTGATTGCATGGAAAAATCCCTAAAATCTCAAATTGAATTATGATGTATACATTGTACGGGCAAAAACGAGGTTTGGTCGGATGCACACCAAGAAGGCTTCACGCCACGCCTAGACCACCGCCGCCCGCCCACCTATTAGAGTTAGACCCACGACCGAGGCCACAGCTAACGTTTTCGACAAGTCGAACATTGGAAAATCCAACCGTGATGCTTTTCCCCTACAATGGGCATCCAAGGGTCATCGAAACGGAGCAACGACGCCCACCAAAAAGGCTTCACACCACGCCTAGACAACCGCAGCCAACCCACCTACTACTAGACTCACACGGCCGAGGCCATAGCTAACGTTTTCGAATGAGTAGAGCATCGGCAAATCCAAGCGTAATGCTTGTCGCCCCCACAATGGGCATCGAAGGGTCACCGAGAAGGAGCAGTGATGCACACCAAGAAGGCTTCACACCACGCCTAGACCACCGCAGCCCGCCCACCTATTGGCGTTAGACTCACGCGACCGAGGCCACAGCTAACATTTTCGGCAAGTCGAACGTTGGAAAATCCAACCGTGATGCTTTTCCCCCACAATGGGCATCCAAGGGTCATCGAAGCGGAGCAACGACGCCCACCAAAAAGGCTTCACACCACGCCTAGACAACCGCAACCAACCCACCTACTGCTAGACTCACACGGCCGAGGCCATAGCTAACGTTTTCGAATGAGTAGAGCATCGGCAAATCCAAGCGTAATGCTTGTCGCCCCCACAATGGGCATCGAAGGGTCATCGAGAAGGAGCAGCGATGCACACCAAGAAGGCTTCACACCACGCCTAGACCACCGCAGCCCGCCCACCTATTGGCGTTAGACTCACACGACCGAGGCCACAGCTAACGTTTTCGGCAAGTCAAACGTTGGAAAATCAAACCGTGATGTTTTTCCCCCACAATGGGCATCCAAGGGTCATCGAAACGGAGCAACGACGCCCACCAAGAAGGCTTCACACCACGCTTAGACAACCGCACCTAACACACCTACTGCTAGACTCACACGGCCAAGGCCATAGCTAACGTTTTCGAATGAGTAGAGCATCGAAAAATCCAAACGTAATGTTTTTCCCCCGTAATGGACGTCGAAGGGTCACCGAGCGATGCACACCGAGAAGGCTTCACCACTACGCCCAGACCACCGCAGCCCAACCGACCTATTGGCTTTAGCAACACACGGTCGAGGCCGTAGCTAACGTTTTCGGCAAGCCGAACCTTGCCAAATACAAGCGCAATGCTAATCGCCCCCATAATGGGCATCGAAGGGTGACCGAGAAAGAGTAGCGATGCACACCAAGAAGGCTTCACACCACGCCCAGACAACCGCACCCAACCCACCTACTGTCGTTGGACTCAAACACCGAGGCCAACTGCCGTCAGACTCACACGGCCGAGGCCACAGCTAACGTTTTCGAATGAGTAGAGCATCGACAAATCCAAGCGTAATGCTTGTCGCCCCCACAATGGGCACCGAAGGGTTACCGAGAAGGAGCTGTGATGCACACCAAGAAGGCTTCACACCACGCCTAGACCACCGCAGCCCGCCCACCTATTGGCATTAAACTCACGCGACCGAGGCCACAACTAACGTTTTCGGCAAGTCGAACGTTGGAAAATCCAACCGTGATGCTTTTCCCCCACAATGGGCATCCAAGGGTCATCGAAACGGAGCAACAATGCCCACCAAGAAGGCTTCACACCACGCCTAGACCACCGCAGCCTGCCCACCTATTGGCGTTAGACTCACACAACCGAGGCCACAGCTAACGTTTTTGAATGAGTAGAGCATCGAAAAATTCAAACGTAATGGTTTTCCCCCGTAATAGACGTCGAAGGGTCAACGAGCGATGCACACCGAGAAGGCTTCACCACCACGTCCAGATCACCGCAACCCAGCCCACTTATTGGCGTTAGCAGCACACGGTGGAGGCCGTAGCTAACGTTTTCGGCAAGTCGAACCTTGGCAAATCTAAGCGCAATGCTAATCGCCCCCACAATGGGCATCAAAGGGTGACCGAGAATGAGCAGCAGCGATGCACACCAAGAAGGCTTCACACCACGCCTAGACAACCGCACCCAACCCACCTACTGTCGTTGGACTCAAACACCGAGGCCAACTACCGT
>CM034468.1:17864732-17894732 GCA_019925255.1 Litchi chinensis
CTCCAAACCAAGCTTATATACCCCAAGCTTGAAAAACACATTTCTCAAGTGATCAGCATACTCCAGCAAGGCACCAACCTACTGCTTTTGGAACAAAACAGAAGCTCCACCAGGATCCATTGAAGTCTGAACCATTCCACATTTCAGCACCCCAACCAGTTGCCTCTCCAACTCTGCCCTCTCAAACCAGTGATCAATGATGTACCTAGGATTCAATTTTTTAGGCAGTCCTGTAGGTACCAGCTCCCCACAGTCATCCAACGAAACTGCCCTTTCATCAACCACATTCTCAGGTTCAATTAGCACCACTGCTGCCAAGAAAGCTTTCCCCTCTTTTTGCCAGCCCCCATCATGATACTTGGCCGAGTTAGCAACCTTTTTACCTCTGTCTTTCTTCATTGTTCCATGTTCAACCTGCATAAAACAAGGGTTATCCTCATTCCCTATTACTATGCCTTTTAGGTGTGGCATCACCATCACCTTGGCCTTCACCAAGAAGTCCATCCCAAGTATGAGATCGAAATCGCCAAGAGGAACCACCATCATGCTGCATCTCCCATGACAATTGCCCACTGTTAAGGAAGTTTCCACTGCCCCACACACCTGTATAGAGCCTGAGTTCAATGCCTTGATTTTGCTTTTGCTATCCACCAGGTTTAACCCCAACCTGGTTGCTTCCCGTTGAGCCATAAAAGTGTTGGTCGCCCCTGTGTCCAACATAGCTCTCACGTCCTGCCCATTAACCTGCACCACAACATGCATTAGTCCACTAAAATCAGCTTGTCTCTTGCCTGATATAGTGTTGAGCAGTAGCAACGGATTCACACGAGAAGGTCCAGCATCCCCAGCATCATCATCATCAGCATCCTCACTGACTATTGTAGCAACTCTCTCCCTTTTCGGACAATCCTTAGCACGATGAGGACCACCACAAATAAAACAACCCTGTTGTGATTTTGTGTAACAAGAATTATGGTCCTTTCCCTGGTTCTTTTCCTCTTCCTTTCCCTTATTTTTCTGCTTCCCAACAGCTTTGTTCTTCCCCTTTCTGCCTTCAACAGACTTCCCTTTGTCTGTGCCAGAAGAAGAACTATCCCCACGGTAATCCACAAGACTCTCAGTAGCCGCCATGGCTGAGGGTATGTCCTTCACACCCTGTCTTCGTAATTCTGCCTGCGCCCATCCCTGCAAACCAGACATGAAGTTGAACAACTTGTCGTCCTCTGACATATTTTTGATGTCCAACATCAAAGAACTGAACTCCTTCACATAATCTCTGATAGAACCAATCTGTTTTAACTTCTTGAGGGACTCCCTTGCCACCCACGAAGTGTTACAAGGTAGGAATTGATCCTTCAACTCCTTTTTTAGAGACTCTCAAGTCTCAATTCTCGGTCTGCCTGCACTAAGATCGTCTGCCATCCTAGTTCGACACTATAACTTTGCATCCTTGCACAAGTACATGCTGGTTATGGATACCTGTTCCCCCACTGGTATCCTAGCAGCCCGAAAATATTGCTCCATATCCCACAAAAAGTTTTCCAACTCCTTGGCATTCCTACTGCCATCGAAGTGCTTCGGCTCTGGAACTTTGATTTTCGAAACAATCCCGTCTTCATGAGGCTGAACCACTGCCCTTCTCAACAGTCTGATTTCATCCTCCATAGAACTGATCCGAGCCCTTAGACCATCCACCACTTCTGAGTTCTCCATTCTCACATTTCCCAGCCTGCTTTCCACTTCCTGTACAAAGTTTGAAAGTGTTGTCTGCAGTGTAAGAATCCTCTCAGAATTTTCGACAATCACTGTTGCAAGATCCCCATACCCATGTGGAGGCTCTCCAACAGTTTGTTCCAGCCTACTGATCCTCTCTTTCGCATCTGCAAGGGTCATTTTGCATAGAATTACACAACCAGTCTTCTAACCGTGCTCTGATACCAACTGTCACACGCCTACTTTTTGCCTAAGAATTTTCAGCGTGCTGGCGCTTGAAATGCCCTTCCTAGCCAGCCTAACACCCACACACACTGCCACCAAACAGTGTAGTTTGCTGCTACCACTGATTTCCTCGAAACTGTGCACCAACATAACCTGTCAAGTGAAAGGAAAAATTGATTTTGAATTTAATGCGGAAACGTGGATTTTAAAAATTTTTCCAAACAAAACATACCCGATCGATGCTAGTAATAACAATTCAATAATTAAATTAATAAGATTGAATCTTACCTTTGCATGAATATTGAATTGATCCCTTTTGATTCGCAAATTATTCACCATTCAATCTTCCTTGCTATGACTCTTCACAAAAGAAACTGTGTGTGGGCACAATCTTGAAGAATCAAATCACGAAATCTTTTATGAAAGATTATTATGTGAGATGGAGTAATTTGGTGTTTTTAATTAATGGAAGTTTTTAGTTCAAGTAGCCAAAAAATTCATCATCTTAGTTACTAACATAAAAGACCCTTTTATAATAGTAAGTTAGAGTTTTCTAATTTAACAAGGAATACAATTTCCTATTTAAATTGGAAAACATAGTTCATATTCAATACGGAATCAAATTCTTTATTGGTCTAGAACTCTTTACTTTTAATTTAATAAGGAATCTAATTCCTATTAAAACTTCTTTAATTCAATTTAATATGGAATCTAATTCCAATTAAATTAAATTACTATTTCCATTAATTAAAAGATTTTTCATTAAATTAAATGATTCTAAATCATAAATAATTTAATGACACCATAAAAAATTGAACTCATAATCTCTACAGATAATAAATAATTAACATTTAATTAAATAATTACATATATTTAAATAATCAAATTATTTAAATAATTCATGAACATGTCCATGTGACATTAATAATTGGACAATCCAATTATATTCTTTCATTTATTTCTTTATGTGGTTGTGAGCTAGCAAGGGGACCGAATGGACCTACAATTTGAGCTCCAATAATATCGGAATTATTAATTAAACTCTTTAATGAAATAATTCACTATTATTAACCTTAGAGTTACTCCACTAAAAACTCAAGGTTGCACTGTCAAGATTGTAGATGTTTTACACAATCTGAATTTTCAGTGTCCATCGATTTAATCATTTCATATGGTTTGATCCTCCACAAGTAGTTCATAATTAGAGCTAGGTCATTAAAGTCCGTTATACCTCTCTAATTATATCTTATTCCAATAAGTACCATTGATTCTCTAATGAACAATATATTCATAACAACTTATGAATTTATCTTTCCGTTTACTCGTAAACAAAAAGTTGAGCACTCTTATTGTTCAAGACCCGAATTAACACTTTAAGGGAACTACTCATCTACTTCTCGCAAGAAGAAGTGGATTCCACTATTGTGTAGAATGTTCCCAGCCATTTATTAAATCACATCTCCAAAGTACGAAGCTTATTGAACGTAAATCTATAACAGTCTCACCCATGTAAATCAAAAGATATGACTCAACAAATAGGAGTCCTGTTATGCCCATTTTCTGGTTCGGCCCAAATGGGCCAGCGCACGACTCATTTAGCTTGAACAGAAGCAAGGGCCCAGAAAGCCCAAAGACGAGACCAGTGACTGCGAGCCCAGCCCGCGAGGTTGCCCAAATCGCGAAGTCAGCAACAGTTCTCCAACATGACTTCCTGCCACTGCTTTCAGCTCGAGGAGCCCGCGAGGTCGCGAGCTCGCGTCCACCTCCAGGCCGCCTTCTCTTTCCTCCAAGGCGCACCCCCTGTCTGACCCAAAGTTTTCCTCAGAAGGTACCGTGCATGGCAAGATGTCAGAGCTACCTAACTCCCATGATTTCCCGTCGGAAACTACCTACACAATTACCCAGTAACATTTAATGAAGTGAAGACCTCTGCAGGTATAATTAATGCAGACTTGTGCAGGGAGGAAATCATCATTACCTTTACAATTAATGCAGCATGGCAATGTCAGGATTAGTTGAAACTAGCCGTTGCCTATAACGTGTAGACTTTTCCTTTGTATTATTTTATTGTGAGCTCCCTTCCTCTATAAAGAGGGGAGACATTTTCACTATACAGACAAGCTTAACACACTAGAGAACTGTCACTCTGCCGGAATTATTCCAGAGTGGCCGTAGATGTAGGTGCAGTCACCGAACCACGTAAAAATCTTTGTGTATCTTCTCTTTCTCTCTCTCCCTCTTTAATTGCTTACTAACCACCTTATTGAACCCCACCAACAACCAAGACCGACATTCCTTCACCTGAGTTAATCACCACCAACCTAGCATTTCATTAATAGCATCATTTACTGTCTTTCAACCAGTACAACCGATCCTAATTACCAAGTTCGCCGTCTGGGCCCCAGAATCTCTGGTTGACCGTTTCCGGACGTCAACATCTTTTGGCGCTAGAAGGAGGGCCCAACAGTGACCTGGTAATCTCCAGTTAGTTACTACGTCATTTTCATCTGTACTTGTCTGCTATGGCTAGGATCAAAGCAACGAGGAGTGTTGGAGTAGCAGGGGAACGACGTGAAGTCCAAGAAGAACAGAGCGCTTCACCTTCAGGAAACGAGGTCGCTCAGGAATGGCAGCAGCGCCAGCGAGCTCTGGAGGATGCAGTGAGGGAGTTGACAACAACAGTGAGGGCATTGGTGGAAGTCCAAGCCCACGTGGCGCCGAGGCAGGCAAATGCAGCACCTCCAGGCAGAGCTCGCCGCCGACCTTCAGAAGAGATACCAACTCCAGAAGGGGTAGCCATAAGGGAAAGGTCGCTTACCGAAGGATCAGCCCGCTCTTCGAACTTGCACCCAAAGAGAATCAGAGAGCGGAACCAAGAGCAGGGGATCCCACCTCGCCAGAACGAGATAAGGGCGAGGGCAAGTATCGAGGGCGCCAGACGCGAGGAAGGTAGTCGAGGGCCAGAGCGAGTCCGCGGGTATCGTGCAGGTTATGAGCCCGAGCCGAGGAGGGCTGCCAGACACGCAGAAGCACTCAGTGAAGAAGGTAGGTCGCAGAACCGTTACTTTGGGGAGCAGGAGAGTACCAGTAGATGGAACCCCAGTCGGCGGTCATTAACCCAGGACCCAGTAGTCGAAGAATTGTTGCAGAGGGTCCAGCAGTTGGAAGCCCGACCCGGAGGCCGGACTGGGGAAGAGCGGGACAACCGTCGAGCACCATTTACTCGGGAGATCGAGACAGTGCCTTTACCAGCAAAGTTCAAGCTCCCCAGTATCCCTCAATATGACGGCAGAACGGACCCCTATGACCATTTGGATGCTTTCAATGTGCAGATGGATCTTCAGACAGATGACCCGCTGGTCAAATGCCGAGTATTCCCAGTTACTCTAGGGGACGCCCCGCGAGCTTGGTTCAATCGCCTTCCAGCCCGCAGCATCGAGAGCTGGAGAGAATGTCAGAAGAGGTTTCTGGACCAGTATAAGGCATTAAGGAAACAGCTCGCGCCAGCCTGCCACCTCGCAACCATTTTTCAGAGACAAAATGAATCCCTTAAGGACTATATTACTCGATTCAGAGAGGAGGTGAGTAATGTGGAAACACCCTCTGACGAGAGTATTTTAACAGCTATCTCTGCAGGGCTCAGGAAAGATGGGAAGCTGTATGAAAGCATATACAAGTCCCCTGTGAAGGATCTGGGGGAGTTCTACGACAGGGCAGCTAAAGAAGTCAGATGGGAAGAAGCCTTTGGGGCTAAAAAACCCAGTGGTCAGCGGGGTGAAGCAAGTGGTTCCCATCGTGAGAAAAGGAAGAATCCTGGTGGTGACAGGCCAGCGGAGCCGAGGAACCAGTCGGCCAATGTAGTGGCAAAGCGAGCTAGGCCAAGGCCAAGGATGGAGAGGCCCAGGCGCCAGAACAGATATGACAGCTATAGTCTGTTATCGAACAGGCAGGACAGGATCTTCGCCGCAGAAAGAAATAGGGAGAACTTTGGGAAGCCACCTCCGACTGGACCCCCTAACCGACGTCGGGATCCGAAGAAATACTGTGCCTACCACAACGAGAACGGGCACAATACATCAGACTGTTGGCGGTTGAAGGATGCCATCGAAGAACTCATAAGACGAGGCCGCCTAGGAGAATATGTAATACAGCCCGCTGGAAGGCGACCTCAGAACCAACGACCTCAGGGGCAAGACCAGCAGCCCGAGCAGCAGCAGCCTCTGCGGGTTCAAGAGCCCGAGCTCGAGCCCGCTGTAAGAACGATCTTTACCATTTACGGTGGACCTCATGTGGCAGGTACATCTAACAGGTCACACCAGAGGTATGTCCGGGAAGCCAACCATACCCTACTGGCAGAATATGGAGGAGTCGAGGGACCCACCAAAAGGGCAAAGGCGTCCTCAGACAGCATTGTGTTCACGGAGGAGGACGAGAGGGGAGTACGCTGGCCCCATAACGATGCCATTGTAATTAGAGCTCAGATCAGTAATGTCGAGGTGCGGAGGATAATGATCGACACTGGCAGCTCAGTCAACGTCATGTATAAGGACTGCTATGACCAGTTGGGTTTAGGAGTTGGGCAGTTGATACCCTCGCCGGAGCCCCTCTATGGTTTCACGGGAGATGCAGTGGTACCAATCGGCCAGATCAAGTTACCTCTCACCCTCGGGGAGCCAGGACGACAAGCTACAGTTCTTACAGACTTCCTTATCATCAAGAGTCCTTCAGCATACAACGTGGTATTGGGGCGACCTTCGATGAATGATCTAGACATGGTCACCTCAACCAGAACGCTGACAGTCAAGTTCCCGACTCCCAATGGAATAGGCTGTGTCAAGGGCGAGCAGCAGTTAGCCAGGAGATGTTATGAAGATGTAGTAAAGATGGGAGTTCGTGGAAAGAAAGTAAATGTGGTCTCGGGTGGCCAACCGCGAGCTGCCTCCGAAAGTAGGGTAAGTGACGACCTAGACCCTCGCGAGGTGGATGCAGACAGGGCCACAAGACCCGTTGAGGAGTTAGAGGAGGTGCGAGTCAGTGAGGCGGACTCAGAAAGATATGTGAAGATAGGAAAAGATCTGCTGCCAGAAGTGAAGTCCGAGCTCGTAGAATTCCTGAAGAGAAACCTCGATGTCTTTGCCTGGAACCATGAGGATATGGTGGGGATAGACCCAGGTATTATGTGTCACCGACTGAATATAAACCCCCAGCACAGGCCAGTTCGACAGAAGAGGAGGCCAATGACACCGGAACGCTATACAGCTCTGAAGGAGGAGGTCGAGAAGTTGCTAGCTAACGGGTTCGTTAGGGAAGCTCGTTATCCCATTTGGGTCGCCAATCCAGTCCTCGTGAAGAAGAAGAACGGAAAGTGGAGGACTTGTATTGACTTCACCGACCTGAACAAGGCCTGCCCGAAGGACAGTTTCCCATTACCCAGGATTGACCAGCTGGTAGATGTGACGTCGGGACATCAACTCCTAAGTTTCATGGACGCCTACTCAGGATACAACCAAATTCCCAGGGCGCAGAACTTCAATGCGGACGCCCTTGCCCGCTTAGCGACCTCCCAAGATACAGACCTCCTTGAGTCTTTTCCTATGGAATTCCTACCAGTTCCAAGCATCGAAGGCGAAGGTGCAATGATGATCATACAGGTTCGGCCTAACTCCTGGATGAGCTCGTTAATCAATTACTTGCAGGAGGGGAAGCTGCCAGAGAACAAGCTGGAAGCTCGCCGCATCCGAGCTAGAGCAGCCCGGTACTGCATTTATGACGATAGGTTATACAAGAAGGGATTCTCAACCCCGCTACTGCGATGTATAGATGATGAAGACTGTGAGGTAGTGCTAAACGATATCCATGCAGGTCATTGTGGGAACCACGCAGGAGCATTGTCCTTGGCCCAGAAGGCTCTCAGACAGGGGTTCTACTGGCCAACCATGAAGCAAGATGCCTTAGATCTGGTGAAGAGGTGTGAAAAGTGCCAGAGGTTTGCTAAGGTCCCGCGAGCTCCACCAGCCTACCTCCAGCAGATGGTGAGTCCGTGGCCGTTCGCAATCTGGGGAATGGACCTCATCGGGCCTTTGCCCGCAGCTCGAGGAAACTGCAAGCACGCGGTGGTCGCTGTGGACTACTTTACCAAATGGGCCGAGGCTAAGGAACTAGCAGAGATCTCCACAACGAAGATAGAAAAGTTTGTGTGGGACAATATCATCTGCAGGTTCGGGGTCCCTCAGCAGCTCGTCACGGACAATGGGACTCAATTCACCAGCGATCAGTTCATAGGTTTCTGCAATGAGCTCGGGATCGTGAAGAGCTTCTCGGCCGTGGACCATCCTCAAGCCAATGGTCAGGTCGAGGCCGTGAACAAGATCATCAAATAGAATCTGAAGACCAGGTTAGAAGCAAGAAAGGGGGCTTGGGCTGATGAACTTCAGAAAGTCCTCTGGGCTTATAGGACGACAGTCCGCAACTCCACAGGTGAGACCCCATTTTCCATGGTCTATGGAACGGAGGCCATGATACCGGCAGAATTTGAAGTGACCAGTCAGCGAAGGGCCTCGTTCCGACCTGGAGACAATGACCAGCTACTCGCGACCAGTCTGGACTTAGCCGAGGAAGCAAGGGAGACAGCTCGCCTAAGGGTAGCAGTATACCAGCAAAGAGTTGCCAGGTATTACAACAAGAAGGTGCGAGCTCGAAGCTATAAAGCCGGAGACCTCGTGCTCAGGTTAGTCCTTCCTGGAGCTCGCAAGGCAAGCGAGGGGGTACTCGAGCCCAACTGGGAGGGACCATACTTCATCAAGCAGGATCTGAGGAATGGAGCCTATCATTTAGCCAGCATGGATGGGACTGAGTTACCTCGAGCCTGGAATGTAGAACACTTGCGGCCATATTACACCTAAGAACTGTCAGCTCGCTCTAACCTTGTACATGATTCTTTTTTGACGATTGTCTGTAAACATGCTTTCACCTGTTTTCTGTTGTATATGTCATATGTGATGCAGAAAGCAGGCTGGATAAGCCAGTAAATGTACATGTTAAAAAGAGCAAAGCTAATGAAATTTCTTTCTCAGAATGATCAAGCTGCGATCTATTCTCATATATGTTTATATACATGTTCTTATTCCTTGAAGATATCTGTACAAATTCCAAGGAATCTCTCGCAGACCAGAATTCTCACATGAAACGGCTGGCCAAAGCCACGACCATGTTCTGGCAATAAGTTTCCACAAAAGGCCTCAATTGAGAACGCCTCATCAACTGATGCTTAATTCATCCGTACTACCCTCACTAACGGAGGTTCACATCAAGCATCAAGTTCATTTATTGACTCGCGTATTCATTGCCCCGCGACCTCGCGGGAGGGGGTAAGGCTACGCCTCTCATACATAAAGATGCCCGCGGACTCGCGTATTCATGCCCCGCGACCTCGCGGGAGGGGGTAAGGCTACGCCTCTCATACATAAAGATGCCCGCGGACTCGCGTATTCATGCCCCGCGACCTCGCGGGAGGGGGTAAGGCTACGCCTCTCATATATAAAGATGCCCGCGGACTCGCGTATTCATGCCCCGCGACCTCGCGGGAGGGGGTAAGGCTACGCCTCTCATATATAAAGATGTCCGCGGACTCGCGTATTCATTGCCCCGCGACCTCGCGGGATGGGGTAAGGCTACGCCTCTCATATATAAAGATGCCCGCAGACTCACCAAATTAGCTCATTCCTGAACTACGAATGAACCCACGAGTTAAAATCTCAAAGCTTGGGAAAATGCTGCCAACAAGCACGCTCGATATTATTAAAACCGAGAGGACAAGTAAATTCCGAGCTCCTCACTAACAGTAAGTTCTTGCCAATCTTCTAAGGCTTATAAGACGCCTTGTTCAACCAAGTTGTTCGCTGAGTCCAAGGCCTTACGAGCTGGTACATTAGTATGATTGCTGATTGCAGTTAGCCAGTTCGAAACTGAGTATAAATTTCACGATTGTGATTTGCTTAACAACATTTTAACACTTGTAATGGTATGATTATTGTCTGCTAACTGCCTATCATATGCATATCCATACTTGCGCAAAATAATGAAATTGTGCAGGGAATTCAATCTTATAAATCCGAGCTTCGAGCTCGTCTACGAGTTCCAACAAATGAAAGAAGATTACAAGAATTTAAAGGAGCAAACAAAATAAAAATGCTCTAGATATCAGCAGGTTTGTCTGATGGAGCAGGATCAACTATAGTCACTGGGGGCTCTGCCTCAGGGGCGGACTCAGGAGCTGGCAAATCAGAAGGGGCTTGTGCTGGAAGCTCAGACAAGGGAGGATCCTCTAAGGCTGGAGGTACCTCAGGGACCTGCTCCGGCAAGGGGACTGGGTCAGCAGATGGATCATCTGGAGGAGCAGAGGAAGTATCAGCATGTCGCGTGCTCCGAGCACCCGCAGTCAGCTCCACGAACTCTCGAATCATTTGGACCCCTTCTGACCTAAAGAAAGAATAGTCCAAGTCCGGATAGTGCTCCCACATGCTGTACAAAAACTCCCTTTCGACCTCTTCTTCGATCTTATCCCGCTCCCGAGCTACCCTGGCCTCAATACTCTCCACGGTCTGAGTCAGCTTCTCCCTCGTCTGAGCCAGACTCGCCTCTGCTTTAGCCCGCATCTCCTCGGACCTAATGAGCTTCCCTCTGGCCGCTCCCAAATCCCAGTGTGCTGACTTATCTTGTCTTCAGCAACCTGCAGCTTTACCTTTACACCAGCAAGCTCTCCCTTCAGCTGATTTATTTCTGTTTGGGCCTTGCTGACTTCAGTTTCCCTGCGAGCAGTCTCCTGCGACAAGGCCGCGTCAGCATCTTTGAGCTTGGCAGAAAGCTCACTGTAGTTCTTCTGAAGGAGATTGATTTCTTCCTGCAGCAACTTCTTCTCCTCATCAAACTGTACCTCAGAAATCCTGAAGGCCTCTTCCTCATTAATGTGAATGTCTGCTTCCCTTACTAACTTTGCAGACGCCATACCGAGCTGAAACAACAAAAGAAATGGTACGAGATCCTTTTAAAAAAGGAAGAGGAAAATCAGAATCGAAGTATGACAGGATATGAACCTTACCAGCGCAGCTTGGCGAGCTATATAGGTCGCTAAAGTACGGCCTGTAAGCTCTTCTTTCTGTAGCTGCGGGCTGCGTTTTCCCATCACTTTAGGCATGAGCTCCACGAAGCTATTGAAAAATTCCATCTCCTTGACTGCATCAGGAGGAGGGCCAGAATCTGCCTGTCCAACTGTTGCAGACCTCGCCGGTCGTGCTGGCATTCCAGTACCTGGCTCCCGTCCGATGACGACCCCACCGACTGAAGTGACGGCAACGAAGCCCTTCTGCTTTGGAGGTGGTGGTGGAGCTATGGCCTTCCCTTTCCTCTTCCTGGTCAAGGCCTCGGACTCTGGCCCCGAAGGTAAATCCCCCCCGGCAGAGACTGTGGCCCTCTTGGCTGGAGGAGAACTCCGTCCTGCGGGTGGGGCAGCCCGTTTTTGAGGAGCTGCAGCTGCCCTGGTCGGAGAGGGGGCAACTGCAGCAGCTTGTGAGGGCGCTCTTTGAGAGCGTTCTGAGGAGGTGTCGTCCACGTTGACGACCTCGGCCGGCTCAGCAGGTGGAACTGACCTGAGAGGAGGGACGGACATGGTGAGCCTTCTTCCCATATTATCCGAAGAAGTGCTGGTGGTGAAGCTCGTGCTCGGTGATCTTTGTTGCAGAGGTTGTGGTTCTGACTCTGATTGTGTAGGATCAATAAGGGCGGAAGCGACCTCGTTCGTTCTCCCCCTTATTCCCAAGTCCCGGGCTATGTTCAACAGAGGGATTGAAGCAGATGGTGCTAGACCCCGATCTACCAGCTCGCTGCCGGAAGGGAAATGGTCCTCCTCTGGCTTTTTGGCAGCTTTGAAAGAGTTCAGAATAGCGAGCTCGTCCTGCCTGGGTTTATACTTGGGAGCTGCGACGCCTGCACAGTAAAAGTCAGCTCGTAAATAAATAAATAAATAAATAAACATTATGCATGTTTGTGCATATGAATAGTGCTACTGATGTTGTTTTGAGTACTCATGTCCCTACTAGGTTCCTCCACGAAACTCCTGTTATTCAGTCCAGCAATCGAGGGGCACGTGAACCAGGCCCAGTTGGACTTGTACTCCCCTACGTTTGACTTAGTACAACTCTGAGGCAGGAACTCCCTATAGTCAGAAGACTGGCGAGGAGTGACGTAGTACAGCCCTTCCTTTCCAGAGATCGCTTTGAAGCTGAAAAGGCTGCGGATGATGCGGGGTGTGGGGAATCCTAATCCGTACTTACGGAACGCCGCGGCCAGGGTGGTCAAATGAGCGTATGAGTTTGGGGTCAGCTGGAACGGTGCGAGCTTGAGGTTGTTTAGCAGATCCCTGAGGTAACCAGGGATGGGGAACCTGAAGCCGAGCTCCATATGCTCTCTGCTGATTGCAATAAAGCCCGTAGGGGGATAAGCGGCTTGATCAGTGCCCGCGGGAACGTTAGCCCTGCACCCCAAGGGGATGGTTACTTCCTGGGCCCAAGCCTCCAACTTTTCAAAGGTGAGCAGCGAGAACATGGGTTTAAAGGGAGGGGGGTCTGTTTCCTCAGTGACCTCGTCCCCTCCTGCGATCTCCTCGCTTGACGGACCAGCTCGCGAGGTCGTAGCCTCAGCCTCGCTACCCTGGCGACCTGCCTGCCTCCTAGAAGCAGCAGTCCTGCCCCGACCTGTGCGTGAACGACCTGACATCTACAGCACAGAAGGAATGACATCAGAACGCCTACAACATACTGATCCTAACAAGACACAGAAAAAGAACTCCTAAGGCTACTGTCCTATTTGTCAGGTCGCGCGCCTAGTCTCTAAGGACCGGAAAAGGCCCAGAGACGCGAATCCGCCAGGTACTATATCACCTTAAATTTACATGATTGCTAAACCTATGTTTGCAGGTCGCCCCTAGCGTACACAGGTACTCAGGCAACCAACACAGCAACCCCCCAAGGGCCAAACAAGCCCACTGGGACCAACAGGTGTGGTACAGAGGCAGAAAACAACGATCCTAACCAGAGACGAATCGTGCCACAACACAAAAAAAAAAAAAAAAAAAAAAAGGCAGAGCAAGATGAGGATTACCTTGTTCAAACTGGGTACGGCTTGCTGAGCACGGTGGCTGATTCTTGCAGTGATGGGGTCCGAAGAGGGTGGTCGACGATGAACAGTAAGACAGAAGAAGCAGAAACGAAGAAAAAGTTGGGAAGAAATGGAGCTGTAGTCGTACCAGGGAAGCAAAAAGAAGAAGATGAGGAGACCTGTGGATTATATAGGCCAGCTCGTCCGCCCCTAGCCGTCCGATCCAGCTTAAAGGTATAACCGTCAAAGATCCAACGGCTGGGCATCGATCTCGGTCACACGCCATCACGTCTGTCAGTTACAAGACGTGCGCATTTAATGCGTACGGTCCCGAGACACGTTTTTCGGCTCCAACGCCTGAATGGACGCCGCGTGTCAGCAGTTACAGTACGAAAATTGAAACGGAATCAGAAGATTTGAAAATGGGCGCCAATCGCGTGTTTGGTTCAGCTCCCAGTCCGCAAAACGCACAGAGAGCTGGGGGGCTTGATGTTATGCCCATTTTCTGGTTCGGCCCAAATGGGCCAGCACACGACTCATTTAGCTTGAACAGAAGCAAGGGCCCAGAAAGCCCAAAGACGAGACCAGCGACTGCGAGCCCAGCCCGCGAGGTCGCCCAAATCGCGAAGTCAGCAACAGTTCTCCAACATGACTTCCTGCCACTGCTTTCAGCTCGAGGAGCCCGCGAGGTCGCGAGCTCGCGAGCTCGCGTCCACCTCCAGGCCGCCTTCTCTTTCCTCCAGGGCGCACCCCCTGTCTGACCCAAAGTTTTCCTCAGAAGGTACCGTGCATGGCAAGATGTCAGAGCTACCTAACTCCCATGATTTCCCGCCGGAAACTACCTACACAATTACCCAGTAACATTTAATGAAGTGAAGACCTCTGCAGGTATAATTAATGCAGACTTGTGCAGGGAGGAAATCATCATTACCTTTACAATTAATGCAGCATGGCAATGTCAGGATTAGTTGAAACTAGCCGTTGCCTATAACGTGTAGACTTTTCCTTTGTATTATTTTATTGTGAGCTCCCTTCCTCTATAAAGAGGGGAGACATTTTCACTGTACAGACAAGCTTAACACACTAGAGAACTGTCACTCTGCCGGAATTATTCCAGAGTGGCCGTGGACGTAGGTGCAGTCACCGAACCACGTAAAAATCCTTGTGTATCTTCTCTTTCTCTCTCTCCCTCTTTAATTGCTTACTAACCACCTTATTGAACCCCACCAACAACCAAGACCGACATTCCTTCACCTGAGTTAATCACCACCAACCTAGCATTTCATTAATAGCATCATTTACTGTCTTTCAACCAGTACAACCGATCCTAATTACCAAGTTCGCCGTCTGGGCCCCAGAATCTCTGGTTGACCGTTTCCGGACGTCAACAAGTCCATAAAACACTCAGGATTAAAATCAATCCATATATGATCATCTAGTTGATAAATATGAATTTCTTTATTTAACGGATATTAATAAAAAATTCATTTTATCGTGGTCCAGTCCTATATAATCTCTATCATATAAGGTGCCTCCATTTTCATGTCGTCATATAAACGATCCCGGATAAGATCATCGCATCAAATACAAAATGGACCGCAACTGTAGATTTACTACAAACAAAGTACCCATCTTTGTTTGCTTTCTACGGACTCTTTAGATTACTGATCTCAAACTAAATCCTTTTATATATAACACTTATATACTTAGTTTGAGACTACACAAGTAATCATGGATGTTACATGATATTTGTATGAAGCAAACATTTCATAAATGCTTATCAAAATAAATATATTTTATTTATTAATTAATTTAAACATTTACAAATTACAAGCTCTTAGGGCATATTACTCTAACAATCTCCCACTTGCCCTTAGAGCAGATGAGACATGTCTCGTAATCCTAGACCCTCTAGATGACCTTCAAACACTTTAGCCTAAGGTCTTTGTAAATTTATCAGCATGGTTGTCTAGTGAAGTTATCATCTTAATGACACATCTCTTTATGTACAATCTCCTTATTGAGATAGTATTTCTTCTCTATATGCTTCCCTTATTTGTGGTTTCTTGATTCTTTAGAATTGACCACTATATCACTATTATCACAATAAATGGTGAGTGGTTTATCCATATCTAGAACAACTTCCAGATCAATCAAGAATTTATGGAGCCAAATCGCTTCCTTAGCTGCTTTACAAACTATTACATATTCAGCTTCTATGGTGAAGTCAACAATGCAAGATTACTTAACACTCCTCCATATAATGGCTCCACCACTAAAGCTAAATACTGACCTGGACATGGATTTATTAGAATCATTGTCCAACTAAAAATCAAAACTGTGTATCCTAATGGGATCAAATCCTCTCCAAAATACACAAGCATATAGTTTCTCGTTCTCCAAAGATACTTGAGAATATATTTTACAGTCATCCAGTGATCAGATCCTGAGGTGGATTGATAACGACTGACTACTCCTACTGAATATCATATATCCAATCTCATGCATATCATAGCATATATAAGACTGTCTATTGTAGAGGTATAGGGAATCCGTCTCATATCATCAATTTCTTGAGGTGTCTTAGGACACTATTCCTTAGACAAATGAACTCCATGACAAGTAAAATAAATTACTTTTCTTGGAATTCTTACATTGCAAACCATATAATGATCTTATCAATGTATGATGCTTGAGACAGTGCTAACTATTTGTTCTTATGATCTCATATAATTTGAATTCTAAGAACACAAATACTCTCTCAAATCTTTCATTTGGAATTAGTTAGTAAGCTAGTTCTATACCTCAAATAATGCTCTTATATCATTCCCAATGAGTAGGATATTATCAACATAAATTACGAGGAAAACCACTTTCTTATCGATGTTATGCTTGTATACACAAGGTTCATCGACTTTTTTCTTAAAACCATTAGATTTGATCAAAGTATCAAACCTTATATCCTAAGATCAAGATACTTACTTAAATCCATAAATGGACCTTTGTAATTTGCAAACCTTTTGCTTTTAACCTTAGGACACTAATCCCTCTGGTTACACCATATAGATGCATTGATCAAGATTGTCATTCAAAATTGCAATCTTGACATTCTTCTGCCATATTGCATAGTTGAGATATGCAGCTATGGATAGAAGAATGTGAATGGACTTAAACATGGCTATTGATGAGAGAATCTCTTCATAGTCAACTCTCTTCTCATAGGTCTAACCCTTTGCCACTAGCCTAGTTTTAAAGGTCTCTACCTTCTTATCCATTTACAACCTATGGGTTTTACCCCATTTGATGGATCCACAAATTTCCAGATAGAGTTGGAGTGCATAGACTCAATCTCAAGATTCAAGATTTTAAGCCTTTTCTCTTTATCAGAGTCATCCATTGCATCTCTATATGCCAATGAATTATCTACACTGTCATTAGAGATGACAACTAGTACCTCTCCAAAACTATGTAGTAAATAGGTTGTCTCACAACCCTCCCACAATGACGAGGTGGTAAATAACTCTGACGAGAATCTGTCTGACACTAAGACTGGTCTTAACTATGTTGTTATCAACAACTATTGTTGATTAAGTACTGGTTGAACTAGATAATAACTCCTCGAGTATAACAACGAGTTTTGTGAACTTTTATATAATTATCTTCAAGAAATGTAGCATTTGTCAATACAAACACTTTGTTTTCTTAAGGATTATAAAAGAATCTGCCTTTAGTTTCTCTGGTGTAACCTACAAATAGGCGTACTTATGAATGTGGTTCTAGATCTTCCTAGTCTTGCTCTTCAATACATGAGTTGGACAATCCATATGTGAAAATGTCACAAACTAGGTTTGTGACTATTTCACAACTATAAAGATATCTTGGGAACAGACTTGGAAGCTTCTACATTCAAGATATACACCGTAGTTTGCAGTGTATTTCTCTAGAAGAAACCAGATAATAATGAGAAACTAATTGTAGATCTTATCATGTCCTGTGAGGTTTTATTTCTCCTCTCTATAATACCATTTTGTTGAGGTGTTTTATGAGCTATGAGTTGATATAGAATCTTATTCTTAATCAAGTAATCCCCAAACTATGTTTTGAGGTGCTCACCTCCACGATCCGATCGTAGAATTCAATAATTTACCTAATTGGTTTTCAACTTTAGCTTGAGACTATTTGAACTCTTCAAAAGTTTCAAACTTCTATTGCATTAGGTAAACAAACCTATATTAAGAATAATTGTCAACTAAGGTGACAAAATATTCATAATCGCCTCTAGCTTTAACATTCATAGGATCGCAAACGTCCGAATGTATAAGCTCTAGTGGTTCTTTTGCTCTAAACCCTTTTTCCATAAAAGGTCTTTTGAATATTTTCACATTCTAGACATGACTAACAAATAGGTAAAGAACCAAATCTTTAACTCACTTAAAAGCTCTTTACAAGTTTGTCTATTATGTCAAGGTTACAATATCCAAAACTTAGATGCCAAAAATAGGTATCATCATTGGGAGAAATCTTTTATCGTTTTGTTTTAAGTTCTTCAACCTTAAACATTTTAGCTTTGAGCAGCTATGAGTTAACAATCTTAACTTGTATAAGTTGTTTTCTTATATTCATGAACAACTATTCAAATAATTTCTAGAAATAATAACTGATTTATTATTAAAAGGAATTAAATATAATTGTTCCATGAGGATAGAGACAGAAATCATATTTCCATTAAAACATTGTTTAAAACAATAAAACAACTATTAGAAAATGGAAGTCACACTTCTCCCATTGCTCTAGCTGACACGACATCCTAGGTGCCATCATGCAAGATGAATTTGTTCATAACTGTTATGCCTATTTTTTGGGACTGCAAAAATGGGCTGGTAAAAGCCCATAGAACCAATCCAATAAACTGACCCAGCTCTCAACTTTCAGCTAGCTCCCAGCTCGCAGGTTTCAGCTCGTAGCTCTCAGCTAGCTCCCAACTCGCAGCTCTTAGCTAGCTCAGCATTCAGCTCTCAGCTAGCTCCCAGCTCGCAGGTCGCAGGTCTCAGCTCGCAGCTCTCAGCTCGCAGCTCTCAGCTAGCTCAGCATTCAGCTCTCAGCTAGCTCCCAGCTCGCAGCTCTCAGCTAGCTCAGCATTCAGCTCTCAGCTAGCTCTCAACTCACAGCTCTCAGCTAGCTCAGCATTCAACTCTCAGCTAGCTCTCCAGCTCGCAGCTTGCAGCTCTCAGCTAGCTCAGCATTCAGCTCTCAACTAGCTCCCAGCTCGCAGGTCCCAGGTCTCAGCTCGCAGCTCTCAGCTAGCTCAGCATTCAGCTCTCAGCTAGCTCCCAGCTCGCAGGTCACAAGTCTCAGCTCGCAGCTCTCAGCTAGCTCAGCATTCAACTCTCAGCTAGCTCCCAGCTCGCAGCTCTCAGCTAGCTCAGCATTCAGCTCTCAGCTAGCTCCCAGCTCGCAGCTCGCAGGTCTGAGCTCGCAGCTCTCAGCTAGCTCAGCTCCAGCTCTCAGCTAGCTCCCAGCTCGCAGGTCACAGGTCTCAGCTAGCTCTCAACTCGCAGCTCTCAGCTAGCTCAGCATTCAGCTCTCAGCTAGCTCCCAGCTCGCAGGTCACAGGTCTCAGCTAGCTCCCAGCTCCCAGCTCTCAGCTAACTCAGCATTCACCTCTCAGCTAGCTAGTCAACATTACTCAGCTCACTTTATATGCAGCTTGTTACTTAGAGCGCAATTAATGCAATATCTTCCAGAACAGACAGTTACCTAATCAAATAATGATTCTCTCTCCGGATATGGAAGTTAATTCAAATTCAAATTCAAGTCAACATTATCTCGGATTTTAAGGAGCAATTTCCTGATATTATTCCAACCGAATAGGAATTGTAATTAATTTATGATTCCCTTCCTGATTTTTCTGATTTTATTTAAATCATTAGGAAAGTGTAATTAATGATTCTCTTCCTATTTCATTATTTCCGGAATTGTAACGGTACTTCTCCTATAAATAGGGGTTAAAACCATTGTAAAAGACATGCTTGAATAACATACTGTCACTCTGCAGAATTTGAGAGAAAGACAGTCGTGGACGTAGGCTCTTTATTGCTGAACCACATTAAAAGTGCTTGGTCTCCTTGTTTGGTTCTTGATCCTTTATTATTCTTTTCTAGATTTCTGTGTTTTCTCACATTGATTGCAGGTATTGGGCATTGATTACTTGTCGACTGAAAATCAATGTCGACATTTTGGCGCTAGAAGGAGGGCCCAGACTGCAATCTGTTCTATTTCAAGTTTTCAACTTTCAGACATGGCAAGAACCAAACAAACTAAATACATAGGCTTACAGGCTGATCAAGCAGAGAGCCAGACCAATCAGCATCAGCGTGACATGCAGCAGATGGAGGACGCACCCATACATGCAGCAGGCCCATCGTATGGTTAGGCAGTAGGTGCTGCAACAGGCATACCACACTTACCCCTTCGCCAATCTGTTCCAGGCGCTCCAATTGAGGTGCAACAAGCGTGGTACCAAAGGCAGGAAGCGTTGGAGCTCACAGTTCGACAACTCGCAGATGCTGTCAATTCGTTAGTTAAGGCTCAGGCGCAGAACGCGCCCATAGATAAGGTTGAGGCTCAAAGGCAGGAATTTCCGCAACATAGAATGCAAGGTCTAGAAAGGCCAATTAGAGAGGTGCAGCTACCTGCGGGCTCAGCTCGTTCCTCTAATGCGCGTTCTAGAGCCGGAGGTCACCCTGTTCGCGATGAAAGAGAAGTTGCACGCCCTGCAAGCCTGATGATAAGGGTAAGCTAGGATGGAAGCAGGCGAGTAGAAGCTGATTATGATAGAGCCCGAACTGAAGCTCAGTACGCAGACGAGGTGGAGGAGCTTCTTCAAAGGGTTCAACAGCTTGAGGCGCGACCTGATGCTCAACGCCGGCGTGAGCACTACGGACAGAGGACTCCGTTTACGAGGGAGATTGAAACGCAGCCTCTCCCTCACAGATTCAAGGTACCAAGCATTCAGCAGTACAAGGGTGATACCGACCCTTATGATCACCTCGATGCCTTTAATGTCCAGATGGATTTACAGACGTCCAATCCCTTAGTGAAATGTCGTGTTTTCCCGGCCACCTTGGGCGATGTTCCACGAACTTGGTTCAAAAGTCTTCCAGCTCGCAGTATAGGTAGTTGGGAGGAATGTCAACAAAAATTCATCAGCCAGTACCGGGCTCTGAAGAGGCAGCTCGCACCATCCTGTCACCTCGCTACAATCTTTCAACAACAGAACGAGTCATTGAAGGACTACATTACCAGGTTCAGACATGAGGTCACTAATGTGGAGAATCCTTCAGATGAAAGCATCCTAACTGCAATCTCAGCTGGGCTTCGCAAGGATAGGAAACTCTACGAGAGTATCTACAAATCTCCAGTAAGAGACTTGGGCGAGTTCTACGAGCGAGCTGCCAAGGAAGTTAGATGGGAGGAAACCTTCAGCCCCAAAAAATCTAACCAAACGGATGAATCGGGCAATTCCAACCAGCTGAAGAAAAGAAGCAATGGGGAGAATGGAGGTCAGAATAATGATGCAAACAGTCAAGTCGCTAAGAAAGCTAAGAATGAACCCAAAAATGAGCAACCTCAGTATCAGGGTCGTCATGATACCTATAGCGCCCTATCAGATACACAAGATAAGATATTTGCAACAGAGAGAGAAAGGGAGGACTTTGGGAAACCCAATCCCATGAAGACTCCTGCCAGGTTCAGAAACAAGAGCAGGTTTTGTGACTATCATGATGAATTCGGGCACAATACTTCACAATGCCGGGAGCTAAAGGACGTCATTGAGGACTTAGTCAAAAAAGGCCGTTTGAGAGATTATGTGATTCAACCAGCAAGTTCGTGACCTCAACAACCTTTATAGCCAGTATAATTGCAGCCTTAATGAGATCCTAAAAGAGACATAAAACTCACAATACATTCATATCGCAGTTGCAGCCAATAGGTGATATCTCTAACTTGTAATTCAATATCTAAAATTAATAAAAGTTATGAATTTCCCTTGTTATGGCCAGCGACCTCTCCACCAATAAACTGTTAGCTGAGGTTTTAACCCTCTGGACAGCTCAATAAATTTAGCTGTTAGCTGAGGTCTCAACCCTCTGGACAGCTCTATTAAATATGCTGTTAGCTGAGGTTTTAACCCTCTGGACAGCTCCATAAATTTAGTTATTAGCTGAGGTTTCCACCCTCTGGACAGCTCCATTAAATATGCTGTTAGCTGAGGTCTCAACCCTCTGGACAGCTCTATTAAATATGCTGTCAGCTGAGGTTTTAACCCTCTGGACAGCTCAATAAATTTAGCTGTTAGCTGAGGTCTCAACCCTCTGGACAGCTCTATTAAATATGATGTTAGCTGAGGTCTTAACCCTCTGGACAGCTCCATAAATTTAGTTGTTAGCTGAGGTTTCAACCCTCTGGACAGCTCCATAAATTATGTTGTTAGCTGAGGTCTCAACCCTCTGGACAGCTCTATTAAATATGTTGTTAGCTGAGGTTTTAACCCTCTGGACAGCTCCATAAATTTAGTTGTTAGCTGAGGTCTCAACCCTCTGGACAGCTCTATTAAATATGCTGTTAGCTGAGGTTTTAACCCTCTGGACAGCTCCATAAATTTAGTTGTTAGCTGAGGTTTCAACCCTCTGGACAGCTCCATTAAATATGCTGTTAGCTGAGGTCTTAACCCTTTGGACAGCTCCATAAATTTAGCTGTTAGCTGAGGTCTCAACCCTCTGAACAGCTCTACTCAACAATCTCAACTAGCTACTTAGCAGCTTCAGCTCGCTGCTAAGCAGCTTCAGCTAGCTACTCAGCAATTTCAGCTAGCTATTCAGCAACTTCAACTCGCTACACAGCATTCATCAACCTGACTCAAAGGACTTGCTCTATTCTTTATGATCTCTCAAACTCCACTATCGTGAACGAGAGCTTGTCAGACAACTTGTTCAACTCTTTCTTCTCCTCGAAGACTTGAATCTCTAATTGCTTCATCGCTCTTATAGTGGTCTGAAATGCAACAAATAAATACTTGACCAAGAATAGTCTCCATGAGTCAAGTAATGGGAAAGAACCTGAAAAGGCAGCATAGTAGATAGTAACACATTGGCTTTTACCAGCGGACTTTAGCTCTCAGTCCGAAGATCGCACTAAGAGCTGGGGGGCTTATGTTATGCCTATTTTTTGGGACTGCAAAAATGGGCTGGTAAAAGCCCATAGAACCAATCCAATAAACTGACCCAGCTCTCAACTTTCAGCTAGCTCCCAGCTCGCAGGTTTCAGCTCGCTAGCTCAGCTAGCTAGCTCTCAACTCGCAGCTCTCAGCTAGCTCAGCATTCAGCTCTCAGCTAGCCCAGCATTCAGCTCTCAGCTCTCAGCTCTCAGCTAGCTCAGCATTCAGCTCTCAGCTAGCTCAGCTCCATCCAGCTCGCAGCTCTCAGCTAGCTCAGCATTCAGCTCTCAACTAGCTCTCAGCTCGCAGCTCTCAGCTAGCTCAGCATTCAGCTCTCAGCTCTCAGCTAGCTCAGCTCCAGCTTCAGCTCGCAGCTCTCAGCTAGCTCAGCATTCAGCTCTCAGCTAGCTCCCAGCTCGCAGGTCACAAGTCTCAACTCGCAGCTCTCAGCTAGCTCAGCATTCAGCTCTCAGCTAGCTCCCAGCTCGCAGCTCTCAGCTAGCTCAGCATTCAGCTCTCAGCTAGCTCCCAGCTCAGCAGCTCTCAGCTCTCAGCTCAGCTCAGCTTCAGCTCTCAACTCAGCTCGCAGCTCGCAGCTCGCAGGTCTCAGCTCGCAGCTCTCAGCTAGCTCAGCATTCAGCTCTCAGCTAGCTCAGCATCCAGGTCTCTAGCTCCCAGCTCGCAGGTCACAGGTCTTAGCTAGCTCTCCACTCGCAGCTCTCAGCTAGCTCAGCATTCAGCTCTCAGCTAGCTCCCAGCTCGTAGGTCACAGGTCTCAGCTCTAGCTCCCAAGCTCGCAGCTCTCAGCTCTCAGCTAGCATTCAGCTCTCAGCTAGCTAGTCAGCATTACTCAGCTCACTTTATATGCAGCTTGTTACTTAGAGCGCAATTAATGCAATATCTTCCAGAACAGACAGTTACCTAATCAAATAATGATTCTCTCTCTGGATATGGAAGTTAATTCAAATTCAAATTCAAGTCAACATTATCTCGCATTTTAAGGAGCAGTTTCCTGATATTATTCCAACCGAATAGGAATTGTAATTAATTTATGATTCCCTTCCTGATTTTTCTGATTTTATTTAAATCATTAGAAAAGTGTAATTAATGATTCTCTTCCTATTTCATTATTTCCGGAATTGTAACGATACTTCTCCTATAAATAGGGGTTAAAACATTGTAAAAGACATGCTTGAATAACATACTGTCACTCTGCAGAATTTGAGAGAAAGACAGTCGTGGACGTAGGCTCTTTATTGCTGAACCACATTAAAAGTGCTTGGTCTCCTTGTTTGGTTCTTGATCCTTTATTATTCTTTTCTAGATTTCTGTGTTTTCTCATATTGATTGCAGATATTGGGCATTGATTACTCGTCGACTGAAAATCAACGTCGACAATAACTGTTATACCTGTTTTTAGGACTGCGAAAATGGGCTGGTAAAAGCCCAATAAACTAACCCAAATGGTTGATCCAATAGAAAGTCCAGCTCTCAGAATTGAGCTCTTAACCTAGTTCTCAGGATTGAGCTCTCAGCTTTCCAGGTCGCAGGATTGAGCTCTCAGCTCTAGCTCTTAGGATTGAGCTCTTAACTTAGCTCTCAGGATTGAGCTCTCAGCTCTCCAAGTCGCAGGATTGAGCTCTCAGCTCCAGCTCTCAGGATTGAGCTCTTAGCCTAGCTCTCAGGATTGAGCTCTCAACTCTCTAAGTCGCAGGATTGAGCTCTCAGCTCCAGCTCTCAAGATTGAGCTCTCAGCTCTCCAGCTCGCAGATTGAGCTCTCAGCTTTCCAGGTCACAGGTCGCGAGCTCGCGAGCTCGCAGCTCCAGATCTCCAGCTCCTCGGCATCCAGCTCCTCAGCATCCAGCCCTTCAGCTCTCAGCTCTAGCTCGAGCTCACAGCTCTTCAGCATTCTAGCTCCTCAGCATCCAGCTCCTCAGCATTCTAGCTCCTCAGCATCCAGCTCCTCAGCAGCTCCCAGCTCCTCAACTCTCAGCTGATTAGCTCTCTGGTCTTATACCAACGAACTACATGCTATTCCAGATCCCGAGGAGCAATTAATGCAGAATGACAATATGACAGAGTTGTTAGTCAATGCAATAAATGTTATGTCAGAGTAGTTGATTTCTTTACGTATACATCACTCAATTGTAACCTCATTTCCTCTATAAATAGGGGGGAAAATTCATTATAAAGGGGGGGCCCAGATTCTAGTATGACAGTCACTCTGAAAAATATATGGAGAGTGACCCGTGGATGTAGGCACCATTGCCGAACCACGTAAAAATCTCTTGTCACCATATTCTCCTATTCTCTTGCTTTTTAATTGCTTTTATCTGCTGTTATTTGCTTTGACTGTAGATATCTAATTTTTATTGTTATCTATCCAATCTCTGTTCTTCCTCTTGCGCTCTTATTTGTTTTCTTCTCGTTAATTGCAGGTTTGGGTCTAGAATCTCCGGTCGACCATATTCACGCGTCGACATTTTAGTGCTAGAAGAAGGGTCCAGACTACAATTTTCTGAGTTCTCAACCGCCATGGCAAGAGGAAGAACTACCGGGGACCTCCAATTCACAAAAGGTGCAACCTATGAGCTGCAAAGCATGCCCTCACAAAAGGTGCAACTTGTGAGCTGCGAAATATACCCTTACAAAAGGTGCAACCTATGAGTTGCAAAGCATGCCCTCACAAAAGGTGCAAGTTGTGAGCTGCGAAATATGCCCTCACAAAAGGTGCAACCTGTGAGCTGCTAGCTCTCACGCTCTGGAAGGTGCTACCTGTGAGCTGTTAGCTCTTGCGTTCTGAAAGATGCTACCTATGAGCTGCTACCTTGCGTTCTGAAAGGCGCTACCTACGAGCTGCTACCTCTTAAAGCTCTAGAAGGTACATTCACTACTTATGAACTATTATTATTATTGAGTTCTCATGTATTACTTGAGTTATTATATTGAGCTCACATCTGTTGCTTCTAAGTTATTATATTGAGCTCTCATCTACTGCTTCTGAGTTATTATATGGAGCTCTCATCTGCTGCTTCGGAGTTATTATATCGAGCTCACATCTGTTGCTTCTGAGTTATTATATCAAGCTCTCATCTGCTGAACAATTATTATTATCGAGCTCCGGAAAGCATATTTGCTGAGGCTATTATTATTATTGAATTCTGGAAGATCTATGTGCCTCTTGTGAGCTGTTATTCTTATTATTGAGCTCTAGAAAGGCAGCTCGCTATTTAGCAACTCCAGCTCTCTACTCAGCAGCTCTAGCTCTATTCAACAACTCCAGCTCTCTACTCAGCAGCTCTTGCTCTATTCAGCAGCTCCAGCTCGCTATTCAGCAGCTCCAGCTCGCTACTCAGCAGCTCCAGCTCGCTACTCAGCAACTTCAGCTCGCTATTCAGCAGCTCCAGCTCTACTCAACAGCTCCAACTCGCTATTCAGTAGCTCCAGCTCGCTACTCAGCAGCTCCAGCTCTACTCAGCAGCTCCAGCTCTTTATTCACGGAGGCTTAAAACGAAAAATCACATTTTTAATTCAAGTGGACAGCCCTTGACAGTGTGCACTGCGACGCACTGCCCGGGACTCCATTTTCCTTCGTTCTTTTTCCTACGGCTCACTTATATCATATTCTAGTCACATGTCAAATTTCATTGAAAAATATTATCATTTGCTAAGTCAAATCTAATGAAAACGTCCGTTTTGGACACTTTCGGGCGTAATTTAATGCACGTTTTGCAAACTCTTGGTTTCGGGTTAACGACACTAGATTTTCTTCAATAACTAAACTTCATTTAACTAATAATGACTAAAAAAACTCATTTCAAGCCATAAAAATTGCATTAAGCTAGCCGTTTCACTTCTCAAAGCTCTAACGGCACTATATTATGCATAATTTGCACAATTTTTATCGGATTCGATCCGTTCCAAAACCTATGGTTTTATATGGTTCCTAGGCATCATTTGAGATGTAGAACACCCCAAATAAGCCAAATATGGTCAGGTCTCTTCTAGCTCAAATTTGAGCTCGGGAATCCCCTTTTTTGTCTATAACAATGCCTTTGCAATTCTAAACACTTCTCTAACTTTTTCAACCTCTTTAAGGCTTGAAATTGGTTTCAAAACCATCTAATTTCGAGGTCTAACTACTGCCCTTCAAGTCTCTAATACATACATAGGTCTAACTTGGTCATTAGAGTGCTCAAAATTCACTCAAGACTTTTCTCAATCACTTGGTGTACATAAAACACCATTTTCGGTTTCTACTTTGAGGGAGGGTATGACAGCCCATTTACATCTTTTATATCATCAATTACACACAACAATCATCTCTTATGGTTTCATAACCCTCACATGAGGTTCTAACAAGATTTAAAAGCAATATTCCAACATGAATCAACAACAACTTCACAAACAAGCTGTCAACACATTCTGGTTCTGTTTCAGTAGAAAATTAAAAACAATCAAGCTGAAATCTTACTTGATTCTTAGCTTAGGGAGTTGAGAGGAGTCTAAGAAGGATGTTTGAGGGCTTGGAAGGCAACTTGGGTGGTGATTCTTCTCCCTTCTTTCCTGGCCGACCAGCTTCGTCGCGATTTCTGCCTGGGTCGCGTCTGGGTCTGTTTCGCTTGCTGTTTGCGTTCGTTTCTGCTCGACCAACAGCTGGTGCCTCTTCTCCTTCGTGTCTCCTCTCTTTCCTCTTCCTTTGCTGCCCAGTTTGCTGCAGCTCACGGCCAGAAGTATCCCCCTCGCTGTTCTGCTCAAAGTCACGACCAGCTCCTCGCGCAAGAAGTTCTGCTCGCAACCACCTGCTGCTGCTGCTGCTGCCTCCTTGCTCGACCAACAGCCACTTACTTCCTTCTTGCTTGCTGGTTGCTTCTCTTCTCTCTTCTGGCCTTCTTTTCTGGTTCACAACAGTAGCTTCCCTCACTTTCTCGAACTCTCTTGTTCTCTCTCACGACTGTACATTGTTTTTGCTGAAACAATTTCAGCTAATGTTTGATTATATAGTCATCAACTCTTCTTAATTACATCTTGTCCCAACTCTCTTTAATTTCATCTAACTCTCATTTCCTTTCTTTGATTCTCACATTAGCCCATCTATACTTGTTTTAATTCTCGTTCCGTTAACATTTTCCTTCGATCGTCAAGCTTGAATTATTTTAAAAAAAACTAAGCTTATTTTATTAATCTTGACTCTCTCTTTTTAATCGAATTTTAATTCGATTATCATTTACTAACATCTTGGATTTCTTGACTTAGATTTTTGTTGACACACTACTAACTTTTTATGGACGACGAATTTCGTCGTATTCTAAATGAATAAAAATTCGAAGGCTATGAAATTCAATCAATTAAACGTAGAGAGTTATCTATTGTCTATCTAACTTAGTTTCTAACGTTGGGACTTTAGAAGTCGGAGCTAGGAGTTTACACAGGATCAACGAGGTAGCATTCCTTCACGACGCCGACGCTCGCATGAAATCTCACGAAGCCGTGTGACTCCGGAGCCAAGACGAGAACAACCGTCGTTCGTGTCGTATCGACAAAGGCATCGTTCGGACGAACGGAGGTCATGACCCCTCACCCGCATATTACGATCCGCATCCGAGAGAACGAGCACAACCCCACGAGCCACGACAGCCACTCGACGAAGGGAGGCATGCGTGGAGCACGGGGCAGGCTCCTCATCCACCCGACGACCTAAAAGGCACCGGGAGGATGAAGACATGAATCCGAGCAAATTCCATTCCGTCGGTAAGCAACACAGGATATCGGTCTAACCCGTAAGACGACGATTGTGTTTGGGGAAATCATGAAAAGAATGGATGGCTCACAGTTCGTTGCACAAGCAAGGAGCCTGCAAGCCCATGCCATCCAAACACCACTCATACGTCCGTTGGGTACACTTAGCGATGACCCAACCAAACGAACCGCAACCCAACGACGACTAGCATCATCGAGCATGCGGAAACATCGAGAAAGGCCACACCAGCACCGCTAGACGCGAAAGGCAATGACAATCAAAGGAGCGCGGACGAACACCACGGGGGCTTCACACCACGCCTAGACAACCGCAGCCAACCCACCTACTATCGTTGGACTCAAACACCGAGGCCAACTGCCGTTAGACTCACACGGCCGAGGCTATAGCTAACGTTTTCGAATGAGTAAAGCATCGGCAAATCCAAGCATAATGCTTGTCGCCCCCACAATGGGCATCGAAGGGTCACCGAGAAGGAGTAGTGATGCATACCAAGAAGGCTTCACACCACGCCTAGACCACCGCAGCCCGCCCACCTATTGGCGTTAGACTCACGCGACCGAGGCCACAGCTAACGTTTTCGACAAGTCGAACGTTGGAAAATCCAACCGTGATGCTTTTCCCCCACAATGGGCATCCAAGGGTCATCGAAACAGAGCAACGATGCCCACTAAGAAGGCTTCACACCACGCCTAGACAACCGCAGCCAACCCACCTACTGTCGTTGGACTCAAACACCGAGGCCAACTGCCGTTAGACTCACACGACCGAGGCCATAGCTAACGTTTTTGAATGAGTAGAGCATTGACAAATCCAAGCGTAATGTTTTTCCCCCGTAATGGACGTCGAAGGGTCACCGAGCGATGCACACCGAGAAGGCTTCACACCACGCCCAGACCACCGCAGCCCAGCCCACCTATTGGCGTTAGCAGCACACACCGAGGCCATAGCTAACGTTTTCGGCAAGCCGAACCTTGGCAAATCCAAGCGCAATGCTAATCGCCCCCACAATGGGCATCGAAGGGTGAACGAGAAAGAGCAGCGATGCACACCAAGAAGGCTTCACACCATGCCTAGACAACCGCACCCAACCTACCTACTGTCGTTGGACTCAAACACTGAGGCCAACTGTCGTTAGACTCACACGGCCGAGGCCATAGCTAACATTTTCGAATGAGTAGAGCATCGACAAATCCAAGCGTAATGCTTGTCGCCCCCATAATGGGCATCGAAGGGTCATCGAGAAGGAGCAGGGATGCACACCAAGAAGGTTTCACACCACGCCTAGACCACCACAGCCCGCCCACCTATTGGCGCTAGACTCACGCGACCGAGGCCACAACTAACGTTTTCGGTAAGTCAAATGTTGGAAAATCCAACCGTGATGCTTTTCTCCCACAATGGGCATCCAAGGGTCATCAAAACGGAGCAATGATGCCCACCAAGAAGGTTTCACACCACGCCTAGACCACCGCAGCCCACCCACCTATTGGCGTTAGACTCACACGACCGAGGCCATAGCTAACGTTTTCGGCAAATCGAACGTTGAAAAATCAAACTGTGATGCTTTTCCCTCCCAATGGCATCGTTAGGACACCGAAGATAGGCTACAATCGAACGCATTGTGCCATTCAAATTTTTCCCCACTTTCCCATTTTTTCCGCACCGGGTGGCCGCCGGACGAGCCGGACCGACCGAGGGTGGTCGGACCGATGGCGACACCCGTTGCCAACGTGCCCCCCACACCAAGCTAGTGGTGTGGGGGGAACGGGGGGGAAGCCTGGCCAAGGCCTTGGCTGCTGGTGGGCAGCCAAGCACCTCCCCCCTAAAGAGGTTTTAAAGACATTGCAAGAGTGCCACGAGGAAACATTGAAATGCTTGAGTTGTCACACCCCCTCTAAAAAATTCAATTCTTCGAATTTTGATGAGATTTTT
>CM034468.1:17899732-17927633 GCA_019925255.1 Litchi chinensis
GGAAGATACGGTCAGACAGCTCACTGAAGCCGTCAATATGTTGGTGCAGGCTCAGGTTCAGAACGTGACTAGGGTGGATGTTCAGGCACCACTGGGAATGCCCCAGCCTCCTGAACCAGCGCGAAGGCCTGAAAGGCTAGCAAGGGAAGTCCCGCGACCTGCAGACTCTGTTCGCTCATCTAATGCGCGTTCTAGGGCCGGAGGACACCCTGTTCAACACGAAAGGGAGGTCGCACGTCCTGATAGCCTGGTAGCAAGACCGAGCCAGGAGGAAAACAGGCGGATGGAAGTTGGCCAAGGCAGAGTCCGAGCTGTAGCTCGTTATGTCGACGAGGTGGATGGGCAGCAGGTAAGATCCCATCGTCATGAGGGTCAATTCGAGGAAGACGAAAGGTATGACCCTGAACATCCGGCTCCGAGTCATGATCACAGGAGGAGATACGAGCTCCGAGATCCCCAAGTAGAGGAGCTCCTCCAAAGGGTCCAGCAGTTGGAAGCACAACCTGGAGTTCCGGAACAGCGTGGGCTTTACGGAGATAGGACCCCATTTACAAGGGAGATTGAGACGCAGCCTCTCCCTCCGAGGTTCAAGATGCCAAGCATTCAGCAGTACAATGGGGACAGTGACCCATATGACCATCTAGACGCTTTCAACGTTCAGATGGATCTGCAGACAGGAAATCCAATGGTGAAGTGCCGAGTGTTCCCGGCCACATTGGGGGACATTCAGAGAACGTGGTTCAGAAATCTCCCAGCTCGCAGCATAGGAAGTTGGGAGCAATGCCAACAGAAGTTCGTTGGTTAATACAGGGCACTGAGAAGGCAGCTCGCTCCATCCTGCCACCTAGCCACCATTTTTCAGCGTCAGGGTGAGTCGTTGAAGGAATACATCACCAGATTTAGACGCGAGGTCGCGAATGTCGAGCATCCATCAGATGAAAGCATTCTGACAGCGATCTCAGCTGGGCTGCGCAAGGATGGAAAGCTATACGAGAGCATTTACAAGTCCCCAGTGAAGGATCTGGGAGAGTTCTACGAGCGAGCTGCGAAAGAGATCAGGTGGGAAGAAACCTTCGGCCCGAAAAAGCAGAATCAGAAGAATGAAGCGGGCAGTTCCAGCCAGTCAAAGAGGAGAAACAATGGTCGGAACGAAGAAGGAAGAAACAACGGCTCAAGTAATCAGATCGCCAAGAAAGCGAGAAGAGAGCCAAGGTATGAGCGACCTCAGCGTTGGGGTCGCCAGGAAGGATACAGCGTCCTGACGGTATCACCGGACAGGATTTACGCTGCGGAACGAAACAAGGAGGATTTTGGGAGGCCCAATCCTATAAGGGCTCCCATTCAGCACAGAGATCAGAACAAGTTCTGTGCCTACCATAATGAGGTCGGGCACAGTACTTCAGATTGCTGGGCGTTGAAGAACACCATCGAAAAATTGATCAGGCGAGGTCGCTTGGGAGAATATGTGGCAAGACCTGCTGACCAGCGACCTCATCAGCAACGACCTCAGCAGCAGCAGCCAGTACACCAACAACAGCCCCAGCGAGCTTCCGAGCAGGGTCAGGAACCTGCGGTAAGAACTATTTTCACTATTTATGGTGGCCCCCATATCGCAGGTGATTCCAACAGATCACATGAGAGGTACGTCAGAGAGGCGAATCATTCATTTCAGCTCAATGGGTCGGAGGGACCTACCAAAAGAGCAAAGCCAACCTCGGACGAGATTGTATTCACAGATGAAGATGCTAGAGGAGTAATCTGTCCTCATAATGATGCGCTGGTTATACGAGCTAAAATCAGCAATGTGGAAGTCAGGCGCATCATGATCGATACCGGAAGCTCGGTGAACGTAATGTATAAGAGCTGTTTCGACCAGATGGGGCTGCGAGCAGAACAAATGAGGCCATCCCCGAAGCCTTTATTTGGATTCACTGGAGATGCTGTGGTACCAGTGGGGCAGATTAAGCTTCCATTGACTCTGGGGGAGGCAGGTCGTCAGGCAACAACCTTGACAGACTTTTTGATAATCGATTGCCCATCGGCGTATAATGTGGTCCTCGGAAGACCTGCTATGAACGAGTTGGACATGGTTACGTCAACCAGAACTCTGACAGTGAAGTTCCCAACTCCTAATGGCATCGGATGTGTTCGAGGAGAACAGCACCTAGCTCGGCGCTGTTATGAAGATGCTGTCAAGATGGGCGTGAGAGGAAAGAAGGTGAACGTGGTCTCAGGGGGGGAGCCACGAGCTATGACTGAGAAGGGAGTCAGTCACGACCTGGACCCTCGCGAGGTAGATGCAGACCGAGCTACCGGTCCAATTGAGGAGTTAGAAGATGTACCAGTCAGCGAGGTAGATCCTGAACAATGCTTAAAACTGGGAAGAGGATTAACTCCGGAGCTGAGAACCTAGCTCGCTGAATTCCTGAAGGCGAACTTGGATGTATTTGCATGGAATCATGAGGACATGGTGGGAATAGACCCAAAGGTGATGTCTCACAGGCTGAACATTGATCCTCATTTCAAGCTAGTTCGCCAGAAGAGAAGGGCAATGACAGGGGAACGATACCTAGCACTAAAGGAAGAGATAGACAAGCTTCTGGTTAACAAATTCATCAGAGAAGCTTATTACCCGACCTGGGTCACCAACCCTGTGCTAGTGAAAAAGAAAAACGGGAAGTGGAGGACTTGTATCGACTTCACCGACCTAAACAAGGCGTGCCCAAAGGACAGTTTCCCCTGCCAAGGATAGACCAGCTCGTGGATGCTACTGCTGGCCACGAGCTCCTAAGCTTCATAGATGCATATTCGGGATATAACCAGATCCCAATGAAGCCTGAGGACGAAGAGCACACCTCGTTCATGACTGATCGGGGGCTATATTGCTACAAGGTGATGCCCTTCGGTTTAAAAAATGCTGGAGCAACCTATCAACGCTTGGTGAACATAATGTTCGAAGAACAAATTGGAAAGACCATGGAGGTTTATGTGGACGATATGCTAGTGAAGTCCAAGCAGATAGGTGACCATGTTGGCGACCTGAGAGAGATGTTCCAAATCCTGAGGATCTACCAGATGAAGTTAAATCCACTCAAATGTGCATTTGGAGTAGCTTCCGGGAAGTTCCTAGGCTTCATGGTCAACAGTAGGGGAATTGAAGCTAACTCTGAGAAGATCAGAGCACTGATTGACATGAGGTTGCCCACCAGGGTGAAGGATATGCAGAGTCTCAATGGCCAGGTCGCAGCATTGAGTAGGTTCATTTCGAAAGCTACAGACAAATGTGTCCCTTTCTTTGACATTCTGAAGAAAGCAAAGAGTTTCGAGTGGACCGAGCAGTGTGAAGTAGCCTTCCAGCAGTTGAAGGAATATATGGGACGAGCTTCGCTTCTTTCCAAGCCCAAAGAAGAAGAAAAACTGATCTTATACTTGGGAGTGTCGAAGCAGGCTCTGAGTGCCGCTCTGGTAAGGGAGGAAGAAAAGACGCAGCTTCCAGTCTATTACGTGAGTAAACGATTACAGGATGCTGAAACCAGATATTCGCAGATGGAGAAGCTGGCTTACTGCCTGGTGATTGCATCAAGGAAGCTGCGACCTTACTTCCAAGCTCATACTATCGAAGTCCTCACCCAGTATCCGTTGAAGCAAGTTTTGCAGAAAGCAAACACCTCAGGTCGTTTGTTGAAATGGGCAATGGAGCTTGCGCAGTTCGATATCCAATTCAAGCCGAGGACGGCTATCAAAGCTCAGGCTCTTGTAGATTTCATTGCAGAATTTACGGGACCCGTGGATGATGAAGCTGAGTCTTCTGAAGGTCCGGCCTGGGAGCTTTTTGTTGATGGATCATCCAGCGAGCAGAGGGCTAGAGCTAGAGTTCTACTGATCAGTCCTGAGGGCCACAAAATCCTCTGTGCTCTAAGGTTTGGCTTTCAGGCGACAAACAATGAAGCTGAGTATGAAGCTCTGCTCACAGGGCTGCGTTTGGCTAAGGAGATGTGAGCTGAACGCTTGAAGATTTTCAGTGACTCACAACTCGTCGTCAGCCACGTAATGGGAGAATATCAAGCCAGGGGACCGAAAATGGCCCTCTACCTCCAAAAAGTTCACGAGCTGCTAGGTGCATTTCAGAAGTATGAGATGAAGCAGATCCATCGAGCTCAGAACTCGCATGCTGATGCACTAGCTCGCCTCGCAACTACGCGAGATGCAGATTTCCTTAGGGCGATTCCTGTTGAGTTCCTACCAACTCCAAGTACAGAAGAAAAGAATGTCATGATGGCCATATCCGTGCAGCCTGATTCCTGGATGAGCCCTATTCTCGAATACTTGCAGGATGGAAAGCTGCCCAATAATAAGCTGGAAGCCCGACGTCTACGAGCTAGAGCAGCCAGGTATTGCATCTATGATGATGCACTATACAAGAAGGGGTTCACAGCACCGTTATTAAGATGCATTGATGGCCATGAGTGTGAAACAGTGCTAAGGCAAATACATGAGGGCCGTTGCGGGAACCATGCTGGGGGGCTGTCTCTAGCTCAGAAGGCACTTCGCCAAGGTTTCTACTGGCCCACCATGAGGCAAGACGCCATTGACTTAGTGAAGAAATGCGACAAGTGTCAGAGGTTTGCTCACATTCCGCGAGCTCCATCGACTTACCTCCAACAGATGGTGAGCCCGTGGCCCTTTGCGATATGGGGGATGGACCTGATTGGACCCCTACCGATGGCACGTGGAAGATGCAAGCATGCAGTAGTCGCAGTGGATTATTTCACTAAGTGGGCTGAGGCAAAAGAGTTAGCTAAAATCTCCACGGCAAAGATTGAGAAATTTGTGTGGAGCAACATTATTAGCAGATTCGGGGTCCCACAGCAGATCGTGACAGACAATGGGACTCAGTTCGCCAGTGACCAGTTTCTTAGATTCTGCAACGACCTCAAAATCGTTAAAAGTTTCTCAGCAGTAGACCATCCACAAGCCAATGGCCAAGTGGAAGCTGTGAACAAAATTATCAAGCAGACCCTGAAGATGAAACTGGAAGCCAAGAAAGGAGCATGGGTAGATGAGCTCCAAAAAGTATTATGGTCTTATAGAACCACAGCTCGCAGCTCCACTGGCGAGACCCCATTTTCAATGGTGTACGGATCGGAGGCTATGATCCCGGCTGAGTTTGAGGTCACCTCGCAAAGAAGAGCGACCTTCAATCCAAATGACAATAATCAGCTACTTGCAACAAACCTGGACCTGCTTGAAGAACACAGGGAAACGACCAGGTTAAGAGTAGCCATCTATCAGTAGAGAATAGCGAGGTACTATAACAAGTATGCTCGCATTCGCAGATTCAATATGGGAGACTTAGTCTTACGCATCATTTTATCAGGAGCCCGCAAGCCAAGTGACGGATCCTTAGGCCCGAACTGGGAAGGACCGTATGTTGTCAAAACAGCCTTGGGAAATGGAGCTTATCGCTTAGCCAATGTAAATGGGACAGAAGTCCCCCGAGCTTGGAATGCCGAGCATCTCCGCCCTTATTATCAATAAGTTTTTTCATTATTTGTAATATGAACTAATTGTAAATGATAGCTCCATTTTTCCCCTGTTTTTGACTCAACTTTCCTCACCAGGCTAACAGGCTCCGAACTCAACAGTTCAAAAACAAATAAAATAAATGAATGAGCCTAAAAAGCAGGCGAGGTGACGACCCCTGCATAGCTCGCTATAAAAGAAAGAGCCAAAAAAGCAAGTGACTGAGTGTCCTTGCATAGCTCGCCTAATGAGCCAAAAAAGCAGGCGAGGTGACGACCCCTGCATAGCTCGCTATAAAAGAAAGAGCCAAAAAAGCAAGTGACTGAGTGTCCTTGCATAGCTCGCCTAATGAGCCAAAAAAGCAGGCGAGGTGACGACCCTGCATAGCTCACTATAAATGAAAGAGCCAAAAAAGCAAGTGACTTAGTGTCCTTGCATAGCTCGCCTAATGAGCCAAAAAAGCAGGCGAGGTGACGACCCCTGCATAGCTCGCTATAAAAGAAAGAGCCAAAAAAGCAAGTGACTGAGTGTCCTTGCATAGCTCGCCTAATGAGCCAAAAAAGCAGGCGAGGTGACGACCCCTGTATAGCTCGCTATAAATGAAAGAGCCAAAAAAGCAAGTGACTGAGTGTCCTTGCATAGCTCGCCTAATGAGCCAAAAAAGCAGGTGAGGTGACGACCCCTGCATAGCTCGCTATAAATGAAAGAGCCAAAAAAGCAAGTGACTGAGTGTCCTTGCATAGCTCGCCTAATGAGCCAAAAAAGCAGGCGAGGTGACGACCCCTGCATAGCTCGCTATAAATAAAAGAGCCAAAAAAGCAAATGACTAAGTGTCCTTGCATAGCTCGCCTAAAGAACCTAAAAAGCAGACGGCTAAGTGCCGCTGCATAGCTCACCAAACATTCTAAAAAACCCATTACTTATACTTGCAAAGATTTTGTTAAGTGTTGCTTTTATTATTATCAGGTTTTGGGTTCAATGATTATCAGCTCGCAAGAAAGTGAAGAACATAAAATATACCATACACTAGCTTGAAGAACATTCAACACAGAAGAAATAATGAAAGGAATTTTCATTAAGTATTGAAGCTGGTTACAAATTGAAAGTTGCAAAAATACATGAAAAAGAGAAAACGAGCTGTTAGTTCTCAACGGGGGGATCTGGATCAACCGGAGGTTTTGGACCAGTGGTGGACGAGGCAGCTTTTGATTTGAAATCCTCGACGGTTTCAAGACCTATGTCCCCAAAGATAGAGAAATCCATGTCTGGATGGGACATCCACAGTGTGTAGAGGAAATTGCGACCTGTTCTTTCCTCAGCCTCATCCCTTGCATCTGCGACCCGCACTTCCAGTTTCTGAGCTGCTTGATCTCTAAAGGCCGTTAGCTCCTCGAAGGCATTATCAGCGAGACGGTTGACGACCTCAGCCTCTTTCTTCATGTCTTCAACTTGCTGCTCCGCAGCCTCAGCTCGCTGAATAGCCTCCCCCACTTGTTGCCTAAGCACTCAGCTCGATGCTCAGCCTCCTTCGCACGGTTATTTGCGGTTGCAGCCTCCTCAGCTCGTTTGGTTGCAGCCTCCTCAGCGCCTTTAGCTGCAACTCCCATCTCATCAGCTCGCTTCTTGGCCTCCTCGGCCTGTTTCTCGGCAGTTTCAGCCCGCGCCAGAGCAGCATCGACCTGGCGGTGAAGCACTTCAGTCTTTTCTTCTGCAGCTGAAGCTCGCTGCTCGTCCAGTACAGCCCGGTGCTCAGACTGCCTCAGATCTTCCTTCACCTTGAGCAGCTCATCCTTTAGCATGGCGTGCTCATCCTCCATTTTCTTCAAGGCCTCATCAGCTGCTTGCCTGGCAGCGTTTGCCTCAGCGATCTGAGCTTCCTGACCCTCTATTCTGCCCGAGGTAAAGCGAGCTAAATCATCAGTGGCTGCCTCCAGGTCGTATTCCAGCTTCCTCATCTCATCCTTGGCAGCCCTTGTCTCCCTTCTTCGCTTCATTGCAGCAAGGGCACCCTGGAAATTATGAACAAGTTAAAATATAGTCAAGGAAGGAAATCAGCAGATAAGAAAAAATAACTTACCAGCATGCAATGACGAGCCGCGAACTCATCCAAATCCTCGCCCCTAAGGCTCCTATTTTCCAAGACATTCGCGTGATTGAGCATAATTGTTGCCCAGTTGTCAAGGAAAGAGTTCAAGTATCTTCCCCAGGACCCAACTCGATATCTGATCTGGTGGGTGAAGGAGTTCTCTCGCGCTCCGGGATATCGCGCGCATCATCATGAGAAGCACCGCATCGCGATACAACGGTACGCCTAGTCGTATATGCGTTGGGGGCAGCTCGGGTTGCCTCGGGAGCAACCTTAGAAGGAGCATCACCTTTTCCAGGCTGCGAGCTGGAAGTCGGAGGTGACTGAAGACTTGTAAAAACATTTGAGAGAGGCACCTCGCTAGGAGCAGCAGTCGAGGGAGTAATAGCTCCAGCAGCAGCATGTACCTCGCTGGGAGCAGCGGTTGAAGGGGCAGTGGCTTCAGTGACTGCAGGCATTTTGGTAGATACAACAACTGCAGGAGCCTGGTCCTGGCCAGATGGTTTGGAGCGTTTGGAGGGTGCCGCTGGAGTGGCCAAGTCTTCGGTGGGTCGTTTTGCTGAAGGAGCCGAGGAAGCTTGAAATTCAGTGGGACGTGCAGGAGGAGATTTCATGAGTACAAGTTTCCTCCTGTTGGCTGGGAGTTTTGTAGAAGAAGGAGCAGGGGCTGGAGCACGAGCTGGGGATGGCAGTGAAGCCCCTGGAGTAGATGTGTGATGTGGAGAAGATGATGGGTCAGCCTGTGCAGTAGGAGCTGCAGGGACTGGGTCTGATCCTGTCCGAGCTGGAGCAGGAACTGAAGAAGAAGCTTTTTCTAGACGCACCCTTTGAAGGGGTGCGAGTTGAAGACGATTTCGCCTTCGTTGGTGTGCGAGCTGAAGATGATTTTGCTTTAGACGAGGTGCGAGCAGGAGCACCTCGAGATGAAGTCTTCCGAGCTGGAGAAGGAGAGCGAATGTTATCCTCTGATGATGAAGAGACTGTTGGCGGAGGTCGGGAAGTAGACGCATCCTGAACTGAAACCTCAAAAACAGAAGGAAGTCTAGGCCTGTCACTCATCTTGCCTATATCTTCCTCAGCTCGCAGAAGAAGAGATTCCTTAGAAGGGGCAAGCTTGTAAGCTCTAAGGATAGCATTGTCGAATCTGCTGCTGATGCCTGCGTCGTCCGATTTGGCGAGCTTGCCAAGAGCTCGTTCCTCCCCGCTGCTGAGAGGAGACTCGTCCATTTTCAGCACTGCACAGCAAATGATCAAAGAATGATAAGTAATGAAGATACAAAACAAAATCAGCTCGCTTTAGTTTTCTTATGAATACCTGGTTTCAGGACGAAGCTGAAGTTTCGGAGATCTGCAAGAGATGGGCACGAGATATAAAACCAACTTGTCTTGTACGGTCCGACGTTGGATTTGCCTTTCGCTTCTCCTTTGGGCAAAAGGTCTTTGTATTGTGACTGACGGGCTGTGAGATAGTAAATACCATCTGGTTTCTCTCCATCTCCCGCAGACAGGGCCTTGAAGGAGTAGAACTCTTGAATAATCCTCGGTGTAGGGGCATGAAGGCCGTTCCTGAAGAAGGCTATGGCCAGCAAGATCAACTGCGTATAAGAGTTCGGAGTCAGTTGGAATGGCGCGAGCTTGACTTTGTTGAGAAATTCGATCAAGTACGGTGGAACGGGGAACCGCAACCCCTGCTCGAGATGCTGGGTGCTGACAGCGATGAATCCCCTAGGTGGATAACATGCATGATTGCTTGAATCAGGCAGCAATATGCGGCAACCAAAAGGAATGTGGAATTGCTTGACAAGTCCTTCCACCTCAGGACGCTTCAACGATGTGGGATGACGAGCGAGTGCTTCACGAGCCTCTCTTCCCTGAATAGCATAAGCTCGGACTTTATCATGCTCACGAGCTTCGTTGCTTGGAATCATTCCCTTGCGAGTTCCACTTGAAGACATCTAAAAAATAATAAAATAAAATAAATATACATATATATATCATTGCAAGAACAACAATGGGGATGGAGCAAGATGAACCCAAAATAGAAAGTTTGAAGAAAAAGAAGCCTCAGCTTGAATCGTTGATGAGTAGAAGAACGGTGAGAAAGGCTGAGGATTTCGTGAAAGGTAGTGGGTCCTGGTTGCTTGAAAACTTGAAACACTTGTTTGCTTTGGAAGAAAATGACAGATGAAAGAAGAAAATGGAAAGGGACCAATGATTTATATAGACAAGCAGGCGTGAGTCCCAACCGTCAGATCTTTGGAAAGTGTAACCGTCATAAATCTAACAGTGCAGCGTAAAACGTGGCTTTGGAAATCATGCAGCCATAAGTTGAAGGACGTGCGCATTAAATGTGAGAGTAAAGGACGTGCAGACGTCACTTCAGTTACCACTTGCATGATCGCCACGTGTTGTAACTGAAAAGATGGAATTCGAAAGTGCACAGAGGCGGTTATAGAAAGTAAGTGTGCCAAGGAAGCCAACTTTTACCAGCAAATTCAAGCTCCCAGCTCGCTGAAGCGAACTGAGAGCTGGGGGGCTAATGTTGTGTGTATTTTTCGGATTCAGTAGTTGGGCTGGTAAAAGTCCAATTTAGGCCCATTTAAGACCCGATAAGAAGGCCCGATAAGGTCAACGTAGTCAAAGCCCATCAGACGAGGCCCAGTATTGACTCAAAGACCATCAAGCCTTACAGCTGGCATCAAACAATTTATAAACACAGCCAGGTCGCAGCTCGCCGCCTGCGCAGCTCGTCTCTCAGCGAGCTCGAGCTCGAGACCACCATGACACGTCAGCTCGCTCAGACACGTGATTAGTCCAGTATCTTCCAGAAAGACAGTTACCAAGTTCAACCATGATTCTCTCTCCAAATATGGCAATTGCCCAATCAAACCATGATTTCCTCATCAGATATGGAGATCAATTCGAAGTCAAATTCAAATCAACATTATCTTGAGATAAATATAGTAATTTCCTGATATTATCAGAATATAGTAGGAAGTATAATTAATTTGTAATTCTTTTCCTTATTTTCCCCAATTATTTAGGGAATGTAATTAATCCAGGATTATTTTCCTGATTTGCTACAACTAGAATTGTAACTCTTCTTTCCCTATAAATAGGGATTGAAATCATTGTAACATGGGAGACAATATTCAATAATATACTGTCACTCTGCAGAGATTAAGAGTTGGACAGTCATAGACGTAGGCCTTATTATTGCCGAACCACGTAAAAAGCTTAGTGTTCCTCGTTTGATCTTTTGTTTCTGTCTTTGTCTTTTCTTGGTATTTGTGCTTTCTCACATTGATTGCAGGTATTGGGCATTGATTACTCGTCGACTGAATTCCAACGTCGACACTTCCCAAACCTTATCTAAGCTCTCGTCTGGAGGATCCTACCAGGCACTTCAACGGATTCCTCGAAACCGACTCGTTGGATCGAAGACATCCGGGAAGCGAACCCTATCTTTCTGTATCCAGTTTACTCGTTAAAACTTAGTGATTTGATTTTATCTGTTACTGGTTGGGAGGGATAAACCTTTTTGATTGATTCTATTTCAATTTCATTTTATAAAAATTTCGGCAGCATAACGGCTGCGTTTTTTATAAACCAAAATTTTACCTGTCAAGAAAACAACACTTCAACTATTTCTGTAAACCTCCCAACTTCTTTATTCTCAATCATGCATCATTCATCACAGTTTCATAAGCATAAATAATTCATAAGATACAAAAGTGCACCAAATGTATAAATGTAAGAATATTTATCACTTTTACAATCCCTACATCATTCAAATTCACAATATACACGATTAAATACATATACAAAATATATCCCAGCGTCTTGCGCGATTGCCCACCTATAGATATATATATAAGCAAAAGTCGGTCTCGTCTGGCGGTGGCACGAAATGAAAACAAACAAGCTACAAAACAACAAGAAGTTAGTGCGATAACATCATAGGATATCATATCACACATACTAACATACAATTTACAAGTCTTAAAATTTTCTTTAAAACTCTCCATGTATACCTTTAACTCGTTCTAACCATCACGGGCGATTTTAACTAACGCCAACGTGAAGCTTACTAATGCATCTCAACCACTACGTTACGGAATTTACTGCATCGTACGTAGGGCGCTAAACTATTCACTGAACAACTACAATGTGGAATTCTCTGCATCGCAAATGTAGTGCTAAATCTCTAGACAACTACGAGCGGAATTTACTGCATCGCTTCGTAGCGCTAACTGTCAACTAACCAACTATGTGCGGAATTGTCTGCATCGTAATGTAGCGCTATACTTTTCTATAAATTGGGCGATTACGGACGGAATTCTCTGCGTCGTCACGTAACGCTAAATCTCATAGCTTTTAAGGTGTATACATGAGTTTTATTATTAATTTTTCTAGTGCCAAAGCACAAAACTCTATAGTTTCAAAACCTCTAAATACTTTTCTACTTTCATTCTCTTTTAAAAGCAACTAAGTATCAATTTCTGTTCTTATATAGGATCCATAGGAACCTATACACTCACACTTTAATGTTTATATAAGAAAGCATTCTCATTTTCTTTTATTACTTACTACTATATTTATGTTCAAACATCAAGCGATTTCATGAATTTGAAAAAAAAGTCAAGTGGCGAACCACTTACCTCAAGGCCGCGTCAAGCGTCTCGACGAGGCTCCTGGACGCCGCTCACGCGCTCGTCACCTACACAACATGATCTCATCATTACTATTAACAAAAACCTCCATTTCTCAACTATATGTTAGGAATTCCCAACTATGCCCAATTCTCTCTATATAGCTCCTAACTCGTTTCTAATTCAACCGAGACTCTCAATTCCTGATTTTTGTGAAAAATTTTTAGTTTTGGACCCCTAGGGATATCCCCACACGGTCCGTTTACTTGTCGGAGGCTTAAAACGAAAAATCACATTTTATTTAAACGGACAGCCCTTGACAGAACAGACGATAATCTGCTGCTCGGGGCTCCATTTTCCTTCGTTCTTTTTCCTACGGGTCACTTACATCACATTCTAGTCACATGTCAAATTTCATTGAAAAATATTATCAATTGCTAAGTCAAATCTAATGAAAACATCCGTTTGTATACTTTTAGGCGTAATTTAATGCACGTTTTGCAAACTCTTGGTTTCGGGTTAGCGACACTAGATTTTCTTCCATAACTAAGCTTTATTTAACTTATAATGATTAACTAAACTCATTTCATGCCATAAAAATTGCATTAAGCTAACAGTTTCACTTCTCAGAGCTCTAACGGCACTATATTGTGCATAACTTGCACAATTTTTATCGGATTCGATCCGTTCCAAAGCCTATGTGTTGTGTGTATTTTTCGGACTCAGTAATTGGGCTGGTAAAAGTCCAATTTATGCCCATTTAAGACCCGATAAGAAGGTCCAATGAGGTCAACGGAGTCAAAGCCCATCAGACGAGGCCCAGTGTTGACTCAAAGACCATCAAGACTTCCAGCTGGCATCAACAGACCCATAAATACAGCCAGGTCGCAGCTCGCCGCCTGCGCAGCTCGCTTCTAAGCGAGCTCGAGCTTGAGACCACCATGACACGTCAGCTCGCTCAGACACGTGATAAGCACAATATCTTCCAGAAAAGGCAGTTACCAAGTTCAATAGTGATTCTCTCTCCGAATATGGCAATTGCCCAATCAAACCATGATTTCCTCGTCAGACATGGAGATTAATTCAAATTCAAATTCAAGTCATCATTACCTCAAGATAATTATAGTAATTTCCTGATATTATCTAAGTATATTAGGAAGCATAATTAATTTATAATTCTTTTCCTTATTTTTCCCAATTGTTTAGGGAATGTAATTAATTCAGGATTCTTTTCCTGATTTGCTATAACTAGAATTGTAACCCTTCTTTCCCTATAAATAGGGATTGAACACATTGTAACAAGGACGGACAATATTGAATAATATACTGTCACTCTGCAGAATTTGAGAGATAGACAGTCGTGGACGTAGGCCTTTTTATTGCCGAACCACGTAAAGGCTTGGTGTTCCTCGTTTGATCCTCTGTTTCTGTCTTTGTCTTTTCTTGGTTTTCGTGTTTTCTCACATTGATTGCAGGTATTGGGCATTGATTGCTCGTCGACTGAAAATCAACGTCGACATTTTGGCGCTAGAAGGAGGGCCCAGACTGCAATCCTTTTCATCTTAGTTTATTAACTTTTGACGAGATGGCAAAGACTAGATCAAACAGGTTCCTTGGAGATGACGACCAGGCGGAAAGTCACGTGAACCAATCCCAGCGGAACTTACAGCCTGGGCAAGATGCAATCACGCATGCCGCAGGCCCGTCCCATGAACAGGTTCTTGGGGCTACAACAGGCATTCCTCCTCTGCCTCACCGTCAAGCGGTCCCAATTGCCCCGACGGCCGAAGGACAGAATGCATTATTGCAGAGGCAGGAAGCGTTGGAAGATACGGTCAGACAGCTCACGGAAGCCGTCAATATGTTGGTGCAGGCCCAGGTTCAGAACGTGACTAGGGTGGAAGTTCAGGCACCACAGGGAGTGCCCCAGCCTCCCGAACCAGCGCGAGGACTTGAAAGGCTGGCAAGAGAAATCCCGCGACCTGCAGACTCAGCTCGCTCATCCAATGCGCGTTCGAGGGCTGGAAGACACCCTGTTCAGCACGAAAGGGAGGTCGCACGACCTGATAGCCTGGTAGCAAGACCGAGCCAGGAGGGAAACAGGCGGATGGAAGTTGGCCAAGGTAGAGTCCGAGCCGCAGCTCGTTATATCGATGAGGTGGATGGGCAGCAGGTAAGATCCCATCGTCATGAGGGTCAATTCGAGGAAGACGAAAGGTATGACCCTGAACATCCGGCTCCAAGTCAGGATCACAGGAGGAGATACGAGCTCCGAGACCCCCAAGTAGAGGAGCTCCTCCAAAGGGTCCAGCAGTTGGAAGCACGACCAGGAGTTCTGGAACAGCGTGGGCTCTACGGAGACAGAACCCCATTCACAAGGGAGATTGAGACACAGCCTCTCCCTCCGAGGTTCAAGATGCCGAGCATTCAGCAGTACAATGGGGACAGTGACCCATATGACCATCTAGACGCTTTCAACGTTCAGATGGATCTGCAGACAGGAAACCCAATGGTGAAGTGCCGAGTGTTTCCGGCCATATTGGGGGATATTCCAAGAACGTGGTTCAGAAATCTCCCAGCTCGCAGCATAGGAAGTTGGGAGCAATGCCAACAGAAGTTCGTTGGTCAATACAGGGCACTGAGAAGGCAGCTCGCTCCATCCTGCCACCTAGCCACCATTTTTCAGCGTCAGGGTGAGTCGTTGAAGGAATACATCACCAGATTTAGACGCAAGGTCGCGAATGTCGAGCACCCATCAGATGAAAGCATTCTGACAGCGATCTCAGCTGGGCTGCGCAAGGATGGAAAGCTATATGAAAGCATTTACAAGTCCCCAGTGAAGGATCTGGGAGAGTTTTACCAGCGAGCTGCGAAAGAGATCAGGTGGGAAGAAACCTTCGGCCCGAAAAAGCAGAATCAGAAGAATGAAGCGGGCAGTTCCAGCCAGCCAAAGAGGAGAAACAATGGCCGGAATGAAGAAGGAAGAAACAATGGCTCAAGTAACCAGATCGCCAAGAAAGCGAGAAGAGAGCCAAGATATGAGCGACCTCAGCGTTGGGGTCGCGAGGAAGGATACAGCGTCCTGACAGCATCACCGGACAGGATTTATGCTGCCGAGCGAAACAAGGAGGACTTCGGGAGGCCCAATCCTATAAGGGCTCCCATTTAGCACAGAGATCAGAACAAGTTCTGCGCCTACCATAATGAGGTCGGGCACAATACTTCGGATTGTTGGGCGTTGAAGAACGCCATTGAGAAATTGATAAGGCGAGGTCGCTTAGGAGAATATGTGGCAAGACCTGCTGATCAGCGACCTCACCACCAGCGACCTCAGCAGCAACAGCCCACACCAGCAGCCCCAGCGAGCTCCCGAGCAAGGTCAGGAACCTGTGGTAAGAACCATCTTTACTATTTATGGTGGCCCCCATATCGCAGGTGATTCCAACAGATCGCATGAGAGGTACGTCCGGGAGGCGAATCATTCATTCCAGCTCAATGGGTCGGAGGGACCTACCAAAAGAGCGAAACCGACCTCGGACGAGATCGTATTTACAGAGGAAGATGCCAGAGGAGTGATCAGTCCTCATAATGATGCGCTGGTTATACGAGCTAAAATCAGCAATGTGGAAGTTAGGCGCATCATGATCAATACCGGCAGCTTAGTGAACGTGATGTATAGGAGCTGTTTCGATCAGATGGGGCTGCGAGCAGAACAAATGAGGCCATCCCCGGAGCCTTTATTTGGATTCACTGGAGATGCTGTAGTACCAGTAGGGCAGATCAAATTGCCTTTGACTCTGGGGGAGGCGGGTCGTCAGGCCACAACCCTGACAGACTTCTTGATAATCGACTGCCCATCGGCGTATAACGTGGTCCTCGGAAGACCTGCTATGAACGAGTTGGACATGGTTACTTCAACCAGAACTCTGACCGTGAAGTTCCCAACTCCTAATGGCGTCGGATGTGTTCGAGGAGAACAGCACCTAGCTCGTCGTTGCTACGAAGATGCAGTAAAGATGGGTGTAAGAGGAAAGAAGGTGAACGTGGTCTCGGGGGGCGAGCCACGAGCTATGACTGAGAAGGGAGTCAGTCACGACCTGGACCCTCACGAGGTAGATGCAGACCGAGCTACCGGTCCAATTGAGGAGTTAGAAGATGTACCAGTCAGCGAGGTAGATCCTGAGCGATGCTTAAAGCTGGGAAGAGGATTAACTCCGGAGCTGAGAATCCAGCTCGCTGACTTCTAAAGGCGAACCTGGATGTGTTTGCATGGAACCATGAGGACATGATGGGAATAGATCCAAAGGTGATGTCTCACAGGCTGAACATTGATCCTCATTTCAAACCAGTTCGCCAGAAGAGAAGGGCAATGACAGGGGAACGATACCTAGCATTAAAGGAAGAGATAGACAAGCTTCTAGTTAACAAGTTCATCAGAGAAGCTTATTACCCGACCTGGGTTGCCAACCCTGTACTAGTGAAAAAGAAGAATGGGAAGTGGAGGACTTGCATCGACTTCACCGACCTGAACAAAGCATGCCCCAAGGATAGTTTTCCCCTGCCAAGGATAGACCAGCTCGTGGATGCTACAGCTGGCCACAAGCTCCTGAGCTTCATGGATGCGTATTCGGGATATAACCATGTAAACCCCTAGCCTCGATTCATAACCTCTTAGTGTTAAAAGATGGATTAGAGAGGTAAAATAAATCTCTACATTAGATTAATTGAATTTCATAGTGTTAGAGATTTATTAACTTCAGATTGACGACGAAATTCGTCAATTATAAAAGTTAAGTAACATTATAATAGAATCAAGTTAGTGTTAAGTTAAATCGATTCATCGATTTCGTGAACGCCATTTTGGGAGTTTCACAACAACCAAATTAACAAGAAAAAGATCAATGAAGAGTAAAATAATTCATCCATAGATAAGCGATTGATGATAATCAAAATAAATCAAAGGACAAGCTTGATATCCCATAGAACATCAATAAGATATATAAACAAGACACTTAGAAGCCAAGTAGACAAGTGAAGAGTGCAAAGCTACCATAAAACTCAAAAACCAAAGTGATTCCCGTATAGAGTAGAGGAGGAGAGAAAATGATGGTCAAACAACTTTAAAATGAGACTTAAGTGCCATTTTCATGAAGGCTAATCATATATATTGAACATTTAGCAAGATTTTAACAAGAAAAGATGAAAATAAGTGTGAAACAAAGAAGAAAACAGCAGCTACCATAAAAGAGAACAAAGCTGGCAGCAGTGAAAAGAAAAGAGAAATGGAGAGGAATTGTGTGAAATTAAAAAGAGATGGGGCAAGGATGCAAATTAGAGAAGTAAGAGTAGTATATAAGCAACACTTGGGTGAAATTTTTCAGCAAACAAAACCCATTTTCGTGCCTCCATTCAGCTGCAACAGTGAAGCCCCAGAACAGAGCAGCAGACAAGCACACTGCAAGGCAGGAACTACAGCAGGGAAAAGTGGAAGGAGGAGAGCCCATCCAGCCCTTCTGAACCTCTAATCTCCCTCTCTAAACCCTCTTCTAAGTCCTCTCAATCCTCTAAGTCAAGTACCAAGTAAGATATCATTGAATCTTCTCCTTATTGAGTTTAAAAGTGCAGTAGAGCTGCTGGAAATTTTCTGTGCAGAATTTGTTGTATGTTGTTGGAGGTTTTGCACTAGAAATGGTGTCAAAACCTAAGTGATTGTTATATAACCTTGGAGGATGTGTTTGTGGGTGTAAATGGTAGCTTAGGGTTTGATTTATGGGTTGTTATAGGCTTGAGAATCATAGAAACGAAAATTTGTTTTTCACACACACAAACTAGTTGATGAAAGTTTTGAGTGAATTGTTAGTGTTCAAATGGACAAGTAATAATTATGTGTGTGTTATGACCATATTAGACAGTAAATAAGCTCTGAAAATTTGAGGTTTTGAAACCAAGTGTGAGCATAAAAATAATTAGAAAAGGATAGGGAAGCATGTAGGAATAAAGAGAAGCTCAAGAGAGCTAGTTTTGACAATATTAGTGATTCCCGTACTCAAATTTGAGCTAGAGGAGACCTGACCATATTTGGCTTATTTGGGGATGTTCTACACCTCAAATGATGCCTAGGAACCATAGAAAACCATAGGTTTTGGAACGGATCGAATCCGATAAAAATTGTGCAAGTTATGCACAAAATAGTGCCGTTAGAGCTTTGAGAAGTGAAACGGCTATCCGAATGCAATTTTTATTTCATGGTTTGAGTTTGATTCATCATTATTAGTTAAATGAAGCTTAGCTATGGAATAAAATCTAGCGTCGCTAACTCGAAGCCAAGAGTTTGCAAAACGGGCACTTAATTGCGCCCGAAAGTGTCCAAAACGGACGTTTTTCTTAGATTTGACATAGCAAACGATGGAGTTTCTCGACGAAACTTTACGGGCGACTTAGTTATGTGATAAGGAGACGCTAGAAAAAGGAACGGAGGTGAAACCATGGCTGGTTTCAATTCTGTTTTTTTTTGGTCAACCGAATAATTAAAAAGTTGACTTTTTGTTTTAAGCTTTTGGAGACCAAACGAAACATATGGGGATGATCCTAGGGGTCTAGAAGTAAAAATTTTACAAAAAATCGAAGTTAGAGAGTTTCGGTTGAGTTAGAAACAAGTTAGGAGATTATATAAAGAAAATGGGTCTTAGTTGAGATTATTAACCTTGAAGTTGAGATTCTCAACTTTTCAAATTATCACTAGTAATGATGAGATCATGTTGTGTAGGTGACGAGCACGTGAGCGGCGTCCAGGAGCCTCGTCGAGACGCTTGACGCGGCCTTGAGGTAAGTGGTTCGCCACTTAAGATCTCTTTCAATTTCATGTAATTGGTTGATGTTGATAATGAAAATGGTAGTTAAGTAATCTAAAAAGAAAATAGTTGAAATGAGAGTTTTCAGAAGTTTCAAAATGAGTTAGTTTTGTGCTTTTGGCACTAAATAAATATAGTTGTAAAACCCATGTATATCCCTTAAGATATAATGAGATTTAGCACTACGTGACGATGCAGTAAAATTCCGTCCGTAGTCGCTCAGGTTAGAGAAAAGTTAGCACTACGCGACGATGCAGAAAATTCCGTCCGTAGTTGCTCAGTTTCATAGAAAGTATAAGCGCTACGTTGCGATGCAGACAATTCCGCACGTAGTTGGCTATTGTTATAGTTTGGCACTACTTGGCGATGTAGTAAATTCCGCTCGTAGTTGCCCAGAGTTCTAGCACTACAATTGCGATGCAGAAAATCCTGCATTGTAGTTGCTCAGTGATAAGCTTTAGCGCCCTACGTGCGATGCAGTAAATTCCGTAACGTAGTGGTTGAGATGACTTAGTAAGCTTCACGTTGGCGTTAGTTCTAATCGCCCGTGATGGACAGAAATATTTAAAGAATATACATGGGAGTTTTGGAAAGAAATCATAAAACAAATGATAAATCGCCATGTTAGTATATGTGATATTATATTTCTGTTGCACTAACTTGTTTGTTTATTTTGTAGCTATTTATATTTCGTGGTGTGCCACCGCAGACGATAGGACGTCACCATTTTGTTGGGTATATATATAGGTGGGAGATTCATGACATGTGATGATGTATAACTTATGTATGAAATGGATATGTAATTGAGAAACACATAGTCATATTTTGAAATTGTATATTTGTAAATATTCATGCATTTTATATATATGATGCATCTAGATATATTCTACTTGAGTTGTTCTTATAAATTGAGAATTTAGTGTTGATATTGCATGTTTGTTGAAAAATGATGATGATTATTGCATGTTTGAGAATAAAGAAGTTGGGAGGAATTGAGATTTTAGTCGAAGTGTAAATTTATTGACAGGTAAATTTTGGATTATAAAAAATGCAGCCGTTATGCTGTCGAAAATTTTATAAAAATATTTGAACCAAAGGTTGTGAAAAAATTTTATCACTCCCAACTAGTTTAAAAGAAAACTGAATTTTTGAGTTTAAACGAGTAAACCGGTTGAAGAAAGTTAGGGTTCGCTTCTCGGATTTCTTCGATCCGACGAGTCGGTTTCGAGGAGTCCGTTGAAGTGCCCGGCAGGATCCTCCAGACAAGAGCCTAGATAAGGTCTGGGAAGGGTCCTGTCAAGTTGGTATCAGAGCCCGGTTCTCGTTCAGTTGAAAAAAAGTTTTAAGAGAAAAGTTTGAGCTATTTCGCACAAATTGTGTGCTAGTTATGCTTAAGGCATTAAGTTATTTTGTGCACGCATCATTTTTCAGATTTTAAGAGTTATGCTTTCATTGATTGCATAAGCTAAAGCATAAGTTATAGTACCTGAATTCAACATGTTATGAATGTGCATCAAAGTGAGCTTTTAAGTAAAGTTCATGCATTAAATTGTGAGTTAAATATTGCATGGAATTATCATGCCAGATTATATTGAGTTAGTTGCTGAATTTGAAATTTTGATTTGTGGCTATTAGTGTATTAGTACACATTTAGCTATGCAGCGTCGAGATCGTCCGAGGACGAGACAGGCAGCCGCAGAGGCACCCACACCAGATAGAGAGCAGGTTGACGAGTCTGTCAACGTGCCAGAGAGTTCTTCCCATCCAGAGCCATCACAGTCAGTACGACCAGAGCCTGTCCCAGGACCTATTCCCGGGCAGATGGAACAGATGGCGCAGATGCTAGCAGCGGCGCTTCAGCAGCCGCGAGAGTCTGGGATATCGATTGAGCGCGCCCGTAAATTAGGCGCGAAGCCGTATGATGGTAGCGGAGATCCGGAGAGAGCGTTGTCTTGGATAGATACAAATGAGGAGATCTTTCATATTATGGGGTGTACAGAGGAGCAGAGGGTCTCCTATTCCGCCTTCCTACTTAAAGATCGCGCCAAGGATTGGTGGAAGGCGCATCAGAGAGCACACCCAGAGGGAGTCACATGGGCTGAGTTCAAGAGAGAATTTACAGAGAGATTTTTCCCTAAAAGCTATAAAGATGCCAAAGTTGAAGAGTTTTATAGATTGGAGTAGGGGAGCTCCTCAGTGTCAGAGTATGAAAAGAAGTTTTCAGAGTTGATCCGTCTAGTTCCTTTCTTTGCAGAGAATGAGGATGAAAAGATCAACAGATTTATGGCAGGTCTTAACCCTGCAGTTAGGACCATTGTGACATCTGCATCACATACACGGTATGGACAGCTGGTGGAGGCAGCCACCAGAGTTGAGCAGAGCGCACAGACCGCGTTGAAGTCAAAGTCACAATTCAGTCAGAAGCGGAGCTGGACCGGTAGCCATCAGGGAGAGTCCAGCAAAGTACCCAAGAGTGGTCAGCGCCCAGCATGGTCACAGAGTCGGCAGCAGAGCCAGAGACCCCAGACCAGCCAGAGTTCAGTACGGTCGTCAGCAGGGTCTAGGAGCCAGCAGAGCTGGAGGAGCCGACCAGTGTGCAGTAGATGTGGCCGGTCGCATCCCGGTGAGTGCCTTCAGGGCAGGACCGGGTGCTTTCAGATGTGGCCAGGAGGGCCATTTTATGAGAGACTGTCCTAGTGCAGTGGCATCGAGTCCGTCTGAGGCCATATCTACAGCTCAGGGGCAGACCAGTGGGAGTCGTGGACCCGATAGGGGAGGCCCCCAGACTAGAGGAGCTACTAGTGCATGGCAGCCTAGTGGCGGAGCAGGTAGAGGCATACCCCCTGGAGGACAGCCTAGTAGACCACCCAGAGCATCGACAGGTAGACCTCGCAATCAGGCTGCCAGAGTATATACGGTGACCCAGCAGGCGGCAGATGCTACACCAGATGTGGTCACAGGTACCATTTCTTTATTTGATACTGATGCTCATGTATTGGTGGACTCAGGAGCCACCCATTCTTTTATTTCTCGAGAGTTCATAGATAGAGTCGGGATAGAGATGAGACCGACCGAGTGTAGTATGGTAGTGTCACTTCCCACGGGTGATTCGCTTATTGCGGATAGAGTCTACAGGGGAAGCAAAGTGACTATAGCAAGTCATGAATTCGAGGCTGATCTAATAGTACTCGATATTCATGACTTTGACATCATTTTGGGCATGGATTGGCTAGCTAAACATCGCGCTACCGTAGATTGCTACAGGAAAGAGGTCCAGTTCAGTCAGCCTGAGGAACCAGAGGTGATCTTTTATGGAGAGAGGAAGATACTCTCTACAAGTTTAATAAGTGTGATACAAGCAAACAAGATGCTCCGTAAAGCATGCCAGGGGTACTTGGTGTATGCAATAGAATCTGGCAGCAGTGAGATGCAGTTGGCAGAAGTTCCTGTGGTGAACGAGTTCTTTGATGTATTTCCCGAGGACCTACCAGGGTTACCACCGGATAGAGAGATTGAGTTCGAGATTGAGCTAGCACCTGGTACAGAGCCCATCTCTATAGCGCCGTACCAGATGGCACCAGCAGAGCTAAAAGAATTGAAGGTGCAAATGGAAGAATTGTTGAGTAAAGGCTTCGTTAAGACGAGTACATCACCGTGGGGAGCTCCGGTGTTGTTTTGTTAAGAAGAAAGATGGGAGCCTTGTTTATGCATCGATTATAGACAGCTCAACAAAGTAACCATCCGGAATCAGTATCCATTGCCAAGAATCGATGATCTATTTGATCAGCTACAGGGAGCTAAGGTCTTTTCGAAGATAGATTTACGATCGGGGTATCATCAGCTGAAGGTGCGTAGGGAAGATGTTCCCAAGACGGCCTTCAGAACTAGATATGGGCATTATGAATTTTTGGTGATGCCATTCGGCCTAACCAACGCTCCAGCAGCCTTTATGGATTTGATGAATCGTGTCTTCAGACCTTATTTAGACAAGTTCGTCATAGTCTTCATCGATGATATCCTGGTATATTCAGGTAGTAAAGAGGAGCATGCAGAGCACCTGAGGATAGTATTACAAACTCTGAGAGAGCATCAACTTTATGCAAAGTTCAGCAAGTGCCAGTTTTGGCTAGACCGCGTGGCATTTTTGGGGCATGTGGTATCCGCCGAGGGTATTTCAGTAGATCCTCAGAAAATAGAGGCCATTGTAGACTGGAAACCACCTACGAACGTAACAGAAGTCAGAAGTTTCTTGGGTTTAGCTGGTTACTACAGAAAGTTCGTAGAAGGGTTCTCAAAGATAGCTACTCCACTGACCAAGTTAACAAGAAAAGAAGAGAAGTTCATCTGGTCAGAAGCTTGTCAAAACAGTTTTGATGAGTTAAAGCAAAGACTGACTACTGCACCAGTGCTTACACTCCCCTCAGGAAGTGAGGGATTTACAGTATATTGCGATGCCTCCAGGCAAGGTTTAGGTTGTGTGTTGATGCAGCATGATAGAGTGATAGCTTATGCTTCAAGGCAATTAAAGAAGCATGAAGTAAACTATCCAACACACGACTTAGAATTAGCGGCCGTAGTGTTCGCGTTAAGAATATGGCGACATTATCTCTATGGAGTACCTTGCAGGATCTTTACTGATCACAAAAGTCTGCAGTATCTGTTCTCACAGAAAGATTTGAACATGAGACAGAGGAGGTGGATAGAACTCATCAAAGACTATGACTGCACCATTGAATACCACCCAGGCAAGGCAAATGTAGTAGCAGATGCGCTAAGCAGGAAGCCCTCTAGTTCCCTAGCTCAGCTTAAAGTAGAATACTTGCCGATGCTAGTAGAACTGAGATCTATGGGGGTCAGTTTAGAGACAGCAGAGTCAGGTGCTCTAGTAGCAGCTTTTCATGTTCGGCCAGTATTAGTGGACAGGGTTAGGGACTTGCAAGCTCAAGACCCTTATTTGATGAAATTGAGAAGCAAGATAGAGGCTGGACAACCGAGCAGCTTTACCTTACGAGGTGATGGGACACTAGTGTTGGGCCAGAGATTATGTGTCCCAGATGTAATAGAGTTGAAGAAAGAAATCATGGAAGAGGCACACTCATCAGCATATGCGATGCATCCAGGGAGTACTAAGATGTATCGGACTCTGAGAGACCACTACTGGTGGAGAGGTATGAAGAGAGAGATAGCAGAGTTCGTATCTAAGTGCCTAACTTGTCAACAAATCAAGATTGAGCATCAGAAACCAGCAGGTTTACTACAGCCTTTATCCATTCCTGAGTGGAAATGGGAAAGGATCACGATGGATTTCGTGACAGGACTTCCCAGGACACAGCGTGGACATGATGCTATTTGGGTTATTGTGGATAGATTGACGAAGTCGGCTCACTTCATTGCTACTAATAATACCTATTCCCTAGAAAGATATGCGCAGTTGTATGTAGATGAGATTGTGAGGCTACATGGTGCACCAGTGTCCATTGTATCAGACAGAGATCCTCGCTTCACTTCTCGATTCTGGCCGAAGCTACAAGATGCTATGGGCACCAGATTACACTTCAGTACTGCTTTTCACCCACAGACAGATGGCCAATCAGAGAGAACCATTCAGACTCTCGAAGACATGTTGAGAGCCTGTGTGATGGAGTTTAAAGGGAAGCTGGGATAATTACCTAGCATTGATAGAGTTTGCCTACAACAATAGTTATCAGTCTAGTATTGGTATGGCACCCTATGAGGCGTTGTATGGCAGAAAGTGTAGAACCCCAGTCTGTTGGGACGAAGTGGGGGAGAGAAGATTAATTGGCCCAGAGATTGTCCAAGATACAACCGAGAAGGTAAATATGATAAGAGAGCGGTTGAAGATAGCAAGCGACAGGCAGAAAAGCTATGCGGACAATCGAAGACGAGATCTGAAATTTGAAATGGGTGATCAAGTATTCCTACGAGTCTCGCCTTGGAAGGGTATTTTGAGGTTCGGGAAGCGTGGAAAGTTGAGTCCACGATACATAGGCCCCTATGAGATAGTAGACAAGGTGGGTGAAGTGGCTTATCGATTGAGGCTACCATCAGAGTTAGCCAACATCCATGATGTGTTCCACGTCTCTATGCTACGCAAGTATATAGCTGACCCTTCACATATTCTTAAAGAGCAACCGTTCAGTTGAAGGAAAACTTGACCTACGAGGAGCATCCAGTAGAAATCCTAGATCGTAGAGATCAAGTATTGCGTAATAAGGTGATCCCGCTAGTGAAGGTGCTATGGCGAAATCATGGGGCAGAAGAGGCTACATGGGAGCCCGAAGCACAGATGCGTGCCCAATACCCTCAGTTGTTTGAATAAGGTACGCAGTTTAAATTTCGAGGACGAAATTTTATAAGGGGGGAAGAAATTGTAAACCCCTAGCCTCGATTCATAACCTCTTAGTGTTAAAAGATGGATTAGAGAGGTAAAATAAATCTCTACATTAGATTAATTGAATTTCATAGTGTTAGAGATTTATCAACTTAAGATTGACGACGAAATTCGTCAATTATAAAAGTTAAGTAACATTATAATAGAATCAAGTTAGTGTTAAGTTAAATCGATTCATCGATTTCGTGAACGCCATTTTGGGAGTTTCACAACAACCAAATTAACAAGAAAAAGATCAATGAAGAGTAAAATAATTCATCCATAGATAAGAGATTGATGATAATCAAAATAAATCAAAGGACAAGCTTGATATTCCATAGAACATCAATAAGATATATAAACAAGACACTTAGAAGCCAAGTAGACAAGTGAAGAGTGCAAAGCTACCATAAAACTCAAAAACCAAAGTGATTCCCGTATAGAGTAGAGGAGGAGAGAAAATGATGGTCAAACAACTTTAAAATGAGACTTAAGTGCCATTTTCATGAAGGCTAATCATATATATTGAACATTTAGCAAGATTTTAACAAGAAAAGATGAAAATAAGTGTGAAACAAAGAAGAAAACAGCAGCTACCATAAAAGAGAACAAAGCTGGCAGCAGTGAAAAGAAAAGAGAAATGGAGAGGAATTGTGTGAAATTAAAAAGAGATGGGGCAAGGATGCAAATTAGAGAAGTAAGAGTAGTATATAAGCAACACTTGGGTGAAATTTTTCAGCAAACAAAACCCATTTTCGTGCCTCCATTCAGCTGCAACAGTGAAGCCCCAGAACAGAGCAGCAGACAAGCACACTGCAAGGCAGGAACTGCAGCAGGGAAAAGTGGAAGGAGGAGAGCCCATCCAGCCCTTCTGAACCTCTAATCTCTCTCTCTAAACCCTCTTCTAAGTCCTCTCAATCCTCTAAGTCAAGTACCAAGTAAGATATCATTGAATCTTCTCCTTATTGAGTTTAAAAGTGCAGTAGAGCTGCTGGAAATTTTCTGTGCAGAATTTGTTGTATGTTGTTGGAGGTTTTGCACTAGAAATGGTGTCAAAACCTAAGTGATTGTTATATAACCTTAGAGGATGTGTTTGTGGGTGTAAATGGTAGCTTAGGGTTTGATTTATGGGTTGTTATAGGCTTGAGAATCATAGAAACGAAAATTGTTTTTCACACACACCAACTAGTTGATGAAAGTTTTGAGTGAATTGTTAGTGTTCAAATGGACAAGTAATAATTATGTGTGTGTTATGACCATATTAGACAGTAAATAAGCTCTGAAAATTTGAGGTTTTGAAACCAAGTGTGAGCATAAAAATGATTAGAAAAGGATAGGGAAGCATGTAGGAATAAAGAGAAGCTCAAGAGAGCTAGTTTTGACAATATTAGTGATTCCCGTACTCAAATTTGAGCTAGAGGAGACCTGACCATATTTGGCTTATTTGGGGTGTTCTACACCTCAAATGATGCCTAGGAACCATAGAAAACCATAGGTTTTGGAACGGATCGAATCCGATAAAAATTGTGCAAGTTATGCACAAAATAGTGCCGTTAGAGCTTTGAGAAGTGAAACGGCTATCCGAATGCAATTTTTATTTCATGGTTTGAGTTTGTTCATCATTATTAGTTAAATGAAGCTTAGCTATGGAATAAAATCTAGCGTCGCTAACTCGAAACCAAGAGTTTGCAAAACGGGCACTTAATTGCGCCCGAAAGTGTCCAAAACGGACGTTTTTCTTAGATTTGACATAGCAAACGATGGAGTTTCTCGACGAAACTTTACGGGCGACTTAGTTATGTGATAAGGAGACGCTAGAAAAAGGAACGGAGGTGAAACCATGGCTGGTTTCAATTCTGTTTTTTTTGGTCAACCGAATAATTAAAAAGTTGACTTTTTGTTTTAAGCTTTTGGAGACCAAACGAAACATATGGGGATGATCCTAGGGGTCTAAAAGTAAAACTTTTACAAAGAAATCGAAGTTAGAGAGTTTCGGTTGAGTTAAGAAACAAGTTAGGAGATTATATAAAGAAAATGGGTCTTAGTTGAGATTATTAACCTTGAAGTTGAGATTCTCAACTTTTCAAATTATCACTAGTAATGATGAGATCATGTTGTGTAGGTGACGAGCACGTGAGCGGCGTCCAGGAGCCTCGTCGAGACGCTTGACGCGGCCTTGAGGTAAGTGGTTCGCCACTTAAGATCTCTTTCAATTTCATGTAATTGGTTGATGTTGATAATGAAAATGGTAGTTAAGTAATCTAAAAAGAAAATAGTTGAAATGAGAGTTTTCAGAAGTTTCAAAATGAGTTAGTTTTGTGCTTTTGGCACTAAATAAATATAGTTTAAAACCCATGTATATCCTTAAGATATAATGAGATTTAGCACTACGTGACGA
>CM034468.1:17928133-17958133 GCA_019925255.1 Litchi chinensis
ATAAGAAAGCATTCTCATTTTCTTTTATTACTTACTACTATATTTATGTATCAAAACATCAAGCGCTTTCATGAATTTGAAAAAAAAAGTCAAGTGGCGAACCACTTACCTCAAGGCCGCGTCAAGCGTCTCGACGAGGCTCCTGGACGCTGCTCACGCGCTCGTCACCTACACAACATGATCTCATCATTACTATTAACAAAAACCTCCATTTCTCCACTATATGTTAGGAATTCCCAACTATGCCCAATTCTCTCTATATAGCTCCCAACTCGTTTCTAATTCAACCGAGACTCTCAATTCCCGATTTTTGTGAAAAATTTTTAGTTTTGGACCCCTAGGGATATCCCCACACGGTCCGTTTACTTGTCGGAGGCTTAAAACGAAAAATCACATGTTTATTTAAACGGACAGCCCTTGACAGAACAGACGATAATCTGCTGCTCGGGCTCCATTTTCCTTCGTTCTTTTTCCTACGGCTCACTTACATCACATTCTAGTCACATGTCAAATTTCATTGAAAAATATTATCATTTGCTAAGTCAAATCTAATGAAAACATCCGTTTGTATACTTTTAGGCGTAATTTAATGCACGTTTTGCAAACTCTTGGTTCCGGGTTAGCGACACTAGATTTTCTTCCATAACTAAGCTTTATTTAACTTATAATGATTAACTAAACTCATTTCATGCCATAAAAATTGCATTAAGCTAACAGTTTCACTTCTCAGAGCTCTAACGGCACTATATTGTGCATAACTTGCACAATTTTTTATCGGATTCGATCCGTTCCAAAGCCTATGTGTTGTGTGTATTTTTCGGACTCAGTAATTGGGCTGGTAAAAGTCCAATTTATGCCCATTTAAGACCCGATAAGAAGGTCCAATGAGGTCAACGGAGTCAAAGCCCATCAGACGAGGCCCAGTGTTGACTCAAAGACCATCAAGACTTCCAGCTGGCATCAACAGACCCATAAATACAGCCAGGTCGCAGCTCGCCGCCTGCGCAGCTCGCTTCTAAGCGAGCTCGAGCTTGAGACCACCATGACACGTCAGCTCGCTCAGACACGTGATAAGCACAATATCTTCCAGAAAAGGCAGTTACCAAGTTCAATAGTGATTTTCTCTCCGAATATGGCAATTGCCCAATCAAACCATGATTTCCTCGTCAGACATGGAGATTAATTCAAATTCAAATTCAAGTCATCATTACCTCAAGATAATTATAGTAATTTCCTGATATTATCTAAGTATATTAGGAAGCATAATTAATTTATAATTCTTTTCCTTATTTTTCCCAATTGTTTAGGGAATGTAATTAATTCAGGATTCTTTTCCTGATTTGCTATAACCAGAATTGTAACCCTTCTTTCCCTATAAATAGGGATTGAACACATTGTAACAAGGACAGACAATATTGAATAATATACTGTCACTCTGCAGAATTTGAGAGATAGACAGTCGTGGACGTAGGCCTTTTTATTGCCGAACCACGTAAAGGCTTGGTGTTCCTCGTTTGATCCTCTGTTTCTGTCTTTGTCTTTTCTTGGTTTTCGTGTTTTCTCACATTGATTGCAGGTATTGGGCATTGATTGCTCGTCGACTGAAAATCAACGTCGACATTTTGGCGCTAGAAGGAGGGCCCAGACTGCAATCCTTTTCATCTTAGTTTATTAACTTTTGACGAGATGGCAAAGACTAGATCAAACAGGTTCCTTGGAGATGACGACCAGGCGGAAAGTCACGTGAACCAATCCCAGCGGAACTTACAGCCTGGGCAAGATGCAATCACGCATGCCGCAGGCCCGTCCCATGAACAGGTTCTTGGGGCTACAACAGGCATTCCTCCTCTGCCTCACCGTCAAGCGGTCCCAATTGCCCCGACGGCCGAAGGACAGAATGCATTATTGCAGAGGCAGGAAGCGTTGGAAGATACGGTCAGACAGCTCACGGAAGCCGTCAATATGTTGGTGCAGGCCCAGGTTCAGAACGTGACTAGGGTGGAAGTTCAGGCACCACAGGGAGTGCCCCAGCCTCCCGAACCAGCGCGAGGACTTGAAAGGCTGGCAAGAGAAATCCCGCGACCTGCAGACTCAGCTCGCTCATCCAATGCGCGTTCGAGGGCTGGAAGACACCCTGTTCAGCACGAAAGGGAGGTCGCACGACCTGATAGCCTGGTAGCAAGACCGAGCCAGGAGGGAAACAGGCGGATGGAAGTTGGCCAAGGTAGAGTCCGAGCCGCAGCTCGTTATATCGACGAGGTGGATGGGCAGCAGGTAAGATCCCATCGTCATGAGGGTCAATTCGAGGAAGACGAAAGGTATGACCCTGAACATCCGGCTCCAAGTCAGGATCACAGGAGGAGATACGAGCTCCGAGACCCCCAAGTAGAGGAGCTCCTCCAAAGGGTCCAGCAGTTGGAAGCACGACCAGGAGTTCTGGAACAGCGTGGGCTCTACGGAGACAAAACCCCATTCACAAGGGAGATTGAGACACAGCCTCTCCCTCCGAGGTTCAAGATGCCGAGCATTCAGCAGTACAATGGGGACAGTGACCCATATGACCATCTAGACGCTTTCAACGTTCAGATGGATCTGCAGACAGGAAACCCAATGGTGAAGTGCCGAGTGTTTCCGGCTATATTGGGGGATATTCCAAGAACGTGGTTCAGAATCTCCCAGCTCGCAGCATAGGAAGTTGGGAGCAATGCCAACAGAAGTTCGTTGGTCAATACAGGGCACTGAGAAGGCAGCTCGCTCCATCCTGCCACCTAGCCACCATTTTTCAGCGTCAGGGTGAGTCGTTGAAGGAATACATCACCAGATTTAGACGCAAGGTCGCGAATGTCGAGCACCCATCAGATGAAAGCATTCTGACAGCGATCTCAGCTGGGCTGCGCAAGGATGGAAAGCTATATGAAAGCATTTACAAGTCCCCAGTGAAGGATCTGGGAGAGTTTTACCAGCGAGCTGCGAAAGAGATCAGGTGGGAAGAAACCTTCGGCCCGAAAAAGCAGAATCAGAAGAATGAAGCGGGCAGTTCCAGCCAGCCAAAGAGGAGAAACAATGGCCGGAATGAAGAAGGAAGAAACAATGGCTCAAGTAACCAGATCGCCAAGAAAGCGAGAAGAGAGCCAAGATATGAGCGACCTCAGCGTTGGGGTCGCGAGGAAGGATACAGCGTCCTGACAGCATCACCGGACAGGATTTATGCTGCGGAGCGAAACAAGGAGGATTTTGGGAGGCCCAATCCTATAAGGGCTCCCATTTAGCACAGAGATCAGAACAAGTTCTGCGCCTACCATAATGAGGTCGGGCACAATACTTCGGATTGTTGGGCGTTGAAGAACGCCATTGAGAAATTGATAAGGCGAGGTCACTTAGGAGAATATGTGGCAAGACCTGCTGATCAGCGACCTCACCACCAGCGACCTCAGCAGCAACAGCCAGTACACAGCAGCCCCAGCAGCCCCGAGCAAGGTCAGGAACCTGTGGTAAGAACCATTTTTACTATTTATGGTGGCCCCCATATCGCAGGTGATTCCAACAGATCGCATGAGAGGTACGTCCGGGAGGCGAATCATTCATTCCAGCTCAATGGGTCGGAGGGACCTACCAAAAGAGCGAAACCGACCTCGGACGAGATCGTATTTACAGAGGAAGATGCCAGAGGAGTGATCAGTCCTCATAATGATGCGCTGGTTATACGAGCTAAAATCAGCAATGTGGAAGTTAGGCGCATCATGATCAATACCGGCAGCTTAGTGAACGTGATGTATAGGAGCTGTTTCGATCAGATGGGGCTGCGAGCAGAACAAATGAGGCCATCCCCGGAGCCTTTATTTGGATTCACTGGAGATGCTGTAGTACCAGTAGGGCAGATCAAATTGCCTTTGACTCTGGGGGAGGCGGGGCGTCAGGCCACAACCCTGACAGACTTCTTGATAATCGACTGCCCATCGGCGTATAACGTGGTCCTCGGAAGACCTGCTATGAACGAGTTGGACATGGTTACTTCAACCAGAACTCTGACCGTGAAGTTCCCAACTCCTAATGGCGTCGGATGTGTTCGAGGAGAACAGCACCTAGCTCGTCGTTGCTACGAAGATGCAGTAAAGATGGGTGTAAGAGGAAAGAAGGTGAACGTGGTCTCGGGGGGCGAGCCACGAGCTATGACTGAGAAGGGAGTCAGTCACGACCTGGACCCTCACGAGGTAGATGCAGACCGAGCTACCGGTCCAATTGAGGAGTTAGAAGATGTACCAGTCAGCGAGGTAGATCCTGAGCGATGCTTAAAGCTGGGAAGAGGATTAACTCCGGAGCTGAGAATCCAGCTCGCTGACTTCTTAAAGGCGAACCTGGATGTGTTTGCATGGAACCATGAGGACATGATGGGAATAGATCCAAAGGTGATGTCTCACAGGCTGAACATTGATCCTCATTTCAAACCAGTTCGCCAGAAGAGAAGGGCAATGACAGGGGAACGATACCTAGCATTAAAGGAAGAGATAGACAAGCTTCTAGTTAACAAGTTCATCAGAGAAGCTTATTACCCGACCTGGGTTGCCAACCCTGTACTAGTGAAAAAGAAGAATGGGAAGTGGAGGACTTGCATCGACTTCACCGACCTGAACAAAGCATGCCCAAGGATAGTTTTCCCCTGCCAAGGATAGACCAGCTCGTGGATGCTACAGCTGGCCACAAGCTCCTGAGCTTCATGGATGCGTATTCGGGATATAACCATGTAAACCCCTAGTCTCGATTCATAACCTCTTAGTGTTAAAAGATGGATTAGAAAGGTAAAATAAATCTCTACATTAGATTAATTGAATTTCATAGTGTTAGAGATTTATTAACTTAAGATTGACGACGAAATTCGTCAATTATAAAAGTTAAGTAACATTATAATAGAATCAAGTTAGTGTTAAGTTAAATCGATTCATCGATTTCGTGAACGCCATTTTGGGAGTTTCACAACAACCAAATTAACAAGAAAAAGATCAATGAAGAGTAAAATAATTCATCCATAGATAAGCGATTGATGATAATCAAAATAAATCAAAGGACAAGCTTGATATTCCATAGAACATCAATAAGATATATAAACAAGACACTTAGAAGCCAAGTAGACAAGTGAAGAGTGCAAAGCTACCATAAAACTCAAAAACCAAAGTGATTCCCGTATAGAGTAGAGGAGGAGAGAAAATGATGGTCAAACAACTTTAAAATGAGACTTAAGTGCCATTTTCATGAAGGCTAATCATATATATTGAACATTTAGCAAGATTTTAACAAGAAAAGATGAAAATAAGTGTGAAACAAAGAAGAAAACAGCAGCTACCATAAAAGAGAACAAAGCTGGCAGCAGTGAAAAGAAAAGAGAAATGGAGAGGAATTGTGTGAAATTAAAAAGAGATGGGGCAAGGATGCAAATTAGAGAAGTAAGAGTAGTATATAAGCAACACTTGGGTGAAATTTTTCAGCAAACAAAACCCATTTTCGTGCCTCCATTCAGCTGCAACAGTGAAGCCCCAGAACAGAGCAGCAGACAAGCACACTGCAAGGCAGGAACTACAGCAGGGAAAAGTGGAAGGAGGAGAGCCCATCCAGCCCTTCTGAACCTCTAATCTCTCTCTCTAAACCCTCTTCTAAGTCCTCTCAATCCTCTAAGTCAAGTACCAAGTAAGATATCATTGAATCTTCTCCTTATTGAGTTTAAAAGTGCAGTAGAGCTGCTGGAAATTTTCTGTGCAGAATTTTGTTGTATGTTGTTGGAGGTTTTGCACTAGAAATGGTGTCAAAACCTAAGTGATTGTTATATAACCTTGGAGGATGTGTTTGTGGGTGTAAATGGTAGCTTAGGGTTTTATTTATGGGCTGTTATAGGCTTGAGAATCATAGAAACGAAAATTTGTTTTTCACACACACAAACTAGTTGATGAAAGTTTTGAGTGAATTGTTAGTGTTCAAATGGACAAGTAATAATTATGTGTGTGTTATGACCATATTAGACAGTAAATAAGCTCTGAAAATTTGAGGTTTTGAAACCAAGTGTGAGCATAAAAATGATTAGAAAAGGATAGGGAAGCATGTAGGAATAAAGAGAAGCTCAAGAGAGCTAGTTTTGACAATATTAGTGATTCCCGTACTCAAATTTGAGCTAGAGGAGACCTGACCATATTTGGCTTATTTGGGGATGTTCTACACCTCAAATGATGCCTAGGAACCATAGAAAACCATAGGTTTTGGAACGGATCGAATCCGATAAAAATTGTGCAAGTTATGCACAAAATAGTGCCGTTAGAGCTTTGAGAAGTGAAACGGCTATCCGAATGCAATTTTTATTTCATGGTTTGAGTTTGATTCATCATTATTAGTTAAATGAAGCTTAGCTATGGAATAAAATCTAGCGTCGCTAACTCGAAGCCAAGAGTTTGCAAAACGGGCACTTAATTGCGCCCGAAAGTGTCCAAAACGGACGTTTTTCTTAGATTTGACATAGCAAACGATGGAGTTTCTCGACGAAACTTTACGGGCGACTTAGTTATGTGATAAGGAGACGCTAGAAAAAGGAACGGAGGTGAAACCATGGCTGGTTTCAATTCTGTTTTTTTTGGTCAACCGAATAATTAAAAAGTTGACTTTTTGTTTTAAGCTTTTGGAGACCAAACGAAACATATGGGGATGATCCTAGGGGTCTAGAAGTAAAAATTTTACAAAGAAATCGAAGTTAGAGAGTTTCGGTTGAGTTAGAAACAAGTTAGGAGATTATATAAAGAAAATGGGTCTTAGTTGAGATTATTAACCTTGAAGTTGAGATTCTCAACTTTTCAAATTATCACTAGTAATGATGAGATCATGTTGTGTAGGTGACGAGCACGTGAGCGGCGTCCAGGAGCCTCGTCGAGACGCTTGACGCGGCCTTGAGGTAAGTGGTTCGCCACTTAAGATCTCTTTCAATTTCATGTAATTGGTTGATGTTGATAATGAAAATGGTAGTTAAGTAATCTAAAAAGAAAATAGTTGAAATGAGAGTTTTCAGAAGTTTCAAAATGAGTTAGTTGTGTGCTTTTGGCACTAAATAAATATAGTTGTAAAACCCATGTATATCCCTTAAGATATAATGAGATTTAGCACTACGTGACGATGCAGTAAATTCCGTCCGTAGTCGCTCAGGTTAGAGAAAAGTTAGCACTACGCGACGATGCAGAAAATTCCGTCCGTAGTTGCTCAGTTTCATAGAAAGTATAAGCGCTACGTTGCGATGCAGACAATTCCGCACGTAGTTGGCTATTGTTATAGTTTGGCACTACTTGGCGATGTAGTAAATTCCGCTCGTAGTTGCCCAGAGTTTTAGCACTACAATTGCGATGCAGAAAATCCTGCATTGTAGTTGCTCAGTGATAAGCTTTAGCGCCCTACGTGCGATGCAGTAAATTCCGTAACGTAGTGGTTGAGATGACTTAGTAAGCTTCACGTTGGCGTTAGTTCTAATCGCCCGTGATGGACAGAAATATTTAAAGGATATACATGGGAGTTTTGGAAAGAAATCATAAAACAAATGATAAATCGCCATGTTAGTATATGTGATATTATATTTCTGTTGCACTAACTTGTTTGTTTATTTTGTAGCTATTTATATTTCGTGGTGTGCCACCGCAGACGATAGGACGTCACCATTTTGTTGGGTATATATATAGGTGGGAGATTCATGACATGTGATGATGTATAACTTATGTATGAAATGGATATGTAATTGAGAAACACATAGTCATATTTTGAAATTGTATATTTGTAAATATTCATGCATTTTATATATATGATGCATCTAGATATATTCTACTTGAGTTGTTCTTATAAATTGAGAATTTAGTGTTGATATTGCATGTTTGTTGAAAAATGATGATGATTATTGCATGTTTGAGAATAAAGAAGTTGGGAGGAATTGAGATTTTAGTCGAAGTGTAAATTTATTGACAGGTAAATTTTGGATTATAAAAAATGCAGCCGTTATGCTGTCGAAAATTTTATAAAAATATTTGAACCAAAGGTTGTGAAAAAATTTTATCACTCCCAACTAGTTTAAAAGAAAACTGAATTTTTGAGTTTAAACGAGTAAACCGGTTGAAGAAAGTTAGGGTTCGCTTCTCGGATTTCTTCGATCCGACGAGTCGGTTTCGAGGAGTCCGTTGAAGTGCCCGGCAGGATCCTCCAGACAAGAGCCTAGATAAGGTCTGGGAAGGGTCCTGTCAAGTTGGTATCAGAGCCCGGTTCTCGTTCAGTTGAAAAAAGTTTTAAGAGAAAAGTTTGAGCTATTTCGCACAAATTGTGTGCTAGTTATGCTTAAGGCATTAAGTTATTTTGTACACGCATCATTTTTCAGATTTTAAGAGTTATGCTTTCATTGATTGCATAAGCTAAAGCATAAGTTATAGTACCTGAATTCAACATGTTATGAATGTGCATCAAAGTGAGCTTTTAAGTAAAGTTCATGCATTAAATTGTGAGTTAAATATTGCATGGAATTATCATGCCAGATTATATTGAGTTAGTTGCTGAATTTGAAATTTTGATTTGTGGCTATTAGTGTATTAGTACACATTTAGCTATGCAGCGTCGAGATCGTCCGAGGACGAGACAGGCAGCCGCAGAGGCACCCACACCAGATAGAGAGCAGGTTGACGAGTCTGTCAACGTGCCAGAGAGTTCTTCCCATCCAGAGCCATCACAGTCAGTACGACCAGAGCCTGTCCCAGGACCTATTCCCGGGCAGATGGAACAGATGGCGCAGATGCTAGCAGCGGCCCTTCAGCAGCCGCGAGAGTCTGGGATATCGATTGAGCGCGCCCGTAAATTAGGCGCGAAGCCGTATGATGGTAGCGGAGATCCGGAGAGAGCGTTGTCTTGGATAGATACAAATGAGGAGATCTTTCATATTATGGGGTGTACAGAGGAGCAGAGGGTCTCCTATTCCGCCTTCCTACTTAAAGATCGCGCCAAGGATTGGTGGAAGGCGCATCAGAGAGCACACCCAGAGGGAGTCACATGGGCTGAGTTCAAGAGAGAATTTACAGAGAGATTTTTCCCTAAAAGCTATAAAGATGCCAAAGTTGAAGAGTTTTATAGATTGGAGCAGGGGAGCTCCTCAGTGCCAGAGTATGAAAAGAAGTTTTCAGAGTTGATCCGTCTAGTTCCTTTCTTTGCAGAGAATGAGGATGAAAAGATCAACAGATTTATGGCAGGTCTTAACCCTGCAGTTAGGACCATTGTGACATCTGCATCACATACACGGTATGGACAGCTGGTGGAGGCAGCCACCAGAGTTGAGCAGAGCGCACAGACCGCGTTGAAGTCAAAGTCACAATTCAGTCAGAAGCGAGGCTGGACCGGTAGCCATCAGGGAGAGTCCAGCAAAGTACCCAAGAGTGGTCAGCGCCCAGCATGGTCACAGAGTCGGCAACAGAGCCAGAGACCCCAGCCCAGCCAGAGTTCAGTACGGTCGTCAGCAGGGTCTAGGAGCCAGCAGAGCTGGAGGAGCCGACCAGTGTGCAGTAGATGTGGCCGGTCACACCCCGGTGAGTGCCTTCAGGGCAGGACCGGGTGTTTCAGATGTGGCCAGGAGGGCCATTTTATGAGAGACTGTCCCAGTGCAGTGGCATCGAGTCCGTCTGAGGCCATATCTACAGCTCAGGGGCAGACCAGTGGGAGTCGTGGACCCGATAGGGGAGGCCCCCAGACTAGAGGAGCTACTAGTGCATGGCAGCCTAGTGGCGGAGCAGGTAGAGGCATACCCCCTGGAGGACAGCCTAGTAGACCACCCAGAGCACCGACAGGTAGACCTCGCAGTCAGGCTGCCAGAGTATATACAGTGACCCAGCAGGCGGCAGATGCTACACCAGATGTGGTCACAGGTACCATTTCTTTATTTGATACTGATGCTCATGTATTGGTGGACTCAGGAGCCACCCATTCTTTTATTTCTCGAGAGTTCATAGATAGAGTCGGGATAGAGATGAGACCGACCGAGTGTAGTATGGTAGTGTCACTTCCCACGGGTGATTCGCTTATTGCGGATAGAGTCTACAGGGGAAGCAAAGTGACTATAGCAAGTCATGAATTCGAGGCTGATCTAATAGTACTCGATATTCATGACTTTGACATCATTTTGGGCATGGATTGGCTAGCTAAACATCGCGCTACCGTAGATTGCTACAGGAAAGAGGTCCAGTTCAGTCAGCCTGAGGAACCGAAGGTGATCTTTTATGGAGAGAGGAAGATACTCTCTACAAGTTTAATCAATGTGATACAAGCAAACAAGATGCTCCGTAAAGCATGTCAGGGGTACTTGGTGTATGCAATAGAATCTGGCAGCAGTGAGATGCAGTTGGCAGAAGTTCCTGTGGTGAACGAGTTCTTTGATGTATTTCCCGAGGACCTACCAGGGTTACCGCCGAACAGAGAGATTGAGTTCGAGATTGAGCTAGCACCTGGCACAGAGCCCATCTCTATAGCGCCGTACCGGATGGCACCAGCAGAGCTAAAAGAATTGAAGGTGCAAATGGAAGAATTGTTGAGTAAAGGCTTCGTTAAGACGAGTACATCACCGTGGGGAGCTCCGGTGTTGTTTGTTAAGAAGAAAGATGGGAGCCTTCGTTTATGCATCGATTATAGACAGCTCAACAAAGTAACCATCCGGAATCAGTATCCATTGCCAAGAATCGATGATCTATTTGATCAGCTACAGGGAGCTAAGGTCTTTTCGAAGATAGATTTACGATCGGGGTATCATCAGCTGAAGGTGCGTAGGGAAGATGTTCCCAAGACGGCCTTCAGAACTAGATATGGGCATTATGAATTTTTGGTGATGCCATTCGGCCTAACCAACGCTCCAGCAGCCTTTATGGATTTGATGAATCGTGTCTTCAGACCTTATTTAGACAAGTTCGTCATAGTCTTCATCGATGATATCCTGGTATATTCAGGTAGTAAAGAGGAGCATGCAGAGCACCTGAGGATAGTATTACAAACTCTGAGAGAGCATCAACTTTATGCAAAGTTCAGCAAGTGCCAGTTTTGGCTAGACCGCGTGGCATTTTTGGGGCATGTGGTATCCGCCGAGGGTATTTCAGTAGATCCTCAGAAAATAGAGGCCATTGTAGACTGGAAACCACCTACGAACGTAACAGAAGTCAGAAGTTTCTTGGGTTTAGCTGGTTACTACAGAAAGTTCGTAGAAGGGTTCTCAAAGATAGCTACTCCACTGACCAAGTTAACAAGAAAAGAAGAGAAGTTCATCTGGTCAGAAGCTTGTCAAAACAGTTTTGATGAGTTAAAGCAAAGACTGACTACTACACCAGTGCTTACACTCCCCTCAGGAAGTGAGGGATTTACAGTATATTGCGATGCCTCCAGGCAAGGTTTAGGTTGTGTGTTGATGCAGCATGATAGAGTGATAGCTTATGCTTCAAGGCAATTAAAGAAGCATGAAGTAAACTATCCAACACACGACTTAGAATTAGCGGCCGTAGTGTTCGCGTTAAGAATATGGCGACATTATCTCTATGGAGTACCTTGCAGGATCTTTATTGATCACAAAAGTCTGCAGTATCTGTTCTCACAGAAAGATTTGAACATGAGACAGAGGAGGTGGATAGAACTCATCAAAGACTATGACTGCACCATTGAATACCACCCAGGCAAGGCAAATGTAGTAGCAGATGCGCTAAGCAGGAAGCCCTCTAGTTCCCTAGCTCAGCTTAAAGTAGAATACTTGCCGATGCTAGTAGAACTGAGATCTATGGGGGTCAGTTTAGAGACAGCAGAGTCAGGTGCTCTAGTAGCAGCTTTTCATGTTCGGCCAGTATTATTGGACAGGGTTAGGGACTTGCAAGCTCAAGACCCTTATTTGATGAAATTGAGAAGCAAGATAGAGGCTGGACAAACAGAGCAGCTTTACCTTACGAGGTGATGGGACACTAGTGTTGGGCCAGAGATTATGTGTCCCAGATGTAATAGAGTTGAAGAAAGAAATCATGGAAGAGGCACACTCATCAGCATATGCGATGCATCCAGGGAGTACTAAGATGTATCGGACTCTGAGAGACCACTACTGGTGGAGAGGTATGAAGAGAGAGATAGCAGAGTTCGTATCTAAGTGCCTAACTTGTCAACAAATCAAGATTGAGCATCAGAAACCTGCAGGTTTACTACAGCCTTTATCCATTCCTGAGTGGAAATGGGAAAGGATCACGATGGATTTCGTGACAGGACTTCCCAAGACACAGCGTGGACATGATGCTATTTGGGTTATTGTGGATAGATTGACGAAGTCGGCCCACTTCATTGCTACTAATAATACCTATTCCCTAGAAAGATATGCGCAGTTGTATGTAGATGAGATTGTAAGGCTACATGGTGCACCAGTGTCCATTGTATCAGACAGAGATCCTCGCTTCACTTCTCGATTCTGGCCGAAGCTACAAGATGCTATGGGCACCAGATTACACTTCAGTACTGCTTTTCACCCACAGACAGATGGCCAATCAGAGAGAACCATTCAGACTCTCGAAGACATGTTGAGAGCCTGTGTGATGGAGTTTAAGGGAAGCTGGGATAATTACCTAGCATTGATAGAGTTTGCCTACAACAATAGTTATCAGTCTAGTATTGGTATGGCACCCTATGAGGCGTTGTATGGCAGAAAGTGTAGAACCCCAGTCTGTTGGGACGAAGTGGGGGAGAGAAGATTAATTGGCCCAGAGATTGTCCAAGATACAACTGAGAAGGTAAATATGATAAGAGAGCGGTTGAAGATAGCAAGCGACAGGCAGAAAAGCTATGCGGACAATCAAAGACGAGATCTGAAATTTGAAATGGGTGATCAAGTATTCCTACGAGTCTCGCCTTGGAAGGGTATTTTGAGATTCGGGAAGCGTGGAAAGTTGAGTCCACGATACATAGGCCCCTATGAGATAGTAGACAAGGTAGGTGAAGTGGCTTATCGATTGAGGCTACCATCAGAGTTAGCCAACATCCATGATGTGTTCCACGTCTCTATGCTACGCAAGTATATAGCTGACCCTTCACATATTGTTAAAGAGCAACCGATTCAGTTGAAGGAAAACTTGACCTACGAGGAGCATCCAATAGAAATCCTAGATCGTAGAGATCAAGTATTGCGTAATAAGGTGATTCCGCTAGTGAAGGTGCTATGGCGAAATCATGGGGCAGAAGAGGCTACATGGGAGCCCGAAGCACAGATGCGTGCCCAATACCCTCAGTTGTTTGAATAAGGTACGCAGTTTCAAATTTCGAGGATGAAATTTTATAAGGGGGGAAGAAATTGTAAACCCCTAGCCTCGATTCATAACCTCTTAGTGTTAAAAGATGGATTAGAGAGGTAAAATAAATCTCTACATTAGATTAATTGAATTTCATAGTGTTAGAGATTTATTAACTTAAGATTGACGACGAAATTCGTCAATTATAAAAGTTAAGTAACATTATAATAGAATCAAGTTAGTGTTAAGTTAAATCGATTCATCGATTTCGTGAACGCCATTTTGGGAGTTTCACAACAACCAAATTAACAAGAAAAAGATCAATGAAGAGTAAAATAATTCATCCATAGATAAGCGATTGATGATAATCAAAATAAATCAAAGGACAAGCTTGATATTCCATAGAACATCAATAAGATATATAAACAAGACACTTAGAAGCCAAGTAGACAAGTGAAGAGTGCAAAGCTACCATAAAACTCAAAAACCAAAGTGATTCCCGTATAGAGTAGAGGAGGAGAGAAAATGATGGTCAAACAACTTTAAAATGAGACTTAAGTGCCATTTTCATGAAGGCTAATCATATATATTGAACATTTAGCAAGATTTTAACAAGAAAAGATGAAAATAAGTGTGAAACAAAGAAGAAAACAGCAGCTACCATAAAAGAGAACAAAGCTGGCAGCAGTGAAAAGAAAAGAGAAATGGAGAGGAATTGTGTGAAATTAAAAAGAGATGGGGCAAGGATGCAAATTAGAGAAGTAAGAGTAGTATATAAGCAACACTTGGGTGAAATTTTTCAGCAAACAAAACCCATTTTCGTGCCTCCATTCAGCTGCAACAGTGAAGCCCCAGAACAGAGCAGCAGACAAGCACACTGCAAGGCAGGAACTACAGCAGGGAAAAGTGGAAGGAGAAGAGCCCATCCAGCCCTTCTGAACCTCTAATCTCCCTCTCTAAACCCTCTTCTAAGTCCTCTCAATCCTCTAAGTCAAGTACCAAGTAAGATATCATTGAATCTTCTCCTTATTGAGTTTAAAAGTGCAGTAGAGCTGCTGGAAATTTTCTGTGCAGAATTTGTTGTATGTTGTTGGAGGTTTTGCACTAGAAATGGTGTCAAAACCTAAGTGATTGTTATATAACCTTGGAGGATGTGTTTGTGGGTGTAAATGGTAGCTTAGGGTTTGATTTATGGGTTGTTATAGGCTTGAGAATCATAGAAACGAAAATTTGTTTTTCACACACACAAACTAGTTGATGAAAGTTTTGAGTGAATTGTTAGTGTTCAAATGGACAAGTAATAATTATGTGTGTGTTATGACCATATTAGACAGTAAATAAGCTCTGAAAATTTGAGGTTTTGAAACCAAGTGTGAGCATAAAAATGATTAGAAAAGGATAGGGAAGCATGTAGGAATAAAGAGAAGCTCAAGAGAGCTAGTTTTGACAATATTAGTGATTCTCGTACTCAAATTTGAGCTAGAGGAGACCTGACCATATTTGGCTTATTTGGGGATGTTCTACACCTCAAATGATGCCTAGGAACCATAGAAAACCATAGGTTTTGGAACGGATCGAATCCGATAAAAATTGTGCAAGTTATGCACAAAATAGTGCCGTTAGAGCTTTGAGAAGTGAAACGGCTATCCGAATGCAATTTTTATTTCATGGTTTGAGTTTGATTCATCATTATTAGTTAAATGAAGCTTAGCTATGGAATAAAATCTAGCGTCGCTAACTCGAAACCAAGAGTTTGCAAAACGGGCACTTAATTGCGCCCGAAAGTGTCCAAAACGGACGTTTTTCTTAGATTTGACATAGCAAACGATGGAGTTTCTCGACGAAACTTTACGGGCGACTTAGTTATGTGATAAGGAGACGCTAGAAAAAGGAACGGAGGTGAAACCATGGCTGGTTTCAATTCTGTTTTTTTTGGTCAACCGAATAATTAAAAAGTTGACTTTTTGTTTTAAGCTTTTGAAGACCAAACGAAACATATGGGGATGATCCTAGGGGTCTAGAAGTAAAACTTTTACAAAGAAATCGAAGTTAGAGAGTTTCGGTTGAGTTAGAAACAAGTTAGGAGATTATATAAAGAAAATGGGTCTTAGTTGAGATTATTAACCTTGAAGTTGAGATTCTCAACTTTTCAAATTATCACTAGTAATGATGAGATCATGTTGTGTAGGTGACGAGCACGTGAGCGGCGTCCAGGAGCCTCGTCGAGACGCTTGACGCGGCCTTGAGGTAAGTGGTTCGCCACTTAAGATCTCTTTCAATTTCATGTAATTGGTTGATGTTGATAATGAAAATGGTAGTTAAGTAATCTAAAAAGAAAATAGTTGAAATGAGAGTTTTCAGAAGTTTCAAAATGAGTTAGTTTTGTGCTTTTGGCACTAAATAAATATAGTTGTAAAACCCATGTATATCCCTTAAGATATAATGAGATTTAGCGCTACGTGACGACGCAGTAAATTCCGTCCGTAGTCGCTCAGGTTAGAGAAAAGTTAGCACTACGCGACGATGCAGAAAATTCCGTCCGTAGTTGCTCAGTTTCATAGAAAGTATAAGCGCTACGTTGCGATGCAGACAATTCCGCACGTAGTTGGCTATTGTTATAGTTTGGCACTACTTGGCGATGTAGTAAATTCCGCTTGTAGTTGCCCAGAGTTCTAGCACTACAATTGCGATGCAGAAAATCCCGCATTGTAGTTGCTCAGTGATAAGCTTTAGCGCCCTACGTGCGATGCAGTAAATTCCGTAACGTAGTGGTTGAGATGACTTAGTAAGCTTCACGTTGGCGTTAGTTCTAATCGCCCGTGATGGACAGAAATATTTAAAGGATATACATGGGAGTTTTGGAAAGAAATCATAAAACAAATGATAAATCGCCATGTTAGTATATGTGATATTATATTTCTGTTGCACTAACTTGTTTGTTTATTTTGTAGCTATTTATATTTCGTGGTGTGCCACCGCAGACGATAGGACGTCACCATTTTGTTGGGTATATATATAGGTGGGAGATTCATGACATGTGATGATGTATAACTTATGTATGAAATGGATATGTAATTGAGAAACACATAGTCATATTTTGAAATTGTATATTTGTAAATATTCATGCATTTTATATATATGATGCATCTAGATATATTCTACTTGAGTTGTTCTTATAAATTGAGAATTTAGTGTTGATATTGCATGTTTGTTGAAAAATGATGATGATTATTGCATGTTTGAGAATAAAGAAGTTGGGAGGAATTGAGATTTTAGTCGAAGTGTAAATTTATTGACAGGTAAATTTTGGATTATCAAAAATGCAGCCGTTATGCTGTCGAAAATTTTATAAAAATATTTGAACCAAAGGTTGTGAAAAAATTTTATCACTCCCAACTAGTTTAAAAGAAAACTGAATTTTTGAGTTTAAACGAGTAAACCGGTTGAAGAAAGTTAGGGTTCGCTTCTCGGATTTCTTCGATCCGACGAGTCGGTTTCGAGGAGTCCGTTGAAGTGCCCGGCAGGATCCTCCAGACAAGAGCCTAGATAAGGTCTGGGAAGGGTCCTGTCAAACCAGATCCCAATGAAGCCCGAAGACGAAGAGCACACCTCGTTCATGACTGATCGGGGTTTATATTGTTACAAGGTGATGCCCTTCGGTTTGAAGAATGTTGGAGCGACCTATCAACGCTTGGTGAACATGATGTTCAGAGAACAAATTGGAAAGACCATGGAAGTCTACGTGGACGATATGCTGGTAAAATCCAAGCAGATAGGTGATCATGTTGGCGACCTGAGAGAGATGTTCCAAATTTTGAGGAGCTACCAAATGAAGTTAAATCCACTCAAATGTGTGTTTGGAGTAGCTTCTGGGAAGTTCCTGGGCTTCATGGTCAATAGTAGGGGGATTGAAGCGAACCCCGAGAAGATCAAAGCACTGATTGACATGAGGTCGCCTACCAGGGTGAAGGACGTACAGAGCCTCAATGGCCAGGTCGCTGCATTGAGCAGGTTCATTTCGAAAGCTACAGATAAGTGTGTTCCTTTCTTTGACATTCTGAAGAAAGCCAAAAGCTTCGAATGGACTGAGCAGTGTGAAATAGCCTTCCAGCAGTTGAAAGAGTATATGGGACAAGCTCCACTTCTTTCCAAGCCCAAAGAGAAAGAAAAGCTGATTCTATACTTGGGAGTGTCGCAGCAAGCTCTGAGTGCCGCACTGGTGAGGGAAGAAGAAAAGACGCAGCTTCCAGTCTATTATGTGAGCAAAAGATTGCAGGATGCTGAAACCAGATATTCGCAGATGGAGAAACTGGCTTACTGCCTGGTGATCGCATCAAGGAAGCTACGACCTTATTTCCAAGCTCATACTATCGAGGTCCTCACCAAGTACCCGTTGAAACAAGTCTTGCAAAAAGCAGATACCTCAGGTCGTTTATTGAAATGGGCAGTGGAGCTCGCACAGTTCGATATCCAATTCAAGCCAAGGACGGCTATCAAAGCCCAGGCTCTGGTAGATTTTATTGCAGAGTTTACGGGACCTGCAGATGATGAAGCTGAGTCTTCTGAAGGTCCAGCCTGGGAGCTTTTTGTCGATGGATCATCCAGCGAGCATAGGGCTGGAGCTGGAGTTCTACTGATCAGTCCGGAGGGCCACAAGATCCTCTGCGCTCTAAGGTTTGGCTTTCAGGCAACAAACAATGAGGCCGAGTATGAAGCACTGCTCGCTGGACTACGTTTAGCCAAGGAGATGCGAGCTGAACATTTGAAAATCTTCAGTGACTCACAGCTCGTCGTTGGCCACGTAATGGGAGAGTATCAGGCCAGGGGATCAAAAATGGCCCTCTACCTCCAAAAAGTACACGAGCTGCTGGGTGCGTTCCAGAAGTACGAGATGAAGCAGATCCCACGAGCTCAGAACTCGCATGCTGATGCACTAGCTCGCCTCGCAACCACGCGAGATACAGATTTCCTTGGGGCAATCCCAGTCGAGTTCCTACCAGCTCCAAGCACAGAAGAAAAGAATGTGACGATGGCCATATCTATTCAGCCTGATTCATGGATGAGCCCTATTCTCGAATACTTGCAGGATGGAAAGCTGCCTAGTGACAGGCTAGAAGCCCGACGTCTGCGAGTTAGAGCAGCCAGGTATTGCATCTACGATGATGCACTATACAAGAAGGGTTTCACAGCACCGTTATTAAGATGCATTGATGGCTATGAATGTGAAACAGTGCTAAGGCAGATACACGAAGGTCACTGTGGGAACCATGCTGGGGGGCTGTCTCTAGCTCAGAAGGCACTTCGCCAAGGCTTCTACTGGCCCACCACGAGGCAGGACGCCCTCAACTTAGTAAAGAAATGCGACAAATGTCAAAGGTTTGCTCATATTCCACGAGCTCCACCAGCTTACCTCCAACAGATGGTGAGCCCGTGGCCCTTTGCGATCTGGGGAATGGACCTGATCGGACCCCTACCGATGGCACGTGGAAGATGTAAGCATGCAGTAGTCGCAGTGGATTATTTCACTAAGTGGGCTGAAGCGAAAGAACTTGCTGAGATCTCCACTACAAAGATTGAGAAATTCGTGTGGAGCAACATTATTAGCAGATTCGGGGTCCCACAGCAGATCGTGACAGACAATGGGACTCAGTTCGCCAGTGACCAGTTTCTTAGGTTCTGCAACGACCTCAAAATTATTAAAAGTTTCTCAGCAGTAGACCACCCACAAGCCAATGGCCAAGTTGAAGCTGTAAACAAAATTATCAAGCAGACCCTGAAGATGAAACTGGAAGCCAAGAAGGGAGCGTGGGTAGACGAGCTCCAAAAAGTACTATGGTCTTATAGAACCACAGCTCGCAGCTCCACTGGCGAGACCCCATTTTCAATGGTGTACGGATCGGAGGCTATGATCCCAGCTGAGTTTGAAGTCACCTCGCAAAGAAGAGCGACCTTCAATCCAAATGACAATGATCAGCTACTTGCAGCAAACCTGGACCTGCTCGAGGAACATAGGGAAACCGCTAGGTTAAGGGTAGCTGTCTATCAGCAGAGAATAGCGAGGTACTATAACAAGTATGCTCGCATTCGCAGATTCAATGTAGGAGACTTGGTCCTACGCCTTATCCTACCAGGAGCCCGCAAGCCAAGTGACGGATCCTTAGGCCCGAACTGGGAAGGACCGTATGTTGTCAAAGCAGCCTTGGGAAATGGAGCTTATCGCTTAGTTAATGTAAATGGGGCAGAAGTCCTCCGAGCTTGGAATGCCGAACATCTCCGCCCCTATTATCAATAAGTTTGTCATTATCTGTAATATGGATTGATTATAAATAAAAGCTCCATTTTCCCCTGTTTTTGAATCAACACACCAGGCTAACGGGCTCCGAGCTCAACAGCGTTAGAACAAGTTAATGAGCCTAAAAAGCAGGCGAGGTGACGACCCCTGCATAGCTCGCTATCAAAGAAAAAAAAGCCTAAAAAGCAAGTGACTAAGTGTCCTTGTATAGCTCGCCTAATGAGCCAAAAAAGCAGGCGAGGTGACGACCCCTGCATAGCTCGCTGTAAATAAAAAGAGCCTAAAAAGCAAGCGACTAAGTGTCCTTGCATAGCTCGCTTAATAAGCCTAAAAAGCAGGCGAGGTGACGACCCCTGCATAGCTCGCTATCAAAGAAAAAAGAGCCTAAAAAGCAAGTGACTAAGTGTCCTTGCATAGCTCGCCTAATGAGCCAAAAAAGCAGGCGAGGTGACGACCCCTGCATAGCTCGCTGTAAATAAAAGAGCCTAAAAAGCAAGTGACTAAGTGTCCTTGCATAGCTCGCCTAATGAGCCAAAAAAGCAGGCGAGGTGACGACCCCTGCATAGCTCGCTATAAATAAAAAGAGCCTAAAAAGCAAGTGACTAAGTGTCCTTGCATAGCTCGCATAATGAGCCTAAAAAGCAGGCGAGGTGACAACCCCTGCATAGCTCGCAAACATTCTAAAAAAAAACCCATTATTTATATTTACAAAAAATTTTGTTAAGTGTTGCTTTTATTATTATCAGGTTTGGGGTTCATTGATTATCAGCTCGCGGGAAAAATGAAGAGCATTGGCCTGAGTAACATTCAACACAGAAGAAATAACGAAAGGAATTTTTATTAAGTATTGAAACTGACTACAAATTGAAAAAATTAAAAGAAATACGTAAAAAAGAAAACGAGCTGCTAGTTCTTGACAGGAGGATCTGGATCAGCCGGAGGTTCTGGATCAGCGGTGGATGGGGCAGCTTTTGCTTTGAAATCCTCAATAGTTTCAAGCCCTATGTCCCCGAAGATAGAGAAGTCCATGTCTGGATGGGACATCCACAGTGTGTAGAGGAAATCGCGACCTGTTCTTTCCTCAGCCTCATCCCTTGCATCTGCAACCCGCACTTCCAGTTCTCGAGGTGCTTGCTCTCTATAGGCTGTTAGCTCTTCAAAGGCATTATCAGCGAGACGGTTGATGACCTCGGCCTCTTTCTTCATCTCTTCAACTTGTTGCTCCGCAGCCTCAGCTCGCTGAATAGCCTCCCCCACTTGCTGCCTAAGCACCTCAGCTCGATGCTCAGCCTCCTTTGCGCGGTTATCCGCGGTTGCAGCCTCCTTAGCTCGTTTTGTTGCGGCCTCCTCGGCGCCTTTAGCTGCAGCTTCCATCTCATCAGCTCGCTTCTTGGCCTCCTCAGCCTGTTTCTCGACAGTTTCAGCTCGTGCCAGAGCAGCATCAACCTGGCGATGAAGTACTTCAGCCTTCTCTTCCGCAGCTGAAGCCCGCTGCTCATCCAGTGCAGCCTGTTGTTCAGATCGCCTCAGGTCCTCTTTCACCTTGAGCAGCTCATCCTTTAGCATGGCGTGCTCATTCTCCATTTTCTTCAGGGCCTCCTCAGTTGCTTGCCTTGCAGCGGTGGCCTCGGCGATCTGAGCTTCCTGGCCCTCTATTCTGCCCGAGGTAAAGCGAGCTAGATCATCATTGGCCGCCTCCAGGTCGTACTCCAGTTTCCTGATCTCATCCTGGGCAGCCCTTGTCTCCCTTCTCCGCTTCATTGCAGCAAGGGCACCCTGGAAAATATGAACAGATTAAGATCCAGTCAAGTAAAGAAATCAACAGATGAGAAAGAATAACTTACCAGCATACTGTGGCGAGCCGCAAACTCATCCAGTTCCTCGCCCCTAAGACTCCTATTTTCCAAGACATTCGCATGATTGAGCATAATTGTTGCCCAGCTGTCAAGGAAAGAATTTAAGTATCTCCCTCCGGGACCCAGCTCGATGTCTGATTGGGTGGGTGAAGGAGTTCTCTCGCGCTCCGGAATATCGCGTGCATCATTGAAAGCACCACCACGTCACGATACGACGGTACGCCTAGTCACATATGTGCTGGGGCCAGCCCGGGTTGCCTCGGGAGCAGCATGAGAAGGAGCATCACTTTTCCCAGGTTGCGAACTGGAAGTTGGAGGTGACTGAAGACTTGTAAAAACATTGGAGATGGGCACCTCGCTAGGAACAGCAGTCGAGGGAGTAGTAGCTCCAGCAGCAGCATGCACCTCGCTTGGAGCAGCGGTTGAAGGGGCAGTGGCTTCGGTGACTGCAGGCACTTTGACAGATGCAGCAACTGCAGGAGCCTGGTCCTGACCAGATGGTTTGGAGCGTTTAGAGGGTGCCGCTGGAGTGGCTAAGTCTTCGGCAGGTCGTTTTGCTGGAGGAGCCGAAGAAGCTTGGAGTTCAGTGGGACGTGCAGGAGGGGATTTCATGAGAACAAGTTTTCTCCTGTTAGCTGGGAGTTTTGTAGAGGAAGGAGCAGGGCTGGAGCACGAACTGGGGATAACAGTGGAGCCCCTGGAGTAGACGTGTGACGAGGAGAAGAGGATGGGTCAACCTGTGCAGTAGGAGCTGCAGGGACTGGGTCTGATCCTGTCCGAGCTGAAGCAGGAGCAGAAGAAGAACTTTTTCTGGATGCACCCTTTGAAGGGGTGCGAGTTGAAGACGATTTCGCCTTCGTTGGTGTGCGAGCTGAAGATGATTTTGCTTTAGACGAGGTGCGAGCAGGAGCACCTCGAGATGAAGTCTTCCGAGGTGGAGAAAGCGAGCGAATGTTATCCGAGCGAACGTCATCCTCTGATGATGAAGAGACTATTGGTGGAGGTCGGGAAGTAGACGCATCCTGAACTGAAACCTCAAAAACAGAAGGAAGTCTAGGCTTGTCACTCATCTTGCCTATATCTTCCCCAGCTCGCAGAAGAAGAGATTCCTTAGAAGGGGCAAGCTTGTAAGCTCTAAGCATGGCATCGTCGAATCTGCTGCTGATGCCTGCATCGCCCGATTTGGCGAGCTTGCCAAGAGCTCGTTCCTCCCCGCTGCTGAGAGGAAACTCGTCCATCTTCAGCTCTGCATAGCAAATGATCAAAGAAAAATGATAAGTAATGGAGATGCAAAACAAAATCAGCTCGTTTAAATCTTCTTATGAGTACCTGGTTTCAGGACGAAGCTGAAGTTTCGGAGATCTGCAAGAGACGGGCACGAGATATAAAACCAACTCGTCTTGTACGGCCCGACGTTGGATTTGCCCTTCGCTTCTCCTTTGGGCAAAAGGTCTTTGTATTGTGACTGGCGGGCTGTGAGGTAGTAAATACCATCTGGTTTCTCTCCATCTCCCGCAGCCAGGGCCTTGAAAGAGTAGAACTCTTGGATGATCCTTGGTGTAGGGGCATGAAGGCCGTTCCTGTAGAAGGCTATGGCCAGCGAGATCAACTGTGTGTAAGAATTCGGAGTCAGTTGGAAGGGTGCGAGCTTGACTTTGTTGAGAAATTCGATCAAGAACGGTGGAACGGGGAACCGCAACCCCTGCTCAAGATGTTGGGTGCTGACAGCGATGAATCCCCTGGGTGGATAACACGCGTAATTGTTGGAGTCAGGCAGCAGTATGCGACAACCAAAAGGGATGTAGAATTGCTTGACAAGTCCCTCCACCTCAGGACGCTTCAACGATGTGGGATGACGAGCGAGTGCTGCACGAGCCTCTCTCCCCTGAATGGCATGAGCTCGGGCTTTGTCATGCTCACGAGCTTCGTTGCTTGGAATCATTCCCTTGCGAGTTCCACTTGAAGACATCTAAAATATAAACAAAAAAAAAAAAAAATATATAAAAATATATGTATCATTGCAAGAGCAACAATGGTGATGAAGCATGATAAACCCAAAATAAAAAGTTTGAAGAAAAAGAAGTCTCACCTTGAATCGTTGATAAGTAGAAGAACGACGAAGAAGGCTGAGAATCTCGTAAAAGGCAGTGGGTCCTGGATGTTTGAAAGCTTGAACACTTGTTTGCTTCGAGTGAAAATGACAGATGAAAGAAGAAAATGAAAAGGGTCCATCGGTTTATATAGACAAGCAAGCATGAGTCCCAACCGTCAGATCTTTGGGAAATGTAACCGTCATAGATCTGACGGTGCAGCATGAAACGTGGCTTTGGAAATCATGCAGCCGTCAGTTGAAGGACGTGCGCATTAAATGTGCGAGTAAAGGACGTGCAGACGTCGCTTCGGTTACCACCTGCATGACCGCCACGTGTTGCAACTGAAATGGTGGAATTTGAAAGTGCACAGAGGCGGTTCTAGAAAGTAAGTGTGCCAAGGAAGCTAACTTTTACCAGCAAATGCAAGCTCCCAGCTCGCCCAAGCAAACTGAGAGCTGGGGGGCTAATGTTGTGTGTATTTTTCGGACTCAGTAATTGGGCTGGTAAAAGTCCAATTTATGCCCATTTAAGACCCGATAAGAAGGTCCAATGAGGTCAACGGAGTCAAAGCCCATCAGACGAGGCCCAATGTTGACTCAAAGACCATCAAGACTTCCAGCTGGCATCAACAGACCCATAAATACAGCCAGGTCGCAGCTCGCCGCCTGCGCAGCTCGCTTCTAAGCGAGCTCGAGCTTGAGACCACCATGACACGTCAGCTCGCTCAGACACGTGATAAGCACAATATCTTCCAGAAAAGGCAGTTACCAAGTTCAATAGTGATTTTCTCTCCGAATATGGCAATTGCCCAATCAAACCATGATTTCCTCGTCAGACATGGAGATTAATTCAAATTCAAATTCAAGTCATCATTACCTCAAGATAATTATAGTAATTTCCTGATATTATCTAAGTATATTAGGAAGCATAATTAATTTATAATTCTTTTCCTTATTTTTCCTAATTGTTTAGGGAATGTAATTAATTCAGGATTCTTTTCCTGATTTGCTATAACTAGAATTGTAACCCTTCTTTCCCTATAAATAGGGATTGAACACATTGTAACAAGGACGGACAATATTGAATAATATACTGTCACTCTGCAGAATTTGAGAGATAGACAGTCGTGGACGTAGGCCTTTTTATTGCCGAACCACGTAAAGGCTTGGTGTTCCTCGTTTGATCCTCTGTTTCTGTCTTTGTCTTTTCTTGGTTTTCGTGTTTTCTCACATTGATTGCAGGTATTGGGCATTGATTGCTCGTCGACTGAAAATCAACGTCGACACTATTGTTCTATATGGTTCCTAGGCATCATTTGAGATGTAGAACACTCCCAAATAAGCCAAATATGGTCAGGTCTCCTCTAGCTCAAATTTGAGCTCGGGAATCCCCTTTTTGTCTATAACAATGCCTTTGCAATTCTAAACACTTCTCTAACTTTTCCAACCTCTTTAAGGCTTGAAATTGGTTTCAAAACCATCTAATTTCAATGTCTAACTACTGCCCTTCAAGTCTCTAATACATACATAGGTCTAACTTGGTCATTAGAGTGCTCAAAATTCACTCAAGACTTTTCTCAATCACTTGGTGTGCATAAAACACCATTTTGGGTTTCTATTTTGAGGGAGGGTATGACAGCCCGTTTACATCTTTTGTGGCATCAATTACACACAACAATCATCTCTTATGATTTCATAACCCTCACATGAGGTTCTAACAAGATTTAAAAGCAATATTCCAACATGAATCAACAACAACTTCACAAACAAGCTGTCAACACATTCTGGTTCTGTTTCAGCAGAAAATTAAAAACAATCAAGCTGAAATCTTACTTGATTCTTAGCTGAGGGAGTTGAGAGGAGTCTAAGAAGGATGTTTGAGGGCTTGGAAGGCAACTTGGGTGGTGATTCTTCTCCCTTCTTTCCTGGCCGACCAGCTTCCTCGCGATTTCTGCTATCGCGCCTATCTTCTGCTCGCGCGCGGTTCTGTCTTGCTTGCTGTCTTGTGTGCGTTTTGCATGACCAGACCTTCACCTCCCCTTCTTCAGCTCGTTCTCTTGCTGCTCTGCCTAGATATTGCAGTTCACGACCTCAGAAACCCCCTCACTCGAGCTGTTCTTGCACGAACTCGCGACCAATATTGTAGCGTGAGAGGTTCTGCTCGCGTCCACGGCTGCTGCTGCTGCCTCCTTGCTCGACCAGCAACCACTTACTTCCTTCTTGCTTGCTGGTTGCTTTTCTTCTCTCTTCTGGCCTTCTCTTCTGGTTCACGGCAATAGCTTCCCTCTCCTTCTCGAACTCTCTCGTTCTCTCTCACGGCTGCCCATTGTTTTTGCTGAAACAATTTCAGCTAATGTTTGATTATATAGTCATCAACTCTTCTTAATTACATCTTATCCCAACTCTATTTAATTTCATCTAACTCTCATTTCCTTTCTTTGATTCTCATATTAGCCCATCTATACTTGTTTTAAATTCTCGTTTCGTTAACATTTTCCTTCGATCGTCAAGCTTGAATTGTTTTTTTTTAAAAAAACTAAGCTTATTTTATTAATCTTGACTCTCTCTTTTTAATCGAATTTTAATTCGATTATCATTTACTAACATCTTGGATTTCTTGACTTAGATTTTCATTGACACACTACTAAACTTTTTATAATACGACGAATTTCGTCGTATTCTAAATGAATAAATTTCGGAGGCTATGAAATTAAATCAATTAAACGTAGAGAGTTATATTTTATCTCTCTAACTTAATTTCTAACGTTGGGACTTTAGAAGTCGGAGCTAGGAGTTTACATATATGAATCATATATATGTAGTATGCATGAATATATTTACATTTTACAAATTCATCATCATTCAAATTCAAAATATACGTGATTAAATACATATACAAAATGTTTCTAAGCGTCTTCCGCGATCGCCCACCTATAGCTATATATATAAAGCAAAAGTCAGTCTCGTCCGGCGGTGGCGCGAAATGAAAACAAACAAGCTACAAAACGAACAGCAAGTTAGTGCGATAACATCATAGGATATCATATCACACATACTAACATATAATTTACAAGTCTTAAAATTTTCTTTAAAACTCTCCATGTATACCCTTGACTCGTTCTAACAATCACGGGCGATTTTAACTAACGCCAACGTGAAGCTTACTAATGCATCTCAACCACTACGTTATAGAATTTACTGCATCATACGTAGGGCACTAAACTATTCACTGAACAACTACAATGTGGAATTCTCTGCATCGTAAATGTAGTGCTAAATCTCTAGACGACTACGAGCGGAATTTACTGTATCGCTTCGTAGCGCTAACTGTTAACTAACCAACTACGTGCGGAATTGTCTGCATCGCAACGTAGCGCTATACTTTTCTATAAACTGAGCGATTACGGATGGAATTCTCTGCGTCGTCACGTAACGCTAAATCTCATAGCTATTAAGGTGTACACATGGGTTTTATTATTAATTTTTCTAGTGCCAAAACACAAAACTCTATAGTTTCAAAACCTCTAAATACTCTTCTACTTTCATTCTCTTTTAACAACAACTGAGTATTAATTTCTATTCTCATATAGGATCCATAGGAACCTATACACTCACAATTTGACATTTATTTACAAAAGCATTCTCATTTTCTTTTATTATTTACTACCATATTTATTTTAAAACATCAAGCGATTTCATGAAATTGAAAAAGAAGTCAAGTGGCGAACCACTTACCTTAAGGCCGCGTCAAGCGTCTCGACGAGGCTCCTGGACACCGCTTACACGCTCGTCACCTACACAACATGATCTCATCATTGCTCACAACAAAACTCAATTCTTAACTATACTTTAGAAATTCTCAACTATGACTATTTTCATCTACATAGCTCCTAACTTGTTTCTAATTCAACCGAGACTCTCTAATCTCGATTTTTATGCAAAAGTTTCAGTTTTGGACCCCTAGGGATACCCCCACGTGGTCCGTTTACTTGATATAGGCCTAAAACGAAAAATCATATTTTTATTCAAACGGACAGCCCATAACAGAACAGGTGATAACATGCCGCTCGGGGCTCCATTTTCCTTCGTTCTTTTTCCTACGGTTCACTTATCTCACGTTCTAGTCACACGTCAAATTTCGTTGAAAAATACTATCGTTTGCTAAGTCAAATTTAAGGAAAACATCCGTTTTGGATACTTTCGGGCGCGTTTTAATGCCCGTTTAGTAAACTTTGTGTTTCGGATTAGCGACGCTAGATTTTCTCCCACAACTAAGCTTCATTTAATTAATAATGACTAACTAAACTCATTTCATGCCATAAAAATTGCATTAAGCTAGTCGTTTCACTTCTCAGAGCTCTAACGACACTATATTGTGCATAACTTGCACAATTTTTATCGGATTCGATCCGTTCCAAAACATATGGTTTTCTATGGTTCCTAGGCATCATTTGAGGTGTAGAACACCCCCAAATAAGCCAAATATGGTCAGGTCTCCTCTAGCTCAAATTTGAGCTCGGGAATCACTAATCTTGTTGAAACTACTCTTTTGAAGTTCTAAAAATTTTCTAACTCTTCTAACCCCTTTCTTGTGCTCAACTTGGGTTCTAAACCATCTAATTTCAAGGTCTAGCTACTGCCCTATAAGTCTCTAATACATATATAAATCTAACTTAGTCATTAGAGTGCTCAAACTTCACTCAAAACTTTTCTCAATCACTTGGTGTGCATAAAACACCATTTTCGGTTTCTATTTTGAAGGAGGATATAATAGTCCATTTACATCAATTTATGGCAGCAATTACACTCAAAAATCATCATTGATGATTCTATAACACTCATATGAGGTTCTAACAAGATTTAAAAGCAATCTAATCAACCAAATCAACAACAACAACAACAAGAGGCTGTTATCAATTTCTGTTCTGTTTCAGCAGAAAGTTAAAGAAAATAAATTGTAATCTCACTTGGAGCTTGCTTGGAGAGTTTGGATGACTTACTAGGGACCCTAAGAGGTGGATTGAGGGGATGGAAGGCTGGTTGGGAGGTTCTTTCTTCCCTGGCCGACTAGCTCACTGCACCCCGTCGCGGTTCTGTTCTAGATAGCGTCTGGTGCTATTTTGCTTATTGTTTTGCGTGCGTTTTGCACGACCAGACCTGCACCTCTCCTTCTTCTGCTCGTCCTCTTCCTTTGCTACCCAGATACTGCAGTTTTACGGCCTCAGATCCCCCTCACGCGAGCTATTCTGCTCAAACTCGCGACCTGTCCTTCGCACGAGCTGCTGGCGCGCTGGAATCCACTTTGGTTGCTGCTGTTGTCTTCTTCTTCCTTGCCTCCAGCCTTTCCCTTCTGGTCTGCTTCTCTTCTCTCTCCTGGTTCACCTCTCACTGCAGCAGCTACTCTTTTTCTTCCTCTCGAAAGTTCTCTCGTTCTCTCGACTGAAAGGGGCTGAAATTGCTGAAAAAAATCAGCTCAAGTGTTGTTTATATAATTATTATAATACTCAACTTCTACTAATTGCATCTTGTCCCATTTCTTTTTAATTTCATTCTCATCTCCTTTTCTGGATGGTCTCTCACGGCAACACCCCTCGATATCCTTCCGTGTCTCTTTCGTTTCTTATTCGATTAAATTCTCGTTTCGTTAGAATTTATTTTAAAAACGCTAAGCTTATTTCATCGACCTTGACTCTCTCTTTTTAATCGAATTTTAATTCGATTATTCTTTACTAAAATCTTGGATTTTCTAACTTAGATTTTCATTGACACATTACAAAAATTTTTTAAAATCGACGAATTTCGTCGTATTCTAAATGAATAAATTTTGGAGGCTATAAAATTCATTCAATTTACTATAGAGATTGATTTTAACTATCTAATCTCTCTTTTAACATTTATGAAATTATAATGCAAGACTAGGGGTTTACAGCGCGGACAAACACCACGGGGGCTTCACACCACGCTTAGACAACCGTAGCCAACCCACCTACTGTCGTTGGACTCAAACACCGAGGCCAACTGCCATTAGACTCACACGACCGAGTCCATAGCTAACGTTTTCGAATGAGTAGAGCATCGGCAAATCCAAGCGCAATGTTTTTCCCCCGTAATGGACGTCGAAGGGTCACTGAGCGATGCACACCGAGAAGGCTTCACTACCACGCCCAGACCACCTCAGCCCAGCCCATTTATTGGCGTTAGCAGCACACGATCGAGGCCGTAGCTAACGTTTTCGGCAAGCCGAACCTTGGCAAATCCAAGCGCAATGCTAATCGCCCCCACAATGGGCATCAAAGGGTGACTGAGAAAGAGCAGCGATGCACACCAAGAAGGCTTCACACCACGCCTAGACAACCGCACCCAACCCACCTACTATCATTAGACTCAAACACCGAGGCCAACTGCCGTTAGACTCACATGGTCGAGGCCATAGCTAATGTTTTTGAATGAGAAGAGCATCGGCAAATCCAGGCGTAATGCTTG
>CM034468.1:17963133-17968133 GCA_019925255.1 Litchi chinensis
CCGTTCCCGGGGGACGACGGGAGCAAGCTCTCTCGTTCGGTTTCCTTGGCGCATTACTCACCGGGGTTCGTCGTCGTTCAACCGCCGAAGCGAGGAGCGAGAGCTCCCGCCCCGACGACGTCGGGCGACCGCGAGGCTCGTGGCCCCCCGGAGCGTGAAACGAGTTCGCAGGTCGTCCCGATTCGGGCAGGTTTCGACAATGATCCTTCCGCAGGTTCACCTACGGAAACCTTATTACGACTTCTCCTTCCTCTAAATGATAAGGTTCAGTGGACTTCTCGCGACGTCGTAGGCAGCGAACCACCCGCGTCACCGCGATTCGAACACTGCATGCTGCATGCTGCCTGCACGCCACTGCCCTTGCACACTGCCTGAGTTGTGCCCAGCGCCCCTATGCCTTGCTGCCTCTGTCTTGACAGCCTGTTGCTTATGCTTCGTGCGAACACCCATGCACGATGTTCATGTTGCTTGCCTGTTGCTGCCCAAGTCATGCCACCCAACATGCTTGGCTCTCTTCCATGCTAGTCCGCTAGCATCCTTGACATGCTCCGACATGCCGACCTTGGCTTGGCACCACCCTACCAAGCCATGCTTAGCATTTTCCCCTATGCCAAGCAGTGAGGGTCTAACAAACCCCCCACACTTAAAATCCACAACGTCCTCGTTGTGTTGCAAACCCAACAGTGCTGCACTTGATTTCCATATTCTGCCGACTTCAGTCTATCGAAGGTACTGCTCCACAGTCCAAACCAGTCTCTACACTGATTTTGCTTCAAGATGTCAGTCCTCCCACTGACCCTTATTGAATCACCCTCAATCACACACTAAAAATAGTCAGCTCCACACAGAAATGCCCCTATTTCTGTCACAGTAGAAGGAATAGGTGGCCAGCCTAGCATAAAATCTTCCTTCTCCAAACCAAGCTTATATACCCCAAGCTTGAAAAACACATTTCTCAAGTGAACAGCATACACCAGCAAGGCACCAACCAGCTACTTTTGGAACAAAACAGAAGCTCCACCAGGATCCATTGAAGTCTGAACCATTCCACATTTCAGCACCCCAACCAGTTGCTTCTCCAACTCTGCCCTCTCAAACCAGTGATCAATGTTATACCTAGGATTCAACTCTTTAGGCAGTCCTGCAGGTACCAGCTCCCCACAGTCATCCAATGAAACTGCCCCTTCATCAACCACATTCTCAAGTTCAATTAGTACCATTGCTGCTAGGAAAGCTTTCCCCTCTTTCTTCCAACCTCCATCATGATGCTTGGCTGAGTTAGCAACCTTTTTACCTCTGTCTTTCTTCATTGTTCCAGATGCAACCTGGATAAAACAAGGGTTATCCTCATCCCCTATTACTATGCCTTTTAGGTATGGCATCAACATCACCTTGGCCTTCACCAAGAAGTCCATCCCAAGTATGAGGTCGAAATCGCCAAGAGGAACCACCATCATGCTGCATTTCCCATGCCAATTGCCCACTGTTAAGGAAGTCTCCATTGCCCCACACACCTGTATAGAGCTAGAGTTCACTGCTTTGATTCTGCTTGTGCTGTCCACCAAGTTTAACCCCAACCTGGTTGCTTCCCGTTGAGCCATAAAGTTGTTGGTCGCCCCTGTGTCCAACATAGCTCTCACGTCCTGCCCATTAACCTGTACAACAACATACATTAGTCCACTAAAATCAGTTTGTCTCTCCCCTGATATAGTGTTGAGCAGTAGCAACGGATTCACACGAGAAGGTCCAGCATCCCCAGCATCATCATCATCAACATCCTCACTAACTATTACAACAACCTTCTCCCTTTTAGGACAATCCTTAACACGATAAGGACCACCACAAATAAAACAACCCTGTTGTGATTTTGTGTAACCAGAATTATGGTCCTTTCCCTGGTTCTTTTCCTCTTCCTTTCCCTCATTTTTCTGCTTCCCAACAGCTTTGTTCTTCCCCTTTTTGCCTTCAACAGACTTCCCCTTGTCTGTGCTAGAAGAAGAACTATCCCCACGGTAATCCACAAGACTCTCAGCAGCCGCCATGGCTGAGGGTATGTCCTTCACACCCTGTCTTCGTAATTCTGCCTGCGCCTATCCCTGCAAACCAGACATGAAGTTGAACAGCTTGTCGTCTTCTGACATATTTTTGATGTCCAACATCAAAGAGCTGAACTCCTTCACATAATCTCTGATAAAACTAGTCTATTTTAACTTCTTAAGGGACTCCCTTGCCACCCACGAAGTGTTACAAGGCAGCAATTGATCCTTCAACTCCTTTTTCAGAGACTCCCAAGTCTCAATTCTCGGTCTGCCTGCACTAAGATCGTCCGCCATCCTAGTCCGCCACCATAACTTTGCATCCTTGCACAAGTACATGCTGGTTATGGATACCTGTTCCCCCACTGGTATCTTAGCAGCCCAAAAATATTGTTCCATATCCCACAAAAAGTTCTCCAACTCCTTGGCATTCCTACTGCCATCGAAGTGCTTCGGCTCTGGAACTTTAATCTTCGAAACAGTCCCTTCCTCATGAGGCTGAACCACTGCCCTTCTCAACAGTCTGATTTCATCCTCCATAGAACTGATCCGAGCCCTTAGACCATCCACCACTTCTGAGTTCTCCATTCTCATGTTCCCCAGCCTGCTTTCCACTTCCTGTACCAAGTCTAAAAGTGTTGTCTGCAATGTAAGAATCCTCTCAAAATTTTTGACAGTCACTATTGCAAGATCCACATACCCCTGTGGAGGCTCTCCAACAGTTTGTTCCAGCTTACTAATCCTCTCTTTCGCATCTGCAAGGGTCATGTTGCACAGAATTATACAACCAGTTTTCCAACCATGCTCTGATACCAACTGTCACACGCCTACCTTTTGCCTAAGAATTTTCAGCGTGCTGGTGCTAGAAATGCCCTTCCTAGCCAGCCTAACACCCACACGCACTGCCACCAAACAGTGCAGTATGCTGCTGCCACTGATTTTCACGAAACTGTGCACCAACACAGCCTGTCAAGCCCCCACATAGCCTGCTATGACAGGACCCTTCCCAGACCTTATCTAAGCTCTTGTCTGGAGAATCCTGCCGGGCACTTCAACGGATTCCTCGAAACCAACTCGTCGGATCGAAGACATCCGGGAAGCGAACCCTATCTTTCTGTATCCGGTTTACTCGTTAAAACTTAGTGATTTGAATTTTTATCATCACTGGTTGGGAGTGGTAAACATTTTCTTTGATTCTTTTTCAAATTCATTTTATAAAAATTTCGGTAGCATAACGGCTGCATTTTTTATAAACCAAAAATTTGACCTGTAAGGAAAATAACACTTCGACTATTTCAATACACCTCCCAACTTCTTTAATTCTCAATCATGCATCATTCATCACACTTTCATAAGCATAACAATAAGCTTTAATGCCAAGTATACATATATGAATCATATATAGTATGCATGAATATATTTACATTTTTCAATCTCAACATCATTGAAATTCAAAATATACATGATTAAATACATAATACAAAAATGTATATACACGTCTTGAGCTATCGCCCACCTATCAATGTATATGCAAGCAAAAGGTCTCGATCTCGTCCGACGGCGGCAGGCAATAAAAACAAATGAGCTACAAAATAAATCAGAGGTTAGTGCAATAAGGATATATAATATCACATACACCAACATAAGATTTTATTATTTACTCGAGTTTTACAACTTCTTTAAAAATTCTTCCATGTGTATCCTTAACTCATTCTAACCATCACGGGCAATTTTAGCTAACGCCAACGTGAAGCTTACTAATGCATCTCAACCACTACGTTACAGAATTTACTGCATCGTACGTAGGGCGCTAAACTATTTACTGAACAACTACAATGTGGAATTCTCTGCATCGCAAATGTAGTGCTAAATCTCTAGACGACTACGAGCGGAATTTACTGCATCGCTTCGTAGTGCTAACTGTCAACTAACCAACTACGTGCGGAATTGTCTGCATCGCAACGTAGTGCTATACTTTTCTATAAATTGAGCGATTACGGACGGAATTCTCTGCGTCGTCACGTAACGCTAAATCTCATAGCTTTTAAGGTATACACATGGGTTTTCATAATCAATTTCTTTAAGTGCAAAAGCACAAATGACTTTAGTTTGAAAATCTTGAAAGCTTTCTTAGTTCATTTTCTCTACATACAACTCATAATCATTTTCTAGAAACATATGGATTACATAGGAATCCATACGCTTGACTTTTAACTATATCATTATATATTATTTCCGATTTCCTTTATTATATAGCTACTATAGTCATTTAACATCATCAAGAATTTGCATGTCAATTTAAAAGCTATTAAGTGGTGAACCACTTACCTCAAGGCCGCGTCAAGCGTCTCGACGAGGCTCCTGGACGCCGCTCACGCGCTCGTCACCTACACAACAAGTTCTCTTTATTACTATTAACAAAAACCTCTATTTCTTAACTATACGCTAGAATTCCCAACTATGCCCAATTTTCTCTATATAACGTTTAACTCGATTCTAATTCAACCAAGACTCTCAAATCCTGATTTCTTTGTAAAAGTTTTACTTCTAGACCCCTGGGATCATCCCCATATGTTTCGTTTGGTCTCCAAAAGCTTAAAACAAAAAGTCAACTTTTTTAATTATACGGTTGACCACGAAAAACAGAATTGAAACCAGCCATGGTTTCACCTCCGTTCCTTTTTCTAGCGTCTCCTTATCATATAACTAAGTCGCCCGTAAAGTTTCGTCGAGAAACTCCATCGTTTGCTATGTCAAATCTAAGGAAAACGTCTGTTTTGGACACTTTCGGGCGCAATTAAGTGCCCGTTTTGCAAACTCTTGGTTTCGGGTTAGCGACGCTAGATTTTATTCCATAACTAAGCTTCATTTAACTTATAATGACTCACTAAACTCACTTCGTGTCATAAAAATTACATTAGGCTAACCGTTTCACTTCTCAGAGTTCTAACGGCACTATTTTGT
>CM034468.1:17978133-18029426 GCA_019925255.1 Litchi chinensis
TGGAGGATCCTGTCGGGCACTTCGACGGACTCATCGAAACCGACTCGTCGGATCGAAGACATCCGGGAAACGAACCCTAACTTTCTTCTCCGGTTTACTCGTTAAAACTTAGTAATTTGATTTTTCTGTAACTGGTTGGGAGTGCTAAAGTTTTTCTTTTAACTATCTCAAATACTTTTCTTAAAAATTTCGGCAGCATAACAGCTGCATTTTTTATAAAACCAAAATATCACCTGTCATGAAAATACACTTCGACTATATCTGAACACCTCCCAACTTCTTCGTTCACAAACATGCACCATTCATCACAAATTCCATAGACATAAACAATAAACTCAAGTACAAAATATGTATATATGCACCATAGATAATAAATGCATGAATAATTTACAATTTTACAATCTCCATATTGTTGTAATTCAAAATTTAATAGATTGAATACATATACAAAAATGTATCCAAGCATCTTGTGCGATTGCCCACCTATATATAAATAAAGCAAAAGGTCGTCGTCTCGTCCGGCGGTGGCATGCAATGAAAATAAATGAGCTATAGAATGAACAACAAGTTAGCGCAACAAGGATATATGATATCATATACATTAACATAGGAATTCATTATTTACTCAAGTTTTACAATTTCTTTAAAAATCTCCCATGTGTATCCTTGACTCATTCTAACCATCACGGACGATTATAACTAACGCCAATCGTGAAGCTACTAAAATGTCTTGACCACTACGTTACAGAATTTACTGCATCGTACGTAGGGCGCTAAGTCTCATTATTGAACAACTACAATGCGGGATTTTCTGCATCGCAAGTGTAGTGCTAAAACTCTAGGCGACTACGAGCGGAATTACTGCATCGCTTCGTAGCGCTAACTATCTACTAATCGACTACGTGCGGAATAATCTGCATCGCAACATAGCGCTATACCTTTCTATAATCTGAGCGATTACGGACGGAATTCTCTGCGTCGTCACGTAACGCTAAATCTCATAAACTTTTCAAGCATACACATGAGTTTCATTTTCAACTCTTCAAGTGCACAAGCACAAAACTTTCTAGTTTTTAACGCTTCTAAAAAGTTTCTCATTTTACTCTTTCTATGGCAATTTAGTATTCGTTTCTAGTACCATATAGATTTCATAAAAATCTATATGCTTAGACTTCACTCTTAGTATTAATCATCATTTTCAATGTCATTTATTTCTTAGTTACACATTCATTTACTACAATCAAGAATTGGTATAACAATTTGAAAAGATCTTAAGTGGCGAACCACTTACCTCAAGGCCATGTCGCTCCGCGTAAAGCGTCTCGATGAGGCTCCTGGACGCTGCTCATGCGCTCGTCACCTACACAACATTTTCTCATCATTGTTAATATAAAACCTCAATTTTCAACTAATAATTAGGAAAGTCTCAACTATACTTATTTTTCTCTATATACTTCCTAACTCGTTTTTAATTCAACCGAGACTCTCAAATCCCGATTTTTTGTGCAAAAGTTTTAGTTTTGGACCCCTAGGGATACCCCCACGAGGTCCAGTACACGCTTAGCTATGCAGCGTAGAGATCGTCCGAGGACGAGACAGGTAGCCGCAGAGGCACCCCCAGCACAGGAGGAGCATGTTGACGAGTCCGTCAATGTGCCAGCGAGCTCATCCTATCCTGAGCCATCTCAGCCAGCAGGATCAGAGCTTGCCTCGGGACCTATTCCAGGGCAGATGGAACAGATGGCTCAAATGTTAGCAGCGGCCCTTCAACAGTCGCGAGAGTCTGGGATATCGATTGAGCGCGCCCGTAAATTAGGCGCGAAACCGTATGATGGTAGCGGAGATCCTGAGAGAGCGTTGTCTTGGCTAGAGGCAAACGAGGAGATTTTTCAGATGATAGGGTGTACAGAGGAGCAGAGGGTCTCCTATTCCGCCTTCCTACTTAAAGATCGCGTCAAGGACTGGTGGAAGGCGCATCAGAGAGCACACCTAGAGGGAGTCATATGGGCCGAGTTCGAGAGAGAATTCATCGAGAGATTTTTCCCCAAGAGCTATAAAGATGCCAAAGTAGAAGAGTTTTATAGATTGGAGCAGGGGAGCTCCTCAGTGCCAGAGTACGAAAAGAAGTTTTCAGAGTTGATCTGCCTAGTTCCTTTCTTTGCAGAAAATGAGGAGGAGAAGATCAACAGATTTATGGCAGGTCTTAACCCTGCAGTTAAGACCATCGTGACATCTGCATCACATACTAGATATGGGTAGTTGGTGGAGGCAGCCACCAGAGTTGAGCAGAGCGCACAGACCGCTTTGAAATCAAAGTCGCAATTCAGTCAGAAGCGGAGCTGGACCGATAGCCATCAGGGAGAGTCTAGTAAGGTGCCCAAGAATGGTCAGCGCCCAGCATGGTCACAGAGTCAGCAGTAGAGTCAAAGACCCCAGGCTAGTCAGAGCTCTGTTCAGTCATCAACAAGACCCAGGAGCCAGCAGAGCTGGAGGAGCCGACCAGTATGACAGGACCCTTCCCAGACCTTATCTATGCTCTTGTCTGGAGGATCCTGTCGGGCACTTCAACGGACTTATCGAAACCGACTTTTCGGATCGAAGAAATCCGAGAAGTGAACCCTAACTTTCTTCAACCGGTTTACTCGTTTAGTCTCAAAAATTCAGTTTTCTTTTAAACTAGTTGGGAGTGATAAAATTTTTCGCGACTTTTGTTTCAAATATTTTTATAAAATTTTGGGCAACATAACGGCTGCATTTTTGATAAACCAAAATTTACTTGTCAAGAAATTTACACTTCAACTAAAACCTCAATTCCTCCCAACTTCTTTATTCCCAAACATACAATATTCATCATCATTTTTCCACAAACATGCAACATCAACACCCAGTTCTCAATTTATAAGTACAAACTCATGTAGAATATATATAGATGCATCATATATATAAAATGCATGAATATTTACAAATATACAATTTCAAAATCTGAATATGTGTTTCTCAATTACATATCCATCTCATACATAAAGTTTTACATCATCACATGTCATAAATTACCCGCCTATATAGACACAACAAAATGATGACGTCCTATCGTTCGCGGTGGCACACAATGAAATATAAATAGCTATAAAATAAACGACCAAGTTAGTACAACAAAGATATAATATCACATACACTAACATGACAATTTATCATTTGTTTTATGTTTTCTTTCAAAACCCTCATGCATATCCTTTAAACATTCTAACCATCACGAGCGATTAAAACTAACGCCAACGTGAAGCTTACTAAGTCATCTCAACCACTACGTTACGAAATTTACTACATCGCACGTAGGGCGGTAAAGCTTATCATTGAGTAACTACAATGTGGGATTTTCTGCATCGCGATTATAGTGCTAAAACTCTGGGCAACTACGAGCGGAATTTACTGCATCGCCACGTAGTGCCAAACTATACAAATAGCCAACTACGTGCGAAATTGTTTGCATCGTAACGTAGCGCTTATACTTTCTATGAAACTGGGCAACTACGAACGGAATTTTCTGCGTCGTCACGTAGTGCTAACTTTTCTCTAATCTAAGCGGCTACAGACGGAATTTACTGCGTCGTCACGTAGCGCTAAATCTCATTATATCTTAAGGAATATACATGGGTTTTAAAACTATATTTATTTAGTGCCAAAAGCACAAACTCACTAGTTTAGAGATCTTGAAAACTTTCTCGTTCAATTTCTTTTTATAACAACTTAGCATAAATTTCTATTTCAATATAGGTTCCATAGGACCCTATACCCTCACACTTTAACTTGATATTGAAGATCGTTTTCATTTTCTTTTATTACTTAACTATTACATTCATTACCAAAATCAAGAATTGACATGAACTTATAAAAGATCTTAAGGGGCGAACCACTTACCTCAAGGCTGCGTCAAGCATCTCGACGAGGCTCCTAGACACCACTCACGCGCTCGTCACCTACACAACATGATCTCATCATTACTATTAACAAAAACCTCTATTTCTCAACTATATGCTAGGAATTCCCAACTATGCCCAATTCTCTCTATATAGCTCCTAACTCGTTTCTAATTCAACCGAGACTCTCAAATTCTGATTTTTGTGAAAAAGTTTTAGTTTTGGACCCCTAGGGATACCCCCACATGGTCCGTTTACTTGTTAGAGGTCTAAAACGAAAAATCATATTTTTAATTCAAGTGGACAGCCCTTGACAATGTACACTGCGACGCACTGCCCGGGACTCCGTTTTCCTTCGTTCTTTTTTCTACGGCTCACTTATATCACATTCTAGTCACACATCAAATTTCATTGGAAAATATTATCATTTGCTAAGTCAAATCTAATGAAAACGTCCGTTTTGGACACTTTCGGACGTAATTTAATGCACGTTTTGCAAACTCTTGGTTTCGGGTTAGCGACGCTAGATTTTCTTTCATAGCTAAGCTTCATTTAACTAATAATGATGAACCAAACTCAAACCATGCAATAAAAATTGCATTAGGATAGCCGTTTCACTTCTCAGAGCTCTAACGGCACTATTTTGTGCATAACTTGCACAATTTTTATCAGATTCGATCCGTTCCAAAACCTATGGTTTTCTATGGTTCCTAGGCATCATTTGAGGTGTAGAACACCCCCAAATAAGCCAAATATGGTCAGGTCTCCTCTAGCTAAAAATTCAGCTCGGGATTGACAAAATTGTTAAAACTAATTCTATTGAGCTTCTATCATTCCTATATGCTTTCATATGCTTTTCTAATCATTTTTATGCTCAAACTTGGGTTCAAAACCTCTAAATTTCAGAGCTTATTTACTGTCTAATATAGTCATAACACACACATAAACATTACTTGTTCATTTGAACACTAACAATTCACTCAAAACTTTCATCAACTAGTTGGTGTGTGTGTGAGAGTTGATTTTGTTTCCACTTAAATCAAATATGTGGCAGCCATAAATAAAACCCTAAGCTACCATTTACCCCCAACAACATGTTATTTAAAGTTCATCATCATCTAGTTAGGGTTCCACACTTAATTGAAGTGTAGAACACCACACAACTAAAAAAAAATCTGCACAGAAAATTTCCAGCAGTGCACTACTTCAAATTTCAGCAAATAACAAGAAAAGTAAGAGGATATCTCACTTGATCTTTGTTTAGAGGAGTGAGAGGGACTTGGGAGAGGTCTTAGGGAGGTGTATTTGAGGTCTAAAAGGGTTGCAATGGTTGCTTCTTCTTCTAATTTTCTGGTTTGGCGCCCAGCACCACTGCTTTCCTGATTTTCGTTTCAGTTTCAGTTCTGCTTCTACTGCTGCTGGTTAGGCACGTCCAAGCTGCTGGTTTTCTTCTCCTTTTCATGCCTTCTTCTTCTCTTCTTCTGGCCTTTCACTTCTGCTCTTAATCTCCTTTGGTTCTGCTCGTTTCTGGAAGCTCCTCATGCCAACAGCTGCTGCCCTGTTCTGCTCTCACGGTTTCTGTGTGTTTCACGACTGAATGGGTTGTGTTTGCTGAAAAAATTTTCAGCAAGGGTTACTTATATACTAATAGCATTTCTCATAATTACATCATGCCCCAATTCTTTTTAATTTCATGTCAAACCCCTCTATTTCTTTCTACTTCTCACAGCTGCCCTTCCTTAAGTTGTTTCTCGCCTAATTTTATTTGCTGTTGTTTTCTTCTTTGTTTCTCACCTATTTTCATCTTTTCTTGCTGAAATCTTGCTAAATGTTCAATATATATGATTAGCCTTCATAAAAATGACACTTGTCGACGTTGGAATTCAGTCGACGAGTAATCAATGCCCAATACCTGCAATCAATGTGGGAAAGCACAAATACCAAGAAATAACAAAGACAAGAACCGGGTATGAATGTAAGAACACAAAGCTTTTACATGGTTCGGCAATAATGGGCCTACGTCCACGACTGTCTATCTTTTAAATTCTACAGAGTGACAGTATATTATTGATTATTCTCTCCTTGTTACAATGATTTTAATCCCTATTTATAGGGAAAGAGGTGTTACAATTTTGATTGTAGCAAATCAAGAAAAGAATCCTGAATTAATTACATTCCCTAAATAATTGGGAGAAATAAGGAAAAGAATTGTGGATTAATTACACTTCCTAATATGTTTGGATAATATTAGGAAATTACTATAATTATCTCGAGATAAGGTTGATTTGAATTTGAATTTGAATAGATCTCCATATCTGACGAGGAAATCATGGTTTGACTGGGTAATTGCCATATTCGGAGAGAGAATCATGGTTGAACTTAGTAACTGCCTGTTTCTGGAAGATACTGCACTTATTACGTTCTTGGACGAGCTGACGTGTCTATGGTGGTTTCGAGCTCGAGCTCGCTGAGAGACGAGCTGCGCAAGAGGTGAGCTGCAACCTGGCGGTGTTTATGGGTCCGTTGATGCCAACTGGAGAATCTCTTTAGGCGAACCCGAGAGCTTGCTGGGCTTAGAGCCAATGCTGGGCCTTGTCTGATGGGCTTTGACTAAGTTTGACCTTATCGGGCCTTCTTATCGAGTCTTAAATGGGCCTAAATTGGACTTTTACCAGCCCAATTAATGAGTCTGAAAAGTACATATAACATTAGCCCCCCAGCTCTCAGTTCGCTTCTGCGAGCTGGGAGCTTGAGCTTGCTGGTAAAAGCTGGCTTCCTTGACACGCTTACCTTTACAACCGCCTCTATGCACTTTCAAATTCTACCTTTTCAGTTGCGACACATGGCGATCATGCAGGTGGTAACTGAAGCGACGTCTGCACGTCCTTTACACGTGTATTTAATGCGCACGTCTTTCAACTGACGGCTGCATGATTTCCAAAACCGTACCTCATGCTGTACCGTCAGATTTATGACGGTTACACTTTTCAAAGATTTGACGGTTGGGGCTCACACTTGCTTGTCTATATAAATCAATGGACCCTTTTCATTTTCTTCTTTCATCTGTCATTTTATTTTAAAGTAATCAAGTGTTCAAGCTTTCAAGCAACCAGGACCTTCTGCCTTTTCATGAAATCAACATCCTTTCTCGCCGTTCTTCAACTCATCAACGATTCAAGGTAAGGCATCTTTTTCTTCAAACTTTCTGTTTCAGTTTTACTTTGTTTTATCACCATTGTTGTATCTGCAATGATGTTTTTTCCTTCTGGTTCGTTCTGTTTTTTTTTTTTTTTAGATGTCTTCAAGCGGAACTCGTAAGGGAATTGTTCCAAGCAGTGAAGCTCGTGTGCATTATGAAGCCCGAGCTCACGCTATACAGGGAAGAGAAGCCCGCGATACGTTCGCTCGTCATCCTACATCGCTAAAGCGTCCTGATGTGGAAGGGCTTGTCATGCAATTCCACATCCCTTTTGGTTGTCGTGTACTGTTACCTGATTCAAGCAATCATGCGTGTTATCCGCCCAGGGGATTCATCGCTGTTAGCACTCAACATTTCGAGCAGGGGTTGCGGTTCCCCGTTCCATCGTACTTGATCGCATTTCTCAATAAGGTCAAGCTCGCACCATTCCAGCTGACTCCAAACTCTTATGCGCAGCTGACCTCACTGGCCGTGGCCTTCCTCAGAAACGGCCTTCGTCCCCCTACACCAAAAATTATACAGCAGTTCTACTCCTTCAAGGCTCTGAGTACAGGAGAAGGAGAGAAGCCGGATGGTATTTATTATCTCACAGCTCGTCAATCGCCATACAAAGATCTCTTGCCCAAAGGGGAAGCGAAAGGCAAATCCAACGTCGGGCCGTATAAGACGAGCTGGTTTTATGTCTCGTGCCCCTCTCTCAAAGATCTCAAAAATTTCAGCTTCGTCCTAAAACTAGGTATACATAAAGGAAATATAGCGAGCTGAACTTATTTTGTATCTTTATTATTATTATTTTTTAATCATCTACTGTGCAGCACTGAAAATGGACGAGTATCCTCTTAACGGCGAGGAGGAACGAGCTCTTGACAAGCTCGCCAAATCAGAGGACGCGGGTATCAGCAGCAAATTTGATGACGCTGTTCTTAGAGCTTACAGCCTTGCTCCTCCTAAGGAATCTCTTCTTCTGCGATCTGAGGAGGACATAGGCAAGATCGGTGATAAACCTAGACTTCGTTCTGTTTTTGAAATTCCAGTTCAGGTTGGGGACACGTCTGCTTCCCAACCTTTGCAACCAGTTTCTTCACAGTCAGCGGATGCAACTCGTTCACCTTCTCCAACTCGGAAACTTCTACCCAGAGTGCTCCTGCTCGCACCTCGTCTAAGGCGAGGTCATCTTCAGCTCGCGCCTCTCCTAAGGTGAAACCATCTTCAGCTCGCGCCCCTTCAAAGGGTGCATATAGAAAAACTACCTCACCAGCTCCTGCTCCAGCTCGATCAGGATCAGACCCAGTCCCTACAGCCCCTACTGTACAGGTTGACACATCCTCTTCTCCACAACACACATCTACCCCAAAGGGTTCACTGCCAATTCCAGCTCGCGCTCCAACCCCCGCTCCTTCCTCTGGGCGAATTCCAACCAACAAGAGGAACCTTGTTCTCATGAAATCTCCTCCTGCAAGTCCCGCTGTACCTCCAGCTTCATCGACTCCTTCAACAAAACGGCCTGTCGAAGACTTGGCCACTCCAGCAGCCCCTTCAAAACGCTCAAAACCATCTACCCAGGACCAGGCTCCTGCAGTCGCTGCTTTCAGCGAAGTGCCTGCTGCTGCTGAAGCCACTGCTCCTTCTACCGCTGCTCCTAGCAAGGTGCCTGCTACTGTTGAAGCCACTGCTCCCTCAACTGCTGCTCCCAGCGAGGTACCTCTTTCAAATGTTTTTGCAAATCTTCAATCGTTTCCGACTTCCAGTTCGTAGCCTAAAAAAGGTGATGCTCCTCCTGAGGTTGCTTCGCAGGCAACCCGAGCTGGCCCCCGTAAAGGGGTAACTAAGCGTTTTGTTCGTGTGCGGCTGGTGCTAACTGGGATGGTGAGCGCGATGTTCCAGAAGTTGAAAGAACTCCTTCGCCAATGAGACCAGACGTTGATATTGGGTCTGGGGGAAGATATTTGACCTCCTTCCTTGACAACTAGGACACGATCATGCTTACCCATGCAAATGTTTTGGAAAATAGGTATCTCAGAGGCGAGGATCTGGATGAATTCGTAGCTCGCCATTCCATGCTAGTAAGTCATTTTCCCTTATCTGTCGACCTCTTTATTTTATTAAATGCTAACTCGTAATGTTTTCAAGGTGCTCTTGGCGCGATGAAGCGGAGAAGGCAGACAAGAGCTACAAACGATGCAATAAGGAAACTGGAAGACGAGCTGGAGAAGGTCAAAGATGAAGTGGCACGCTTGGTTGAAGGTAGAGTGCAAGGTCAGGAAGCTCAGATCGCTGAGGCCAATGCAACGAGGCAGGCAGCTGAGGAGGCCCTGAAGAAAATGGAAAGCGAGCATGCCATGCTGAAGGATGAACTGCTCAAGGCTAAAGAAGATCTGAGGCAGTCTGAGCAACGGGCTGCATTGGACGGACAACGGGCTTCAACTGCTGAAGAAAAGATTGAATTGCTTCATCGCCAAGTTGATGATGCTTTGGCGCGAGCTGAAGCTGCTGAGAAACAGGCCGAGGAAGCTAAAAAACGAGCTGATGAGCTGGAGCTGCAGCTAAAACACTGAGGAAGCTGAGGAGGCTGCAACCGCGGATAGATGTGCCAAGGAGGCTGAGCATCGAGCTGAGGTGCTTAGGCAACAGGTGGGGGAGGCTATTCAGCGGGCTGAAGCTGCGGAGCAGCGAGTTGAAGACATGAAGAAAGAGGCTGAAGTCGTCAACCGTCTCGCTGACAATGCCTTCGAAGAGCTAACGGTTTTCAGAGAGCAAGGAGCTCAAGAACTGGAAGTGCGGGTTGCAGATGCAAGGGACGAGGTTGAGGAAAGAACAGGTCGCGACTTCCTCTACACACTGTGGATGTCCCATCCAGAAATGGATTTTTCTATCTTTGGGGACATAGGGCTTGAAACCGTTGAGGATTTCAAAGCAAAAGCTACCTCGTCCACCGCTGGTGCAATCCCTTCATATGAAAAACCTTTGGCTGGCCCAGATCCTCCTGCTCAGAACTAATAGCTCGTTTTCTTTCTTTTTACATGTATTTTTTCAGCTTTTAAATTTGTAAACAGCTATCATATTTAATGAAATTTCTTTCATTATTTCTTCTGTGTTGAATGCCCCTCAGGCTATTGTGTATATTTTATACTCTTCCTCTTTTAGAGTTATCACATTTCTTGCGAGCTGATAGTCAATAAGCTCAAAATCTGATACTAATTAAAGCAATTACTTATTTCAACAATTTTAATAAAATTTCGTAAGTACAAGAATTGGTTTGTTAGAATGTTTGATGAGCTATGCAGAGACACTTTGTCATCTGCTTTTGAGGCTCTTTTAGCGAGCTATGCAGAGACACTTAGTCATCTGTTTTTGAGGCTCTTTTAGCGAGCTATGCAGTGACACTTAGTCATTTGCTTTTAAGGCTTTTCATCATTTGTAGCGAGCTATGCAGGGGTCGTCACCTCGCCTGCTTTTTTGGCTCTTTGTTATTAGCAAGCTATGCAGTGACACTTAGTCATCTACTTTTAAGGCTCTTTTTTATTTGTAGCGAGCTATGCAGGGGTCGTCACCTCGCCTGCTTTTTTGGCTCTTTGTTATTAGCGAGCTATGCAGTGACACTTAGTCATCTGCTTTTGAGGCTCTTTTTTATTTGTAGCGAGCTATGCAGGGGTCGTCACCTCGCCTGTTTTTTTGGCTCTTTAGGAGAGCTATTAAGCTCGGAGCTCGTTAGCCTTAGTGAATTTAGTTGAGTAACAAGCTGGGAAAATGGAGCTTTCATTATCTAGAAAGATTCTGAATTAAATATTACAAAGAATTCACTGATAATAAGGACGCAAATGTTCGGCATTCCAAGCTCGAGGGACTTCTGCTCCATTTACATTAGCTAGGTGATAAGCTCCATTTCCTAAGGCTGTTTTGACAACATATGGTCCTTCCCAGTTCGGGCCTAAGGATCCATCACTTGGCTTGCGGGCTCCTGGTAGAATGAGGCGTAAGACTAAGTCTCCCACATTGAATCTGCGAATCCGAGCATACTTGTTGTAGTACCTCGCTATTCTCTGTTGATAGACAACTACTCTCAACCTGGCCGTTTCCTTGTGTTCCTCGAGCAGGTCCAGGTTTGTTGCAAGTAGCTGATCATTGTCATTTGGATTGAAGGTCGCTCTTCTTTGCAAGGTGACTTCAAACTCAGTTGGGATCATAGCCTCCGATCCATACACCGTTGAAAATGGGGTCTCGCTAGTAGAGCTATGAGCTGTGGTTCTGTAAGACCACAACACTTTTTGAAGCTCGTCTACCCATGCTCCTTTCTTTGCTTCCAGTTTCATCTTCAGGGTCTGCTTGATGATCTTGTTAACAGCTTCAACTTGGCCATTGGCTTGTGGATGGTCCACTGCTGAGAAGCTCTTAACGATCTTGAGGTCGTTGCAGAATCTGAGAAACTGGTCACTAGCGAACTAAGTCCCATTGTTTGTTACGATCTGCTGTGGGACCCCGAATCTGCAAATAATGTTGCTCCATACAAACTTCTCAATCTTTGTTGTGGAGATTTCAGCTAACTCTTTTGTCTCAGCCCACTTGGTGAAATAATCAACCGCGACCACTGCATGTTTGCACCTTCCACGAGCCATTGGTAGGGGTTCGATCAGGTCCATTCCCCAAATCGCAAAGGGCCACGGGCTCACCATTTGTTGAAGATAGGCCGGTGGAGCTCGTGGAACTTGGGCGAATCTCTGACACTTATCGCATTTCTTCACCAAGTTAATGGCATCTTGCCTCATGGTGGGCCAGTAAAAGCCTTGACGAAGTGCCTTCTGAGCTAGAGATAGCCCCCCAGCGTGGTTCCCGCAATGGCCTTCATGTATCTGCCTTAGTACTGTTTCACACTCAAGGCCATCGATGCATCTTAACAGTGGAGCCGAGAATCCTTTTTTGTACAAGACATCATCGTAAATGCAATACCTGGCTGCTCTAGCTCGTAGACGCTGGGCTTCCAGCTTATCACTTGGTAGCTTTCCATCTTGCAAATAGCTGAGAATTGAGCTCATCCAGGAATCAGGCTGCACAGCTATGGCCATAGCCATATTCTTTTCCTCTGTACTTGGAGCTGGTAGGAACTCAACTGGGATTGCTCCCAAAAAGTCTGCATCTCGGGTGGTTGCCAAGTGAGCTAAGCCATCTGCATGTGCATTCTGAGCTCGTGGAATCTGCTTCATTTCATACTTCTGAAATACGCCTAGCAGTTCGTGAACTTTCTGAAGGTAGAGGGCCATTTTTGATCCCCTAGCTTGATATTCCCCCAGTACGTGGCCGACAACGAGCTGTGAGTCACTGAAGATTTTCAAGTGTTCAGCTCGCATTTCTTTAGCCAAACGCAGACCCGCGAGCAGGGCTTCGTACTCAGCCTCATTGTTCGTCGCCTGGAAGCCAAACCTTAGAGCACAGAGGATTTTGTGGCCTTCAGGACTGATCAGTAGAACTCCAGCTCCAGCCCTCTGCTCGCTGGACGATCCATCAACATAAAGCTCCCAGGCTGGACCTTCAGAAGATTTCGCTTCATCATCCACAGGTCCCGTAAATTCTGCTATGAAATCTGCCAGAGCCTGAGCTTTGATAGCCGTCCTCGGCTTGAACTGGATATCGAACTGCGCGAGCTCCACTGCCCATTTCAACAAACGACCTGAGGTGTCTGCTTTTTGCAGGACTTGCTTCAATGGGTATTGGGTGAGGACTTCAATTGTATGAGCTTGGAAATAAGGTCGCAGCTTCCTTGATGCAATCACCAGGCAGTAAGCTAGTTTCTCCATCTGCGAATATCTGGTCTCAGCATCCTGTAACCGTCTGCTTACATAATAGACCGGAAGCTGCGTCTTTTCTTCTTCCCTCACCAGTGCAGCACTCAGAGCTTGCTTCGACACTCCCAAGTATAAGATCAGCTTTTCATCTTCTCTGGGCTTGGAAAGAAGTGGAGCTCGCCCCATATATTCCTTCAACTGCTGGAAGGCTACCTCACACTGCTCAGTCCACTCGAAACTCTTTGCTTTCTTTAGAATGTCAAAGAAAGGGACACACTTGTCTGTAGCTTTCGAAATGAACCTACTCAATGCTGCGACCTGGCCATTGAGGCTCTGTACGTCCTTCACCCTAGTAGGCGACCTCATGTCAATCAATGCTCTAATCTTCTCAGGGTTTGCTTCAATTCCCCTACTATTGACCATGAAGCCCAGGAATTTCCCAGAAGCTACTCCAAATGCACATTTGAGCGGATTTAACTTCATTTGGTAGCTCCTTAGAATTTGGAACATCTCTCTCAGGTCGCGAACATGATCACCTATCTGCTTGGATTTCACCAGCATATCATCAACATAGACCTCCATGGTCTTTCTGATCTGTTCTTTGAACATCATGTTCACCAAGCGTTGATAGGTTGCTCCAGCATTCTTCAAATCGAAGGGCATCACCTTGTAGCAATATAACCCTCGATCAATCATGAACGAGGTGTGCTCTTCGTCCTGAGGCTTCATTGGGATTTGGTTATATCCCGAGTATGCATCCATGAAGCTCAGAAGCTCGTGGCCAGCAGTAGCGTCCACGAGCTGGTCTATCCTTGGCAGGGGAAAACTATCTTTGGGGCACGCCTTGTTTAGGTCAGTGAAGTCGATGCAAGTTCTCCACTTCTCGTTCTTCTTTTTCACTAGTACTGGATTGGCGACCCAGGTTGGGTAGTAAGCTTCTCTGATGAACTTGTTAACCAGTAGCTTGTCTACCTCTTCCTTCAGTGCTAAGTATCGTTCCCTTGTCATTGCCGTTCTCTTCTGGCGAACTAGCTTAAAATGAGGATCTATGTTTAGCCTGTGAGACATCACCTTTGGGTCTATTCCCACCATATCCTCATGATTCCACGCAAACACATCCAAGTTCGCCTTCAGGAAGTCAGCGAGCTGGGTTCTCAGCTCCGGAGTTAATCCTCTTCCCAGCTTCAAACATCGCTCTGGATCTATCTCGCTGACTTGTACATTCTCTAATTCCTCAATTGGACCAGTAGCTCGGTCTGCATCTACCTCGCGAGGGTCCAGGTCGTGACTGACTCCTTTCTCAGTCATAGCTCGTGGCTCGCCCCCTGAGACCACGTTCACCTTCTTTCCTCTCACGCCCATCTTCACAGCATCTTTATAGCAGAACCGAGCTAAATGCTGCTCTCCTCGAATACATCTGATGCCATTAGGAGTTGGGAACTTTACTATCAGAGTTCTGGTTGAAGTAACCATGTCCAACTCGTTCATAGCAGGTCTCCCGAGGACCACATTATACGCTGATGGGCAGTCAATTATTAAGAAGTCCGTCAAGGTTGTTGCCTGACGACCTGCCTCCCCAAGAGTCAATGGCAACTTAATCTGTCCCACCGGTACTACTACTGCATCTCCAGTGAATCCAAATAAAGGCTCCGGGGATGGTCTCATTTGCTCTACTCGCAGCCCCATCTGGTCAAAACAACTCTTATACATCACGTTTACCGAGCTTTCAGTATCGATCATGATGCGCCTAACTTCCGCATTGCTGATTTTAGCTCGTATAACCAGCGCATCGTTATGAGGCCAGATCACTCCTCTAGCATCTTCTTCTGTAAATACTATCTCGTCCGAGGTCGGCTTTGCTCTTTTGGCAGGTCCCTCCGACCCATTGAGCTGAAAAGAATGATTCGCCTCTCGGACGTACCTCTCGTGTGATCTGTTGGAGTTACCTGCGATATGGGGGCCACCATAAATGGTAAAAATGGTTCTTACCGCAGGTTCCTGACCTTGCTCGGAAGCTCGCTGGGGCTGTTGCTGGTGTGTTGGCTGTTGCTGCTGAGGTTGTTGTTGGTGAGGTCGCTGGTCAGTAGGTCTTGCCACATATTCCCCCAAGCGACCTTGCCTGATCAATTTCTCGACGGCGTTCTTCAACGCCCAACAATCCGAAGTACTGTGCCCGACCTCATTATGATAAACACAGAACTTGTTCTGATCTCTTTGCTGAACGGGAGCCCTTATAGGATTGGGTCTCCCAAAATCCTCCTTATTCCGTTCCGCAGCGTAAATCCTGTCCGGTGATGTCGTCAGGACGCTGTATCCTTCCTGGCGACCCCAACGCTGAGGTCGCTCATACCTTGGCTCTCTCCTTGCTTTTTTGGCGATCTGATTACTTGAGCCATTATTTCTTCCTTCTTCGTTCCGACCATTGTTTCTCCTCTTTGGCTGGCTGGAACTACCTGCTTCATTCTTCTGATTATGCTTCTTCGGGCCGAAGGTCTCTTCCCACCGGATTTCTTTCGCAGCTCGCTCATAGAATTCTCCCAGATCCTTTACTGGGGACTTGTAAATACTTTCGTATAACTTTCCATCCTTGCGCAAGCCAGCTGAGATCGCTGTCAGTATGCTTTCGTCTGATGGATGATCGACATTCGCGACCTCGCGTCTAAATCTGGTGATGTATTCCTTCAACGATTCACCCTGACGCTGGAAGATCGTAGCTAGGTGGCAGGATGGAGCGAGCTGCCTTCTCAGTGCTCTGTATTGACCAACGAACTTCTGCTAGCATTCTTCCCAACTGCCTATGTTGCGAACTGGGAGATTCCTGAACCATGTCCTTGGAATGTCTCCCAAAGTAGCTAGGAATACTCGGCACTTTACCATAGGATTGCCTGTTTGTAAATCCATCTGAACGTTGAAAGCGTCGAGATGGTCATAGGGGTCACTGTCCCCGTTGTACTGCTGGATGCTTGGCATCTTAAATCTCGGAGGGAGAGGCTGTGTCTCAATCTCCCTTGTAAATGGGGTCCTATCTTCGTAGAGCCCACATTGCTCCGGGACTCCAGGTCGCGCTTCCAACTGCTGGACCCTTTGGAGGAGCTCCTCTATTTGGGGATCTCGAAGCTCGTATCTCCTCCTGTGACCATGACTTGGAGCTGGATGTTCAGGGTCATATCTTTCGTCTTCCTCGAATTGGCCCTCATGATGATGGGATCTTACTTGCTGCCCATCCACTTCATCGACATACCGAGCTGCAGCTCGGATTCTATCATGCCCAACCTCCGCTCGCTGGTTTCTACCTTGACTTAGCCTCACTACCAGGCTAACCGGGCGCGCGACCTCCCTTTCGTGTTGAATAGGATGTCCTTCAACCCTTGAATGTGCATTGGAGGAGCGAGCTGAGTCTGCAGGTCGCGGGTCTTCCCTTGCCATCCTTTCAAGTCCTTGCGCCGGTTCATGCGGCTGGGGCACTCCCCGTGGTGCCTGAACTTCCACCCTATTCACGTTTTGAACCTGAGCCTGCACCAACATGTTGACCGCTTCCGTGAGCTGTCTAACCGTATCCTCCAAAGCTTCTTGCCTCTGCAGCAACGCATTCTGCCCTTCGGCCACCTGGGCAATTGGAATCGTTTGACAGTGAGGCAGAGGAGGGATGCCTGTAGCAGCGCCGAGTGCCTGTCCATGGGATGGGCCTGCTGCATGCATGGTTGCATCCTGCACAGGCTGTAAATTCTGCTGAGATTGGTTCATGTGACTCTCCGCCTGGTCATCATCTTCAAGGAACCGGTTTGATCTAGTCTTTGCCATATTGCTAGAAGTCAAGAAAGCGAGATGATTAAGATTACAGTTTGGGCCCTTCTTCTAGCGCCAAAATGTCGACGTTGGAATTCAGTCGACGAGTAATCAATGCCCAATACCTGCAATCAATGTGAGAAAGCACAAATACCAAGAAATAACAAAGACAAGAACCGGGTATGAATGTAAGAACACAAAGGTTTTACGTGGTTCGACAATAATGGGCCTACGTCCACGACTGTCTATCTCTTAAATTCTGCAGAGTGACAGTATATTATTGATTATTCTCTCCTTGTTACAATGATTTTAATCCCTATTTATAGGGAAAGAGGTGTTACAATTTTGGTTGTAGTAAATCAGGAAAAGAATCCTGAATTAATTACATTCCCTAAATAATTGGGAGAAATAAGGAAAAGAATTGTGGATTAATTACACTTCCTAATATGTTTGGATAATATCAGGAAATTACTATAATTATCTCGAGATAAGGTTGATTTGAATTTGAATTTGAATAGATCTCCATATCTGACGAGGAAATCATGGTTTGACTGGGTAATTGCCATATTCGGAGAGAGAATCATGGTTGAACTTGGTAACTACCTGTTTCTGGAAGATACTGCACTTATTACGTTCTTGGACAAGCTGACGTGTCTATGGTGGTTTCGAGCTCGAGCTCGCTGAGAGACGAGCTGCGCAAGAGGCGAGCTGCAACCTGGCCGTGTTTATGGGTCCGTTGATGCCAGCTGGAGAATCTCTTTAGGCGAACCCGAGAGCTTGCTGGGCTTAGAGCCAATGCTGGGCCTTGTCTAATGAGCTTTGAATAAGTTTGACCTTATCGGGTCTTAAATGGGCATAAATTGGACTTTTACCAGCCCAATTAATGAGTCCGAAAAGTACATATAACAGCACTTAAGTCTCATTTTTAATTTGTTTGACCATCATTTTCTCTCATCCTCCATTCTATAAGGGATTTACCTTTGTTTTTAATTTTTGTGGTAGCTTTGCACTCTTCACTTGTCCACTTGGCTTCTAAGTGTCTTGTTTATATATCTTATTAATGTTCTATGAAATATCAAGCTTGTCCCTTGATTTATTTTGATTATCATCCATGTTTTTACTTAATCTCATTAATAATTAATCACTTATCCTACTAAAACATTCTAGAATTCTCACTTGTGCACTTGTTTATATTGTTTTCTTTAACTTGTCTCTTATCTATGGATGACTCATTTTACTCTTCATTGATCTTTTTCTTTACTGAATGTATTGTGATGTAATTCTAAAATGAGCGTTCGCTTTTCGACGAATTGATTTAGTTTAGTATCTACTAGATTTCTTGTTTAAACTTCCTAATTACATTTCTAACCTTAGGAAGTTAAGAGAATCGAGACTAGGGGTTTACAAGTATATGGTAGATGTGGTCGGTTACACCACGGTGAGTGCCTACAGGGCAAGACTGGATGTTTTAGGTGCGGACAGGAGGGCCATTTTATGAGAGACTGTCCCAATACAGTGGCGACGAGTCCATCTGAGGCCAGATCAACTGTCCAGGGGCAAACTAGTGGGAGCCGTGGACCCGATAGGGGAGGCCCCCAGACCGGAGGAGCTACTAGCGCATGGTAGCCTAGTGGCGGAGCAGGTAGAGATATACCCCCCAGAGGACAACCTAGTAGACCTCCCAGAGCACCGACAGGTAGACCTCGTAGTCAGGCTACCAGAGTATATACAATTATATGTAGATGAGATTGTGAGGCTGCATGGCGCACCAGTGTCGATTGTATCAGACAGAGATCCTCGTTTTACTTCTCAGTTTTGGCCGAAGCTACAAGATGCTATGGGCACCAGATTACACTTCAGTACTGCGTTTCACCCACAGACAGATGGCCAGTCAGAGAGAACCATCCAGACTCTCGAGGATATGTTAAGAGCCTGTGTGATGGAATTCAAGGGGAGCTGGGATAATTACCTAGCATTGATAGAGTTTGCCTACAACAATAGCTACTAGTCTAGCATTGGTATGGCACCGTATGAAGCGTTGCATGGCAAAAAGTGCAAAACCCCAGTCTGTTGGGATGAAGTGGGGGAGAGAAGACTAATTGGCCCAGAGGTTGTCCAAGACACAATCGAGAAAGTAAATATGATAAAAGAACGGTTGAAGATAGCAAGCGATAGACAGAAAAGCTATGCGGACAATCGAATAAGAGATTTAAAGTTTGAAGTGCGTGATCAAGGGTTTCTACGAGTCTCACCCTAGAAGGGTATTCTGAGATTCGGAAAGCGTGGAAAGTTAAGCCCACAATATATAGGCCCCTATGAGATAGTAGACAAAGTAGGTGAAGTGGCTTATTGATTGAAGCTACCATCAGAGTTAGCCAACATCCATGACGTGTTCCACGTCTCTATGCTATGCAAGTATATAACTGACCCTTCTCACATTCTTCAAGAGCAACCAATTCAGTTGAAGGAAAATTTGACCTACGAAGAGCATCCAGTAGAGATCTTAGATCGTAGAAATCAATTGTTGCGTAACAAGGTGATTCCGCTAGTGAAGGTGCTATGGCGAAATCACGGGTCAAAAGAGGCTACATGGGAGCCTGAAGCGTAGAAGCGTGCCCAATACCCTCAGTTGCTTGAATAAGTGTAAACCCCTAGCTCCGATTTATAAATCCCCAGCGTTAGAAACTAAGTTAGAGAGATAATATAACTCTCTACATTTAATTGATTGAATTTCATGGCATCAGAAAATATTAAATTAAGAGTGCAGCAGAAATCATCAACTATAAAAATTTAGTAGCGTGTGTCAATAAAAATCTAAGTTAGGAAATCCAAGATTTTAGTAAAGGATAATCAAATTTAAAATTGGATTAAAAAGAGAGAGTCAAGGTCAATGAAACAAACTAAGCGTTTTAAAATAAATTCTAACGAGGCGAGGATTAAATCAAATGAGAAACGAAATAAAAACAAAAGAGACACGGGAGACCAAGAGGGGTATTGCCGTGAGATAGCATCAAGAGAAGGAGATGAGAATGAAATTAAAAAGAAATGGGATAAGATGCAATTTATAGAAGTTGTTGACTATAAATATCAACACTTAGCTGAATTTGTTTCAGCAAAAACAAAAGAAATTCAGACATTAGCAAGAACAACCGAGAAGCTTCGTGAGAGAGAAAGAGAGAAGTGATCAGCGTGAGCCAAGGAAAGGAAGAAGCCAAGAAGAAGAAGAAGGAGTCTTGAGCAGCAAAAACCGTCCAGAACAGCAAAGAAGTCGAGCAAGAAGGCAGCAGAACGCGAGTAGAACCAGTCGCGCGAGGAACTGGACGCGAGTTCGAACAGGACAGCGAAACGTGAGGCAAGGGCAACCTGCAGCAGAACAAGGGGGCCAAAGCTAGTCCACCGTGAGGCCAAGGAAGTAGTAAGAGCTGCCGTGTGACACCAGAAACGGGACAGACCCAAACGCGAGCAGAAAACAAAGCTGAGGCGAGAGAGACGAACTGGGCGAGTAGCAGAGGAAACTGGATGAAAACAACCCCTTTTCAACCCCTTTCAAGCCTCCAAATCCTTCTTTGAACCCTCTCCCAAGTCTCTCTCAACTCTCCAAACAAAGAACCAAGTAAGAAAATCAAGTTTCTCAATTTTTTCTTGCTGAAAAGCTTGATGCAGAATTTTTGTTGATTTGTGTGGTTAGATTGTTTTTAAATCTTGATAGAACTTTACATGATTGTTATAGAATCATCAATGAGGAGTTTTGAGTGTAATTGATGCTATAACTTGATGTAAATGGGCTGTCATACCCTCCCTCAAAATAGAAACCGAAAATGGTGTTTTATGCACACCAAGTGATTGAGAAAAGTTTTGAGTGAAGTTTGAGCACTCTAATGACCAAGTTAGATTTATATATGTATTAGAGACTTGAAGGGCAGTAGTTAGACCTTGAAGTTAGATGGTTTTTTTTGAAACCAATTTTAAGCCTTAAAGAGGTTAGAAAAGTTAGAGAAGTGTTTAGAGTTGCAAGGGAAGAGTTGTAACCAAAATGTGATTCCCGAGCTCAAATTTTGAGCTCTAGAAAACCTGAAATTATTTCACTTATTTGAGAGTGTTCTACACCTCAAATGATGCCTAAGAACCATAGAAAACCATAGGTTTTGGAATGAATCGAATCTGATAAAAATTGTGTAAGTTATGTACAAAATAGTGCCGTTATAACTCTGAGAAGTGAAACGGCTAGCTTAATGTAATTTTTATGGCATGAAATGAGTTTAGTTAGTCATTATTAGTTAAATGAAGCTTAGTTATAGAAGAAAATCTAGCGTCGCTAATCCGAAACACAAAGTTTACTAAACGGGCATTAAAACGTGCCCGAAAGTGTCCAAAACGGACGTTTTCTTTAAATTTGACTTAGCAAATGATAATATTTTTCAATGAAATTTGACGTGTGACTAGAATGTGATATAAGTGAGCCGTAGGAAAAAGAATGAAGGAAAACGGAGTCCCGGGCAGCACGTCGCAGTGCGCACTGTCAAGGGCTGTCCACTTTGAATTAAAAATATAATTTTTCGTTTCGAGCCTCTAACAAGTAAACGGACCGCGTGGGGATATCCCTAAGGGTCCAAAACTAAAAATTTTTCACAAAAATCGAGATTAGAGAGTCTCGGTTGAATTAGAAACAAGTTAGGATCTATGTAGAGGAAAATAGTCATAGTTGAGAATTTCTAAAGTATAGTTAAGTATTGAGTTTTGTTGTAAGCAATGACGAGAACATGTTGTGTAGGTGACGAGGGTGTGAGCAGCGTCCAGGAGCCTCGTCAAGACGCTTGACACGGAGCGATGCGGCCTTGAGATAAGTGGTTCGCCACTTAATAGCTTTGTAAATTGTTATACCAATTCTTGAATATGTTAAAGGAATGTAGTAGCTAAGGAATGAATGAAATAATATATAATGAGGTAGTTAAAGTTTAAGCATATGGATTCTTATGGAATCCATGTGTTACTAGAAAGTGATAATGAGTTGCATGTAAAGAAAATGGAATAAGAAAGTGTTCAAGATTTTCAAATTAGTGTCATTTGTGCTTTTGCACTTAAAGAAATTTATTATAAAAACTCATGTATATACCTTATAAGTTAATGAGATTTAGCGTTACGTGACGACGCAGAGAATTCCGTCCGTAATCGCTCAGTTTATAGAAAAGTATAGCGCTACGTTGCGATGCAGACAATTCCGCACGTAGTTGATTAGTTGATAGTTAGCGCTACGAAGCGATGCAGTAAATTCCGCTAGTAGTCGCCTAGAGATTTAACACTACGCTTGTGATGCAAAGAATCCCGCATCGTAGTTGTTCAGTGACTAGTTTAGCGCCCTATGTACAATGCAGTAAATTTCGTAACGTAGCGGTTGAGATACATTAGTAAGCTTTACGTTGGCGTTAGTTATAATCGCCCATGATGGTTAGAACGAGTCAAGGATACACATGGAAGAATTTAAAGAAAGTGTAAAACTTGAATTAATAACGAACCCTTATGTTAGTGTATGTGATATTATATATATCCTTGTTGCGCTAACCCATTGTTTATTTTGTAGCTCATTTGTTTTATTGCATGCCCGCCGAACGAGACATCGGCCTTTTGTGTTGCGTATTTATAGGTGGGAGATCGCACAAGATGATTAGAAACATTTACGTATATGTATTTAATCATGTATATTTTGAATTTGAATGATGTTGAATTTGTAAAGTTGTAAATATTTTTGCATTCTATATATGATTCATATATGCATATTTGAATCCAAATGCATTGTTTATGCTTATGGAAATGTGATGAATATTGCATGATTGTGGATAAAGAAGTTGGGAGGTTTTCAGAAATAGTCGAAGTGTTATTTTATTTACAAGTGAAATTTTGGTTTATCAAAAAAGTAGCCGTTATGCTGCCGAAATTTTTATAAAATAACCTTGAAATAGAATCAAAGAAAGTGTTTAACACTCCCAACCAGTTTAAAGAAAAATTAAATCGCTAAGTTTTAACGAGTAAACCGGAGAAGTTAAGTTAGGGTTCGCTTCCCGGATGTCTTCAATCCGACAAGTCGGTAACGAGGAGTCCGTTGAAGTACCCAATAGGATCCTCCAGACGAGACCTTAGATAAGGTCTGGGAAGGGTCTTGTCAATAAGGTACACAATTTAAATTTCGAGGACGAAATTTTTATAAGGGGGGAAGAAATTGTAAACCCCTAGTCTCAAATTATAACCCCCTAGTGTTAAAAAAGATATTAGAGAGTTAAAATCAATCTCTACAGTAAATTAATTGAATTTCATAGCCTCCAAATTTTTTAATTTAAGAATACGACGAAATTCGTCGATCATGAAAAGTTAAGTAGCGTGTCAATGAAAATCCAAGTTAAGAAATCAAAGATTTTAGTCAATAATAATCTAATTGAAGATTAATTAAAAAGAGAGCGTCAAGTGGTCGAGAAGACAAGCTTGACGGTTAAAGTAAATTTTAACGAAACGAGAATTAAATCACATGATGAAAGCTAACTTGGAAGCAAATATGAATGGGCTAATATGAGAAACAAAGAAAAGAGATGAGATTGGAGTGAAATTAAAAAGAGTTGGGGCATGATGCAATTAAGAGAAGTTGATTAGTATATATACAACACTTAAGCTGAAATTTTTTTCAGCAAAACACAAAGAAATCAATCATCAGCCGAGAACATTCGCGCGAGAGAGAGAGAGAAGTGATCAGACCAGCTGTGAGAGAAGAAACCAGAAGAGAAGAGCTGGAAGAAGAGAAGAGGAGGCACGAAGAAGAAGAAGCACCAGCAGCTGCTGGTCGTGAGAAACACGAGCAGAAACGCGAGCAGAAACTGAAGGGGCTGGTCGGCCAGGAAAGGAAAGAGAAGAACGACCACCCAAGCTACCTTCCAAGCCCTCAAACCTCCTTCTAAGACCCCTCTCAACTCTCTAAGCTAAGGACTAAGTAAGATTACAACCTATCTCTTTAATTTTCTGCTGAAACAGAAATGAAAGTGATGACAGCTTCTTGATTGTAGTTGTTGTTGATTTGTGTTGGATGATTGTTCTTCAAACTTTGATAGAACCTCATATGATTATTATAGAATCATAAGTGATGATTTGTTGTGTGTAAATGATGCTTGAGAGATGTAAATATGGGCTGTTATACCCATAAACAAAATAGAAACAGAAACTTTATTGTTATGCACTCTAACTAGTCGATAGAAAGTTTGAGTGAAGTTTAAGCAATTAAATGACTAAGCTATCTTTATGTATGTATTAAAGACTTGAAGGACAGTAAATAGACCTTGAAATTAAGTGGTTTTGAACCCAAGTTGGAGCATAAAAGAGGTTAGAAAAGTTAGAGAATTGTTTAGAGTTGCAAAGGAATAGTTGTAGTAAAAAATGTGATTCCCGAGCTCAAATTTTGAGCTAGAAGAGACCTGACTTTATCTCACTTATTTGGGAGTGTTCTACACCTCAAATGATGCCTAGGAACCATAGAAAACCATAGGTTTTGGAACGGATCGAATCTGATAAAAATTGTGCAAGTTATGCACAAAATAGTGTCGTTAGAGCTCTGAGAAGTTAAACGGCTATCCTAATGCAATTTTTATTGCATGAAATGAGTTTGGTTGATCATTATTAGTTAAATGAGGCTTAGCTATGGAAGAAAAACTAACGTCGCTAATCCGAAACGGAAAGTATACAAAACACGCACTAAAAGTGCTAGAAAATGCCCGAAAAAGGGGCGTTTTCCTTAGATTTGACCTAGCAAACGATAATATTTTCCAACAAAATTTTACGTGTGACTAGAATGTGAGATAAGTGAACCGTAGGAAAAAGAACGAAGAAAAACAGAGCCCCGAGCAGCGTGCTACCACCTGTTCTGTTATGGGCTGTAAGTTGAGAATTAAAAATGTAATTTTTCGTTTCGAGCCTCCAACAACTAAACGGACCGCGTGGGGTGATCCTTAGGGGTCTAAAACTAAAAATTTTACACAAAAATCATGATTTGAGAGTCTCGGTTGAGTAGAAACAAGTTAGGAGCTATATAGGGAAAAATGACTATAGTTGAGAAATTCTAACTTATAGTTGAGAATTGAGTTTTGTTATTAGTAATTATGAGAAAATGTTGTGTAGGTGGAGAACGAGACACCGAGGCTCCTGAGATTCATCGAGGTGCTTGACACGGCTTTGAGGTAAGTGGTTCGCCACTTATGCTTGTTTCCAATTCTTTGGAAATCCTTGATTTTTATCATAAATATTCTAACTAAGAAATAAATGATATTGGAAATGATGATTAATGTTAAGAGTAAAGTCTAAGCATATAGATTTTTATGGAATCTATATGGTACTAGAGATGAATACTAAATTGCTTTAGTAAAGGTGAAATGAGAAAGTGTAGTAGATTTCAAAACAAGAAAGTTTTGTGCTTATTGCACTTAAATAGCTAAGTATGAAAATCCATGTGTATACCTTAAAAGTTAAGAGACTTAGCATTACGTGACGACGCAGAGAATTCCGTCTGTAATCGCTCAGATTATAAAAAAGTATAGCGCTACATTGCGATGCAGATAATTCTGCACGTAGTTGGTTAGTTGATAGTTAGCGCTACGAAGCGATGCAGTAAATTCCGCTCGTAGTCGCCTAGAGTTTTAGCACTACACTTGCGATGCAGAAAATCCTGCATTGTAGTTGTTCAGTGATGAGATTTAGCGCCCTACGTACGATGCAGTAAATTCCGTAACATAGTGGTTGAGATACATTAGTAAGCTTCACGTTGGCGTTAGTTATAATCGCCCGTGATGGTTATATTGAGTCAAAGATAAACATGGGGATTTTGAAAGAAATCGTAAAACTTGAACTATTAGTAAATTGTGATGTTAGTGTATGTGAAATTATATATCTTCGCTACTCTAACTTGTTTGTTTAATGTGTAGCTTGGTTGTTTCTATTGATTTCCACCGCGAGTGATACTACGATCTTCTGTTTTGCATATACATTTATAGGTGGGCGATTGCGCAAGACATTTGTATATAGTTGCGTAGATTTATTTGATGTATTACATTTTGAAACCTATTAATGTTCAAGATTGTAAATTGTAAATATTCATGCATTGTATATATATATATATATGATGCATATATGTATATTGTGGGATTGAGTTCATGTTTATACCTATGAATCTTGTGATGATAATAATTGTTTGTGGATAAAGAAGTTGGGAGATGTTCAGATATAGTCGAAGTGTGATTTTCTTTACAGATGAAATTTTGGTTTTATAAAAAATGCAGCTATTATGCTACTGAAAATTTTATAAAAAGTATATGAAAAAGAAATTGAGAAAAATTGTATCACTCCCAACCAGTTAAAGAAAAACAATATCAATAAGTTCATAACGAGTAAACCGGTGTAACAGAGTTAGGGTTCGCTTCTCGGATGTCTTCGATCCGACGAGTCGGGTTCGATGAGTCCGTTGAAGTGCCCGGCAGGATCCTCCAGACAAGAGTTTAGATAAGGTCTAGGAAGGGTCCTATCAACCGTAGCCCAACCCACCTATTGGCGTTAGTAGCACACGGCTGAGGCCATAGCTAACGTTTTCGGCAAGCCGAACCTTGGCAAATCCAAGCGCAATGCTTATCACCCCCATAATGGGCATCGAAGGGTCACCGAGAAGGAGCAGCGATGCACACCGAGAAGGCTTCACCAACACACCCAGACCACCGTAGCCTAGCCCACCTATTGGCATTAGTAGCACACGACCGAAGCCATAGCTAACGTTTTCGGCAAGTCGAACCTTGGCAAATCCAAGCGCAATGCTTATCGCCCCCACAATGGGCATAGGAGGGCTTCACACCACGCCTAGACCACCGCAGCCCGCCCACCTATTGGCATTAGACTCACACAACCGAGGCCATAGCTAACGTTTTTGGCAAGTCGAACGTTGGAAAATCCAACCGTGATGCTTTTCCCCCATAATGGGCATCGAAGGGTCACTGAAATGGAGCAACAATGCCCACCGAGAAGGCTTCCCACCACGCCTAGACCACCGCAGCCCGCCCACCTATTGGCGTTAGACTCACACGACCGAGGCCATAACTAACATTTTCTGCAAGTCGAACGTTGGAAAGCCTAACCGTTGGTGCTTTTCCCTTACAATGGGCATCGAAGGGTCACCAAAACGGAGCAGCAATGCCCACCGAGAAGGCTTCCCACCACGCCTAGACCACCGCAGCCCGCCCACCTATTGGCGTTAGACTCACACGATCAAGGCCATAGCTAACGTTTTCGGCAAGTCGAACGTTGGAAAGCCTAACCGTGATGCTTTTCCCCCACAATGGGCATCGAAGGGTCACCGAAATGGAGTAGCAATGCCCATCAAGAAGGCTTCCCACCATGCCCAGACCACCGCAGCCCGCCCACCTATTGGCGTTAGACTCACACGACCGAGGCCATAGCTAACGTTTTCAGCAAGTCGAATGTAGGAAAATCCAAGTGCAATGCTTTTCCCCCACAATGGGCATCGAAGGGTCATCGAAATAGAGCAGCAATGCACACCGAAAGGGCTTCACACCATGCTCAGGCTACCATAGCCCACCCACCTATTGGCGTTAGACTCACGCGACTGAGGCCATAGCTAACGTTTTTAGTAAGTCGAATGTAGGCAAATCCAAGCACAATGCTTTTCCCCCATAATGGGCATCGAAGGGTCACCGAAATGGAGCAGTAATGCATACCAAAAATGCTTCACACCATGCCCAGACCACCATAGCCCGCCCACCTATTGGCGTTAGACTTACACGATCGAGGCCATAGCTAATGTTTTCGGTAAGCCGAACGTAGGAAAATCCAAGCGCAATGTTTTTTCCCCCCAATGGGCATCGAAGGGTCACCGAGAAGGAGCGAGATGCACACTGAGAGGACTTCACACCATGCCCAGACCACCACAGCCCGTCTACCTATTGGCATTAGACTCACACGACCGAGGCCATAGCTAACGTTTTCGATAAGTCAAACATAGGAAAATCCAAGCGCAATACTTTTTCCCCCCAATGGGCATCGAAGGGTCACCGAGAAGGAGCGATAAAGCACATCGAGAGGGCCTCACACCGTGCCCAAACCACCACAGTCCGTCCACCTATTGGCGTTAGACTCACACGACCGAGGCCATAGCTAACGTTTTCGACAAGTCAAATGTTGGCAAATCTAAATGTGATGCTTTTCCCTCACAATGGGCATCGAAGGGTCACCGAAACGGAGCAGCAATGCCCACCGAGAAGGCTTCCGACCACGCCTAGATCACCGTAGTCCGCCCACCTATTGACGTTAGACTCACACAATCGAGGTCATAGCTAACGTTTTCGACAAGTCGAATGTTGGAAAGCCTAACCGTGATGCTTTTCCCCCATAATGGGCATCGAAGGGTCACCAAAATGGAGTAGCAATGCCCATCAAGAAGGCTTCCCACCACGCCCAGACCACCGCAGCCCGCCCACCTATTGGCGTTAGACTCACACGAACGAGGCCATAGCTAACGTTTTCGGCAAGTCGAACGTAGGAAAATCCAAGTGCAATGCTTTTCCCCTACAATAGGCATCGAAGGGTCACCGAAATAGAGCAGCAATGCACACCGAAAGGGCTTCACACCATGCCCAGGCTACCATAGCCCACCCACCTATTGGCGTTAGACTCACGCGATTGAGGCCATAGCTAACGTTTTCAGTAAGCCGAATGTAGGCAAATCCAAGCACAATGCTTTTCCCCCACAATGGGCATCGAAGGGTCACCGAAATGGAGCAGTAATGCACACTAAAAAGGCTTCACACCATGCCCAAACCACCATAGCCCGCCCACCTATTGGCGTTAGACTTACACGATCGAGGCCATAGCTAATGTTTTCGGTAAGCCGAACGTAGGAAAATCCAAGCGCAATGTTTTTTCCCCCCAATGGGCATCGAAGGGTCACCGAGAAGGAGCGATGATGCACACTGAGAGGACTTCATACCATGCCCAGACCACCACAGCCCGTCCACTTATTAGCGTTAGACTTACACGACCGAGGCCATAACTAACGTTTTCGATAAGCCAAACATAGGAAAATCCAAGCGCAATGCTTTTCCCCCTCAATGGGCATCGAAGGGTCACCGAGAAGGAGCGATGAAGCACATCGAGAGGGCCTCACACCGTGCCCAGACCACCACAGTCCGTCCACCTATTGGCGTTAGACTCACACGACCGAGGCCATAGCTAACGTTTTCGACAAGTCAAACGTTGGCAAATCTAAATGTGATGTTTTTCCCTCTCAATGACATTGTTGGGACATCGAAAATAGGCTACATCGAACACACCACCCCGTCCGAGCTTTTCCCCACTTTTTGATTTTTTCACACCGAGTCACCCGGAAGGCCTCCGGACTGACTGACGATGGTTGAACCGATGGGGACGCCCGTTGCCAACATTCCCCCCACACCAAGCTAGTGGTGTGGGGGAATGAGGGGAGACTTGGCCAAGGCCTTAGCTGCTGGTGAGCAGCCAATCACCTCCCTCCTAAAGAGGTTTTAGAGACATTGCAGGAGTGCCACGATGAGACACACCCATGCTTAAGTTGTCACACCCCCCCTAAAAAATTCAATTCTTTGAATTTTGATGAGCTTTTTCGTAGAGATACTAAGGAAAATGTAATCTACATGGAGAAAAATTTTGAAAAATTTTGAGCACGACAAGTATTTTTTTTTTTATTTTTTGAAGTGATAAAAAGGGAAAAATCACGAAAAATAGAAAAAAAGTCAAAATTGGATTTTGATTGCATGAAAAAATCTCTAAAATCTCAAATTAAATTATGATATATAGATTGTGCGGCAAAACTGAATTTTGCTCGGAGAAATTTTAAGATTTTCATAATTTGGTGCATTTTTAGCACTAACGTGTAGCAATTGGGTATATTTGTGTCCAAGTTGGGCACCAAAGTAGCTGTAGAGCGACGTTTTGAATTTTGATAAGATCTTTTTGTAGAAATATTAAGAATAATGTAAGCAACATGGAGAACAAGTTTCAAAACATTTTGAGCACAGAAAGTATTTTTTTTTATTTTTAGGAGTGACAATGACAAGACCCTTCCCAGACCTTATCTAAGCTCTCGTCTGGAGGATCCTGTCGGGCACTTCAACGGATCCCTAGTAACCGACTCGTCGGATAGAAGACATCCGAGAAGCGAACCCTATCTTTCTGTATCCGGTTTACTCGTTAAAATTTAGTGATTTGATTTTATCTGTTATTGGTTGGGAGGGATAAACCTTTTGTTTGATTCTATTTCAATTTCATTTTCTAAAAATTTGGGCAGCATAACGGCTGCGTTTTTGATAAACCAAAATTTTACCTGTCAAGAAAACAACACTTCAACTATTTTCTGTAAACCTCCCAACTTCTTTATTCTCAATCATGCATCATTCATCACAGTTTCATAAGCATAAATAATGAATTCAAATTCAACATGTACATATATGAACTACATATATAGAATGCATGATTATATTTACAACTTACAAATTCAATATCAATGTAATTCAAAAGTTAATAGGTTAAATACATATACAAAAATGTATATACACATGTCTTGCGCTATCGCCCACCTATCAATGTGTATGCAAACAAAAGATCTCGATCTCGTTCGACGGTGGCACGCAATAAAAACAAATGAGCTACAAAATAAACAAGGGGTTAGTGCAATAAGGATATATAATATCACATACACCAACATAAGAATTCATTATTTACTCAAGTTTTATAACTTCTTTAAATTCTTCCATGTGTATCCTTGACTCGTTCTAACCATCACGGGCGATTTTAACTAACGCCAACGTGAAGCTTACTAATGCATCTCAACCACTACGTTACGGAATTTACTGCATCGTACGTAGGGCGTTAAACTATTCACTGAACAACTACAATGTGGAATTCTCTGCATCGCAAATGTAGTGCTAAATCTCTAGACGACTACGAGCGAAATTTACTGCATCGCGTCGTAGCGCTAACTGTCAACTAACCAACTACGTGCGGAATTGTCTGCATCGCAACGTAGCGCTATACTTTTCTATAAACTGAGCGATTACGGACGGAATTCTCTGCGTCGTCACGTAACGCTAAGTCTTATGGCTCCTAAGGCATACACATGAGTTTTCATATTACTTTTCTTTAAGTGCAAAAGCACAAACTCACTAGTTTGAAAATCTTGAAAACTTTCTTATTCCATTTTCTCTACATGCAACTCATTATCATTTTCTAGAAACATATGGATTCCATAGGAATCCATACGCTTAACTTGAACTGTATCATTATATATTATTCTCAATTTGCTTCATTACTTAGTTATGACATTTATTAACCAAAATCAAGAATTGGCATAAAAATTTTAAAAACTCTTAAGTGGCGAACCACTTACCTCAAGGCCGCGTCAAGCGTCTTGATGAGGCTCCTGGACGCCACTCACGCGCTCGTCACCTACACAACATGATCTTATCATTACTATTAACAAAAACCTCCATTTCTCAACTATATGCTAGGAATTCCCAACTATGCTCAATTCTCTCTATATAGCTCCTAACTCGTTTTTAAATCAACCGAGACTCTTAAATCCCGATTTTTGTGGAAAAGTTTTAGTTTTGGACCCCTAGGGATATCCCCACACGGTCCGTTTACTTGTCGGAGGCTTAAAACGAAAAATCACAATTTTATTTAAAATGGACAGCCCTTGACAGAACAGGCGATAACCTGCTGCTCGGGGCTCCGTTTTCCTTTGTTCTTTTTCCTATGGCTCACTTTTATCACATTCTAGTCACACGACAAATTTCATTGAGAAATATTATCGTTTGCTAAGTCAAATCTAATGAAAACATCCGTTTTGGACACTTTCGGGCGTAATTTAATGCACGTTTTGCAAACTCTTGGTTTCGGGTTAGCGACGCTAGATTTTCTTCCATAACTAAGCTTCATTTAACTAATAATGACTAACCAAACTCATTTCAAGCCATAAAAATTGCATTAAGCTAGCCGTTTCACTTCTCAGAGCTCTAATGGCACTATATTGTGCATAACTTGCACAATTTTTATCGGATTCGATCCGTTCCAAAACCTATGGTTTTCTATGGTTCCTAGGCATCATTTGAGGTGTAGAACACCCCCAAATAAGCCAAATATGGTTAGGTCTCCTCTAGCTCAAATTTGAGCTCGGGAATCACATTTTTTGCCATAACAATGCCTTTGCAACTCTAAACACTTCTCTAACTTTTCTAACCTCTTTAAGGCTTAAAATTGGTTTCAAAACCATCAATTTTCAAGGTCTAGCTACTGCCCTACAAGTTTCTAATACATACATAAATCTAACTTGGTCATTAGAGTGCTCAAAATTCACTCAAAACTTTTCTCAATCACTTGGTGTGCATAAAACACCATTTTCGGTTCTATTTTTGAGGGAGGGTTTAACAGCCCATTTACATCAATTTAAGGCAGCTATTACACTCAAAACTCATCCTTGATGATTCTATAACAATCTCATGAGGTTCTAACAAGATTTAAAAGCAATCTAATCAACCAAATCAACAACACAACAACAACAACAAGAGCTGTCACAATTTCTGTTCTGTTTCAGTAGTAAATTGAAGAAAATAGATTGTAATCTCACTTAGAGCTTGCTTGGAGAGTTTAGATGACTTACTAGGGACCCTAAGAGGTGGATTGAGGGGATGGAAGGCTGGTTGGGAGGTTCTTTCTTCCCTGGCTGACCAGCTCGTCGCGATTCTACTCGCGGATGCGCTCACGATTCAGCTCGCGTTCTGGTCCGTTTCTGCTCTGTTTCTGCTCGACCAGACCTGCACCTCTCCTTCTTCTGCTCGTCCTCTTCCTTTGCTGCCCAGATACTACAGTTTTATTACCTTGGATCGCCCTCACGCGAGCTGTCCTGCTCGAACTCGCGTCAGTTCCTCGCGCGACCAGCTCACGTTCTGCTGTCGTCCTGCTCTACTCCTTTGCTGTTCTGGACGGTTTCTGCTGCTGATCACTTCCTTCTTCACTTGAGTTCTTCTTCTTTCTTCTGGTTCTCTCTTCCTTGGTCACGGCAGCAGCTATTCTCTCTTTCTCGAAGTCTCTCGTTCACTCGGCTGAAAGGGCTGAAATTTCTGCTGAAAAATCAGCTAAGTATTGATATTTATATTGACTAACTTGTCTTAATCACATCTTGCCCCAATAACTCATTAATTTCATTTCACCCATCATCTTCTTGGTGCTCTTTCACGATTACCCCTCATTATTCTCCCTTGTCTATTTCGCTTCCATTCGGTTAATTTTCGTCTCGCAAGAATTTATTTTAAAACAAATGCTAAGCTTGTTTTATTAATCTTGGCTCTCTCTTTTAAATCGAATTTTAATTCAATTATCATTTACTAAAATCTTGGATCTCCTAACTTAAATTTTCATTGGAACATTACTAAACTTTTTAATACGACAAATTTCGTCGTATTCTAAATGAATAAATTTCGGGGGCTATGAAATTAAATCAATTAAACGTAGAGAGTTATATATTATCTCTCTAACTTAATTCCTAACGTTGGGACTTTAGAAGTCGGAGCTAGGAGCAAGCTTGCCACAATGGTAGCAGCCTTGCTTTAGGAATCCATTTAACCTCAGGGGCCAGGTTGTGGGTTCGAGCGGCTACGGAGGCGAAGCAAAACCCCATGGCCCGGGGACAGTACCTAGTGAGTGGGGTCCAGCTGAGGCAGAGAATTCCGGTTGGGGTCCCACAGACAAAACGGTAAAATTCATGAAAAATAGAAAAAAATGTAAAAATTGGATTTTGATTGCATGGAAAAATTCCTAAAATCACAAATTAAATTATGATGTATACATTATGCGGGCAAAAATGATGTTTGCTTGGAGAAATTTTAAGTTTTGTGGTTTTCAGGCCATTTTTTGCGCTAATGTGCTGCTTGGCACAGCGCGCTTGTTGGCCGTTGGCTGCCAGGCAGAACGCACTCGAGATTTTTGAGACAAGCATATGACTACTTATACGAACCACGCCAAGAACTAACGAAACCCGTGAATCAAGTAAGAATCCAAGATCTTCTAGAATCAGATTTGTATGGAAAACCTCGACCCGTTGCTTATATGGAAGCAAGAACCTGGGTAATATGAAGACGCCACAATCAATGATGGAAGAATTGATTGATAAGTCTATGATGAACGCCACAGGAAAATCTAGATAAGTTCGAAAAGTTCTGTGAAGAACCAAAGAGAATACTCTCACTAATATTATTAATCATCCACTAAATCCCTTTTGGGGTTACATGAGTTTATATAGCTCAAATTACTAAGACGAAAAGGAAATAATTAATTAGGCAATTAAGCCCTTACAAATAGCAAAGTAAATAATAAATTTGACAACTATTTGTCTTGTAAAAAAATTGGTAAGAAATCAGCCCCATATTGGAAAGTCTTGATGACCAAGAATCTTTTCCATATTGGAAAGTCTTGATGACCAAGAAAATGCTCCATATTGGAAAGTCTTTATTAGCAACAAATTAGCTATAATTAGCCCCACCAATTGCTTTAATTAAACTGATTAAACTTTGCTATTCTTTTGGGCCCATCTTAGAATTCACCATTTTAGAATCAGCCCAAATCTCTTGAATCAATCCATTAAGTGCTTCTTTGAACCTCTTAGCCCTTGCCCTTATAATTGACCCAACTGGAATATGTAATGGATCCTTTGGTGATGCTTCTTTGTTCTCATCATTCCCTCTCTCTTGAAAAGAATTTGTCCTCAAATCTTCACCTACATCAAAAGGAGTTAAATCAGTAACATTGAAAGTTGCACTAACATTGTACTCACCTGGCAAATCCAACTTGTAGGCATTGTCATTGATGCGTTCAAGGACTTGAAAAGGCCTATCTCCTCTCAGAAGCAACTTAGACCCCCTTTGTGCCGGGAATCTTTCTTTCCTCATATGCAACCAAACCCAATCTCCAGGTTCAAAAATCAACTTGTGCCGCCTTTTGTTAGCTTGTTTTGCATATTGCTCTGTTCTTCTCTCAATGTTGAGTCTTGCTTTCTCATGTATCTACTTAAACAAATTCAGCCTTTTTCTTTCCATCTAAGTTAACATGTTCAAACATAGGTAGTGGCATTAAATCCAATGGAGTTAAAGGATTAAAACCATAAACAATTGCAAATGGTGAAAACTTAGTTGCAGAATGAATAGTACGATTGTAAGCAAACTCAACATGTGGTAAACACTCTTCCCAAGTTTTGATATTCTTTTTTATAATAGCCCTCAACAAAGTAGATAAAGTCCTATTTACTACTTCAGTTTGACCATCAGTTTGAGGGTGACAAGTAGTAGAAAACAATAACTTAGTTCCTAACTTGCCCCACAAGGTCTTCCAAAAGTAGCTCAAGAAGTTGGCATCTCTGTCTGAAACAATTGTCCTAGGCAAACCATGCAATCTCACAATCTCTCTAAAGAACAATTCAGCAACATGTGAAGCATCATCAGTTTTGTGACATGGAATAAAATGTGTCATCTTAGAAAATCTATCCACAACCACAAAAATTGAATCTCCACCACATCTAGACCTAGGCAAACCTAATACGAAGTCCATCGATATATCAATCTAAGGTTCACTAGGAATGGGCAATGGTGCGTATAAACCATGGGGTTGCACTCGAGATTTTGCCCGCCTACATGTAACACATCTACTACAAATCCTCTCAACATCCCTTTTCATGTGTGGCCAATAGAAGTGTTCTTGCAAAACGACTAAGGTCTTAGCGACTCCAAAGTGTCCCATTAAACCTCCACCATGTGATTCCCTCACTAACAAATCTCGTAATGAGCAATTAGGCACACATAACTTATTTTCCTGAAACAAATAATCATCATGCCTAAAGAACTTCCCAAATGCAGATTTCTCACAAGATTGATACACATCACTAAAATCATGGTCTCACGGATATAGTTCTTTGATGTGTTCAAAACCAAGCATCTTACCATCAAGAGTGGAAAGTAATACATACCTGCGGGAGAGTGCATTCGCCACGATGTTTTCCTTACCTTGTTTATACCTAATCACATATGGAAACGTCTCAATGAATTCCACCCAATGTGCATGTCTCTTGTTCAACTTGTGTTGGCCTTTCAAATGCTTTAAGGACTCATGATCAGTGTGAATCACAAATTCCTTAGGCCATAGGTAGTGCTGCCATGTCTTCAAAGCCCGAACCAATGTATACAATTCCTTGTCATAAGTAGGGTAGTTTAGGGTTGCCCCGCTTAGTTTCTCGCTAAAGTATGCAATTGGCCTTCCTCCTTGCATAAGGACTGCACCTATACCAATACCTGAAGCATCACATTTAATTTCAAACGTTTTTGTAAAATTAGGCAAAGCAAGTAAAAGAGCATGAGTTAATTTTTCCTTGATCAGTTGAAATGCCTTCTCTTGCTCGTCTCCCCATTTAAATTCAACGTTCTTTTTGATGACTTCGGTAAGCGGTGCGGTGATGCTATTAAAGTTTTTCACGAACCTTCTATAAAAATTAGCAAGTCCATGAAAACTACTAACACTATCTACACTTGTGGGACTCGGCCATTCTTGGATTGCACGTACCTTCTCCTCATCAACCTGTGTACCTTGTGCACTCACAACAAATCCAAGAAATACAAGCTTATCCGTGCAAAAGGTACACTTCTTAAGGTTAGCAAACAACTTTTCTTTCCTTAAAACATCTAAAACAAGTTTTAAATGTTCGACATGATCATCCAAGTTTTTGCTATAAATCAGAATATCATCAAAATAAACCACAACAAATCTGCCTATGAAAGCACGCAAAACATAGTTCATTAATCTCATGAAAGTACTTGGTGCATTAGTTAATCCAAAAGGCATAACTAAGCATTCATATAAACTATATTTTGTTTTAAATGCAGTTTTCCATTCATCTTCTTCTCTCATTCTAATCTGATGATATCCACTTTTAAGATTGTTATATGTATTTTCCAGACTCACTAAATGGGCTTGGAAAAGCCCAACATTAGGCCTCATAGGAGGCCCGATAAAGTCAACCCAAATGCAAAGTCCATCAGACGAGGCCCAGTTAACAATTTAAGCCCAGTACCCTATGTAGCTCAGCTCGTCCCGCGAGCTCTTCAGTTCGCACTAGATAGCTCATTTCAGCCAGGTTGTAGTTCACTCCAGAGTATGCCTTAAGCACAGCTCGTTGATTGCTCACCAGTAAGATTCAGCTCGAGGTCGTCATAAACGGCAGTTCGACCAGAGCGCAATTAATGTAATATCTTCCAGAACAGACAGTTATCTAATCTAATCGTGATTCTCTCACCAGAAAAGGAAATTAATTCAAATTCAAACTCAGTCAACATTATCTTGGATTGGATGGAGCAGTTTCCTGATTTTATTCCAACTGATTAGGAAGTGTAATTAATTCATAATTCTTTTCCTATTTTGTAGCTTCCTAATCTGTAATAACTTTTCCCTTATAAATAGGGGCTAAAATCATTGTATCAACACATAGAATATCATACTGTCACTCTGCAGAATTTTAGAGAGACAGTCGTGGACGTAGGCGCACTTGCTGAACCACGTTAAAAATCATGTGCATTCCTGTTTGGTTTTTTGGTTCTTTATTATTTTCTCCTCAATTTCTGTGCTTTCTCACATTGATTACTAGTATTGGGTATTGATTACTCGTCGACTGAATTTCAACGTCGACATTGTGGCGCTAGAAGGAGGGCTCAAACTGCAATCTTTTTCGTTTCAAGTTCATTGATTTCTGACAACATGCAAAGAACCAGATCAAACAAGTATCATGGAATGATGACCAGGCGGAAAGCCACATGAACCAATCTCCACAGAACATGCAACTTGTGCAGAACACACCCATGCATGCAGCAGGCACGTCCTATGGCCAGGCAATAGATGCTGCAACAAGCATCCCTCCTCCGCCTCATCGTCAACCGGTTCTAGTTGCCCCAATAGCTAAAGGGCAGGACATATTACTCCAGAGACAAGTGGCATTGGAGAACACGGTCAGACAGCTCACAGAGGCCATCAATATGTTGGTGCAGGCTCAAGTACAGAATGTACCTAGGGTTGAGATTCAAGCACCAAGGCATGAGACCCAGCAGCATGAAGCAATGCAAGTGCCTAAAAGGCTAGCAAGGGAAATCCAGCGACCTGCAGGCTCAACTCGTTCCTCTAACACGCGCTCTAGAACTGGAGGCCACCCTAACCGTGGAGAAAGGGAAGTCGCGCGCCCGGCCAGCCTGGTAGTAAGGCTGAGCCAAGATGGACACCAGCGAGTAGAGGTTGGGCACGATAGAGTCCGAGCCGCAGCTCGGTATGTTGATGAGGTGAATGGGCAACAAGCAAGATCCCATCAGCCTGAGGGTCTGTTCGAAGAGGACGAGAGGTATGACCCAGAGCACTCGACTCTAAGTCATGACCACAGGAGGAGATATGAACTCCGAGATCCACAAGTTGAGGAGCTCCTCCAGAGGTTCCAGCAGTTGGAAGCGTGACCTGGAGCCTCGAGCAGCGTGGGCACTACGGGGAAAGGACCCTATTTACAAGGGAGATTGAGACACAGCCTCTTCCTTTGAGGTTCAAGATGCCAAATATTCAGCAATACAAAGGGGACAGTGACCCTTATGACCATCTCGACGCATTTAACATTCAGATGGACCTGCAAACAAGTAATCCCATGGTGAAATGTCGTGTATTCCCAGCTACTTTGGGGGATATACCAAGGACATGGTTCAAGAATCTCTCAGCTCGCAGCATAGGTAGTTGGGCAGAGTGTCAGCAGAAGTTCGTTGGCCAGTACAGGGCCTTGAGAAGGTAGCTCGCTCCATCTTACCACCTAGCTACTATCTTCCAGCGTTAAAGTGAGTCATTAAAGGAATATATCATCAGGTTTAGACGCGAGGTCGCGAATGTTGAAAATTCGTCAGACGAGAGTATACTGACAACGACCTCAGGTGGGTTGCGTAAGGATGGAAAGTTATATGAAAGCATTTACAAGTCCCTAGTGAAGGATCTGGGAGAATTCTACGAGCAAGCTGCGAAGGAGATTAGGTGGGAAGAGACCTTCGGCCTGAAAAAGCAAAATCAGAAGAATAAAGCGGGTAGTTCCAGTCAGATGAAGAAAAGAAATAATGGTAGGAACGAAGAAGGTAGGAACAGTAGCTCTCACAATCAAATTGCTAAAAGGGCGAAGAGAGAGCCAAGAAATAAGCGACCTCGACGTCTGGATCGTCAGGAAGGGTACAGCGTCCTGACGGCTTCACCTGACAGGATTTACGCAGCAGAAAAAAACAGGGAAGACTTCGGCAAGCCTTATCCTTTAAGAGCCCCTATTCAGCACAAAGACGGGAGTAAGTTTGTGCCTACCATAATGAGGTCGGGCACAATACTTCAGATTGTTGGGCGTTGAAGGACGCCATTGAGAAATTGATCAGGCGAGGTCGCTTGAAAGACTATGTAGCGAGGCCTGCAGACTCACGACCTCCACAACAACGACCTCAGCAGCAACAGCCAACACAGCAACAGCCCCTATGAGCTCCTGAACTAGAGCATTAGCCTGGGGTAAGAACCATTTTTACTATTCATGGTGGCCCCCATATCGCAAGTGCTTTGAATAGGTCGCACGAAAGATACGTCCGAGAAACCAATCATACTTTTCAAGTCAGTGGATCGGAGGGACCAGCAAAGAGGTCGAAGACGACCTTGGACGAGATTGTATTCACTGATGAAGATGCTAAAGGTGTGATCTTGCCTCATAATGATGCACTGGTTTTTCGAGCCAAAATCAATAACATGGAAGTGCGATGCATCATGATAGATATTGGGAGCTCGGTAAATGTAATATACAAGAACTGTTTTGAGCAAATGGGGCTAGGAGCAGAGCAGCTGAGACCATCCCCAGGGCCTCTATATGGTTTCACTAGAGATGCTGTTGTACCAATGGGCCAGATCAAGCTGCCACTTACTCTTGGGGAGGCAGGTCGTCAAGCTACAGTGTTGGCAAATTTTTTGATAATTGATTGCCCATTAGCATACAATGTGGTCCTAGGGAGACCTACTATGAATGAATTAGATGTGGTTACTTCAACCAGGACCCTCACAATAAAATTTCCAACCCCTAATGGCATTGGATGTGTTTGGGGGAAATAACACTTGGCTAAAAGATGCTATGTGCTTTGTGCTTTAAGGTTTGGTTTCCAGGCAACAAACAATGAAGCTGAATACGAAGCAGTGCTCGCAGGTTTGCGTTTGGCAAAGGAAATGCGAGCTGAGCGATTGAAAGTTTTCAGTGATTCGCAACTTGTGGTTTGCCACATTTTAGGGGAGTACCAGACCAAGGGGCCAAAAATGGCTCTGTACCTTCAGAAGGTCCATGAAATGCCAAGTGTTTTCCAGAAGTACGAGGTGAAGCAAATCCCATGAGCTCAGAATGCATATGCAGATGCTTTAGCACACTTAGCAACCACACAAGATGCAGACTTTTTGGGGCAATCCCAGTAGAATTCCTACCAGCCCCAAGTATAGAAAAGATGAGTGTGATGATGGCCATAACTGTGCGGCCCGACTGTTGGATGAGCCCAATTCTCAATTATTTGCAGGATGGAAAGCTGCCAAGTAACAAGTTGGAAGCACGGCGTCTGCGGGCTAGAGCAGTCAAATATTGCGTCTATGATGATGTGTTGTACAAGAAAGGGTTCTCGGCTCCACTTTTACGTTGCATTGATGGCCCAGAGTGTGAAACAGTGATGAGACAAATACACGAAAGCAATTGTGGAAATCACGCGGGGGGCTATCTCTAGCTCAAAAGACACTTTGTCAGGGTTTTTATTGGCTCACTATGAGACAGGACGCTATCGACCTGGTAAAAAGGTGTGATAAGTGTCAAAGGTTTGCCTAAGTACCGCGAGCTCCGCCAGCTTATCTTCAACAAATGGTGAGCCCGTGGCCCTTTGCAATCTAGGGGATGGATTTGATCGGGCCTCTGCCAATGGCTCGTGGAAGGTGTAAACACGCCGTGGTCATAGTTGATTACTTCACCAAGTGGGCAGAAGCAAAGGAACTGGCAGAAATCTCCACAACGAAAATTGAGAAGTTCGTGTGGAGCAATATTATTTGCAGGTTTGGAGTTCCACAACAGATTGTGACAGACAATGGGACCAATTTTAGTAGCAACCAGTTTCTCAAGTTCTGCAGCGATCTGAAGATAGTCAAGAGCTTCTCAGCAGTTGACCATCCACAAGCCAATGGTCAAGTTGAAACTATCAATAAAATCATAAAGTAGACCTTGAAAATGAAACTGGAAGCAAAGAAATGAGCATGGGTAGACGAGCTTCAGAAGGTATTATAGGCTTACAGAACCACAGCTCGCAGCACTACAGGCGAGACACCCTTCTCAATGGTATATGAGTCTGAGGCCATGATCCCAACTGAGTTAGAAGTCACCTCGCAACGAAGAGCGACCTTCAATCCAAATGACAATAACCAGCTACTCACTGCAAACTTAGATTTGCTTAAAGAACTCAGGGAAACGGCCAGGTTAAAAGTAGCTGTCTATCAGCAAAGAATCGCAAGGTATTATAACAAGAATGCTCGAATCGCAGATTCAATGTGGGAGACCTAGTGCTGCGTATCATCCTGCCTGGAGCCCGCAAACCCAGTGATGGGTCCTTAGGCCCAAATTGGGAAGGACCCTATATCATTAAGGCAAACTTGAAAAATGGAGCTTATCATTTGACCAACATGAATGGAGCTGAGGTCCCTCGAGCTTGGAATGCCGAACATCTTCGACCATATTACCAGTAACTTTATTTGTTACGCATAATTCAATGTTATAATGCAAAATGAAAGCTCCATTTTCCCCCATGATGTGCATTGTTTCTCCAAGTTAACAGGCTCCATGCTGATTAGCTCGCTGCTCACTTAAAATAAAAAGAGCCTAAAAAGCAGGTGTGGCTAAGTGCCCCTGCATAGCTCGCTTAAAAGAAAAGAGCCAAAAAAACAAGTGTGGCTAAGTGCCTCTGCATAGCTCGCTAATAATGAAAGAGCCTAAAAAGCAGGTATGGCTAAGTGCCCCTGCATAGCTCGTTAATAATGAAAGAGCCAAAAAAGCAGGTGTGGCTAAGTGCCCCTGCATAGCTCGCTAATAATGAAAAAGTCTAAAATGCAGGTGCAGCTAAGTGCCCCTACATAGCTCGCTAATGATAAAAGAGCTCAAAAAGCAGGTGTGGCTAAGTGCCCCTGCATAGCTCGCTAATAATGAAAGAGCCAAAAAGCAGGTGTGGCTAAGTACCCCTACATAGCTCGTCGGCATTCCAACTGATCAACTGTTTATATTTACAAGATTCTATTAACTGTTGAATTAAGCAATTGCTTAAGTTATTAGATTTCGAGCTCGTTAACAATATGTTCATAAGAAGTTTGATAACTTATAAGTTGATTATAAAAGTATGTTATAACAAACGTAATAGCTCAAATGCATTCGACATCGAAAATATGAGGAAAGAAATTTTATTAAAGTTCAAAAATTCTTTACAAATTGAATAAGTACAAATGTAAAGAATACAGGTGTAAAAAGTGCAAAAAGATAAACTGCTAGCTCTAAGCTGGAGGATCTGGGCCTAATAAAGGGTCTTTATGAGAAGGAGACATGCCAGAAGGTTCAGGGTTGCCAGCGGGCTCAGTTTGGGGGGTTGCACCAGGCACCTCCGTTGCCGAAGGGACTACATCAGCTGAGGATGAGGCAGCCCTTGCCTTAAACTTTTCTACAGCTTCAAGTCCCACATCCCCAAAGATAGAAAAATTTATCTCCGGATGGGACATCCACAGCGTATAGAGAAAGTTGAGGCCTGTTTTTTCCTCAACATTATCCTTTGCTTCAGCAACCCGTATTTCTAGTTCCTGAGCAGATGTTTCTCTAAAGACCATCAGTTCTTCGAAAGCATTATTTGCATGACGATTGATGACCTCAGCTTCTTCCTTCATAACTTCTATCTGCTGCTCTACAGCCTCAGCTGACAGGACCCTTCCCAGACCTTATCTAGACTCTTATCTGAAGGATCCTGTCGGTCACTTCAATGGACTCATTGAACCCGACTCGTCGAATCGAATAAATCCGAGAAGCGAACCCTAACTTGTTCAACCGGTTTACTTATTTTCGAATTTAGTGCTTTGGTTTTTCTTTAACTGGTTGAGAGATAAAATTTTTCGTGATTCTTTTTCAAATACTTTCATAAAATTTTCGGCAGCATAATTACTACAATTTTGATAAAACCAAAATTTTTCTGTAAAGAAAAATCACACTTCAACTATGATCTCAATTCCTCCCAACTTCTTTATCCACAAACAACATTCATCATCACATTTTCATCACAAATAAGCATAGACAAATTATAATGCAATATGTAATTACATATCCATATGGAAACATGACAAATCATCAAATAATTACAACATACAATTCCTAATACAAATGTATCCCAAACAGTGATATATTAAATCAATATACACAATGTCCTCCAATATCTTGCACCACGCGCCCACTTATATATATATGCAATCAAAAGGTCGTCGTCTCGTCCAACGGTAGCACTCAATAAAAACAAATAAGCTACAAAATAAATAAACAAGTTAGTGCATCAATGATATATAATATCACATATACTAACATAGAAAATTACAATTTGTTCAAGTTTTACAACTTCTTTTAAAATCCCCATGCATATCCTTGACTCATTCTAACCATCACGGGCGATTATAACTAACGCCAACGTGAAGCTACTAACGTGTCTCGACCACTACGTTACGGAATTTACTGCATCGCACGTAGGGCGCTAAATCTTATCACTGAGCAACTATCATACGGGGTTTTCTGCATCGCAAGTGTAGTGTTAAAACTCTAGGCGATTACGAGCTGAATTTACTGCATCGCTTCGTAACGCTAACTATCAACTAACCAACTACGTGCGGAATTATCTGCATCGCAACGTAGCACTATGTTTTTCTATAATCTGAGCGATTACAGACGGAATTCTCTGCGTCGTCACGTAACGCTAAATTTCATAAACTTTTAAGTCATATACACGATTTTTACATTCAACTCTTCAAGTGCAAAAGCACAAAACTTTCTAATTTCAAAACTTCTAAGAACTTTCTCTTTTCACTCTTACTAAAGCAACTTAGTATTAATTTCTAGTACTATATAGATTCCATAGAAACCTATACACTTAAACTTTAACATTACCATTGAAAATCATTTTCTTTTTCATTTATTACTTAGTTACAACATTCATTACAAATAATCATCAATTGATATAGAATTTAAGCATTCATAAGTGGCGAACCACTTACCTCGAAGCCGCGCCACTCCGCGTCAAGCGTCTCGACGAGGCTCTTGGGCGTCGCTCACGCGCTCGTCACCTACACAACATTTTCTCATCATTTCTAGTGACAATACTCAATTCTCAACTTTAAATTCATAATTCTCAACTAAGACCTTTTTTCTCTATATAACCTCCTAACTTGTTTTTAACTCAACCGAGACTCTCTAACTCCGATTTCTAGGCAAAATTTTTAGTTTTGGACCCCTAGGGATACCCCCATGTGGTCCGTTTACTTGTTAGAGGCCTAAAACGAAAAATCAAGTTTTTAAGCGAAATTGACAGCCCTTAACAGAACGTACTGCGACGCACTGTCTGGGGCTCCGTTTTCCTTCTTTCTTTTTCCTATGGTTCACTTATCTCACATTCTAGTCACACGTCAAATTTCGTTGAAAAATATTATCGTTTGCTAGGTCAAATCTAAGGAAAACGCCCGATTTCGGACACTTTCGGGCACTTTTAGTGCGCGTTTTGTATACTTTTCGTTTCGGATTAGCGACGCTAGTTTTTCTTCCATAGCTAAGCTTCATTTAACTAATAATGATCAACCAAACTCATTTCATGCAATAAAAATTGCATTAGGATAGCCGTTTCACTTCTCAGAGCTCTAACGGCACTATTTTGTGCATAACTTGCGCAATTTTTATCGGATTCAATCCGTTCCAAAACCTATGGTTTTCTATGACTCCTAGGCATCATTTGAGGTGTAGAAAACCCCAAATAAGTCATACATAGTCAGGTTTTCTCTAGCTCAAGGTTTGAGCTCGGGATTCATAAAATTGTCAAAACTACTCCTTTGTAGCTCTAATAATTCTCTAAGCTTTCCTAGCTCTTTTTATACTCAAACTTGGGCTCTAAATCATCTAATCTTAAAGCTTATCTACTGCTCTTTGAGTCTTTAACACATACATAAACTTAACTTGTTCATTTGAACACTAAAGATTCACTCAAGCTTTGTATCATCCACTTGGAGTGCATGACAACAAAGTTTCTGTTTCTATTTTGTTTATGGGTATAACAGTCCATACTTACACTTCTCAAGCATCATTTACACACCAAAAATCATCATTCAAATGTCCATTTCACTCTTATAAAGTTCTATCAAAGTTTAAAAACAATTGACCAATCACAACTCATCCAACACAAAGCTGTCTCAACTTTATTTCCATTTCAGTTTCAGCAAGCAAAAAGAAAGGATGAGATGGTTCTTACTTGGCTCTTGATTTAGGAAGTTGAGAGATACTTGGGAGAGGGTTTAGAGAAGAGTTTGCAGGCTTGAGTGGGCTGGAAAGGGCTGTCTTCCCCCATTTTTTTCTGCTGGTCGTCCAGCTCGCTGTTGTCCTCGCGTCTGCTTCTATTTTCGTTTCTGGTCGCGTCTTCCACGACCAGCAGCTGCTGGTGGCTCCTTCTTCTTCGTGCCTCCTCCTTATCTCCTTCCTTTGCTGTCTAAGTTGCTGCAGTTCACGGCCAGCAGCATCCCCTTTTCTTCTGCCTTCACGCGAGCTGATCTGCCCTCTTCTGGCGGGCTGCTTGTTCTTCACGGCAGCTGCAGCATATGCTGTCTTCTTCTTCCTCTCTTGCTGTGATTCACGACCAGCAGCTATCTCCTCTCTTCTCCCACGCGTGTTCTGCTCTGGTTTGGTGTTACACAGCTGCAGCTGTCTGTTTCTCTTTGTTTCTCGCGGGTTCTAGGTGATTCTCGACTAAATGGTGTCTTTGTTTGCTGAAAAATGTCAGCCAAGTGTTGTATATATACTAAGACTACTTCTCTTAATTGCATCATGCCCCAACTCTTTTTAGTTTCGCTCCCATATCATTGTCTTGGTGTTCTCTTACGGCAATACCCCTCTTGGTTCTTCCGTGTCTATTTCATTTCTATTTAATTTAATCGTTCGTCTCGTTAGAATTTATTTAGAATTGTCAAGCTTGTCCTATCGACCCCTTGACTCTCTCTTTTAATTAAATTTTAATTCGACTTATCATTGACCAAAATATTCAATTTCCCAACTTGGATTTTCATTTAAATGTTATTTAACTTTTTTATGGTCAACGAATTTCGTCGTACTCTTAATTTAATAACTCTCTGAGGCTATGAAGTTCAATTTATTTACTGTAGAGATTGATTTTAACTCTCTAATCTCTCTTTTAACATTAGGAGGTTATAATTCGAGATTAGGGGTTTACATTAGCTCGCTGAATCACCTCCCCCACCTGCTGCCTAAGTACTTCAGCTCGATTTTCGGTCGCTTCAGCCCGTTGAGCAGCAACAGCTCCCATTTCTTCAGCCCGCTTTTCGACCGTCTCAGCTCACTGTACCGCGGCCTGGATTTGTTGCCTGAGGACCTCGATCTGGCTCTCTGCAATCCCAGCCCGATTTTCGGCCTCTTCGGCCCGCTGTGTTGCAGCCTCCATTCTCTCAACTTGTCTTTGAGCCAGTTCGGCCCGCTGCTCAGACTGCCTCAGCTCTTCTCTCAGTTGGTGTAGCTCATTTCAAAACGTATCTCGTTCATTTCCCATTCTTCGCAGAGCTTCCTCGGCAGTCTGCCTAGCAGCATTCGCTGCGGCCAACTGTGCCTCGTGGTCCTCAGTAATTTTCTCAGCTTGTTTTTGGGCTAGCTCGGCCCGCTGATCAGATTGCCTCAGCACTTCCCTTAGCATGTCATGCTCATTTTGCATTTCCAACAGAGCTTCCTCGGCGGTCTGTCTAGCATTATTCGCCACAGCCATCTGTGCCTCGAGGCTCTTTGTGGTTTTCTCAGCTAAGTGTGCTATCTCCTCATTAGCAGCCTCCAGCTCGTTTTCAAGCTCTATTATTTGTTCATTGGTGGCCTTTGTCTCCCTCCATCGCTTCATTGCAGCAAGGGCGCCCTGAAAATTCTACAAGTTAATATGCGATAAAGTAAAGAGCCAGAAGATAAAGAAAAATAACTTACCAGCATAGAATGACGAGCTGCGAACTCGTCTAGGTCCGTGCCCCTAAGGGACCTATTCTCTAAGACCCTTGCATGAGTAAACATAATTGGTGTCGAGTTGTCGACGAAGGAAGTTAAATATCTCCCCCCAGGTCCGAGCTCGATTTCTGGTCTTGTTGGGGAAGGAGTCCTTTCAGGCTCTGGGACATCAGGCTCCTCGGTTTGATAAACATTACGTCGTGTAACAAAAGTACGCCTAGTTACTCGATTGCTGGTACCAGCTCGGGTTGCTTGGGAAGCAACCTTAGGAGGAGCATCCCCTTTTTCAGGTTGCGAGCAGGAAGCTGGAACCAGCTGAAGATCTGCTAGTGTTTCTAGAGGCGGTACCTCGCTTGGAGCAGCGACCGAGGGAGTTTCTGCTTCAGCAGGTCGCTTGGAACGCTTTGAAGGAGCAGTTGGAGAGGCTGAGGTTTCAGCTGGTCGCTTCGTTGGAGCTGCTAAGGGGTTGGAGTTTCAGCAGGTTGATTAGAAGGGAACTCCAGCAGAGCAAGTTTCTTCCTTTTAGCTGGAGCTCGCCCAGTGGAAGGAGCAGGAATTGAAGAAGCAGTTTTTTGAGATGCACCCACTGGTGGAGTGCTAGCTGGAACAGGCAATGGAGTCTTTGAGACAGTTGTGTGATGTGGGGAGGGGGATGAGTCTACTTGAACAATGGGGGCTGCGCGAGCTTGAGCTCTTTCTGCCCGAACTGGAGCAGGAGCTGATGCTGTCTCTGCTCGTGAAGAGGAAGTGCGAGCTGGAGCCGTTTCTGCCTGTGCTGGGGCAGGAACTGGAGAAGTTTCTACCTACGAGGTAGGGACAGGAACTTTGAAGACGGAAGGAAGTTCGCGCTGCCCAATGCTTGATATGTCATTCTTAGCATCAATTAGTGGAGATTCATCAGAAGGAGCGAGGCCGTGAGCCTGAAGAAGAGCATTATCAAACTTGCTGCTTATGCTCGCTTCACCCAAGTTTGCGAGCACCTCAAGAGCCCTTTTCTCCTCGTTGCTGAGGGGAGACTTGTCCATTTTCTGATCTATAAAAATAAATAATAATAATAATAAATAAATAAAAGTCAAAATTATTATTTTAAGTCCGCTAAAGATCTTCCTCTGTATACCTAGTTCCAAGACAAAGCTGAAGTTTTTAAGTCTTGCAAAAGAAGGGCATGAGACGAGGAACCAGCTCGTTTTATATTTCCCCACATTAGACTTGCCCTTTGCTTCTCCTTGGGGCAAGAGATCCTTGTATTCCGACGGGCGAGCTGTGAGGTAATAGATGCCGTCGGGTTTTTCTCCTGCCTTTATGCTCAAAACCTTGATACTGTAGAAATTTTGGATTATTTTTGGAGTTGGAGGACGAAGGCCGTTTTTTAGGAAGGCAGAGCCAACGAGGTCAGCTGCGCGTATGAGTTTGGTGTTAACTGGAACGGAGCGAGCTTGACAGTGTTTAAAAACCTGATTAAGTAAGAAGGAACTGGGAATCTCAGCCCGTGTTCCAGGTGCTGAGTGCTGACAGCAATATACCCCCGTGGAGGATAAGCTGCATGTTTCCCTGGAGTGGGTGACATTGCGCGACAACCTCTGGGAATATGGAATTGAAGAGTGATCCCTTCCAGTTCGGAGACTTGTATGGAAGACGGGTGATGAGCGAACGTTTTGCGAGCTTCCCTTTCTTCTTCAGCTCGCTGTTGAGTTTTGTGAGTTTCCCTTTCTTTTTCAGCTCGCTGCTGAGTTTTTGCTCGCTTTCCACCCTGAGATGCTTCACTAGCACTACGAGCTCCACTTGAAGACATCTATGCAAAAGGAGATATAATCAGGTCGCAGCAGGCAGATTATCAAAATACTAAAGATCTTTCTAAGTTTCCTATTTTTCAGATCATTCATATAATGAGGGGCTCGACCTATGAAGAAACGATCTGCAAGCCAACAGTCTACAGGGGTCTAATTCGACAGTTAGCATACATAATAGGCCACAAACAGTAATCAGATCGCAGATAAATATGCCACAAAATCAAATCAACAGGATTTGAAAAATCGTGTTCAACCAGAAACACAGAACAGCGAAGATTCAACAACAACATGGCATATTCAAACCATTTGGACACAGTAATGGCAAAGTTTTGACAGCAACAGTTTAATATCAAGAACATGGCATATTCAGACCATCACATATACAAGAATGACTAGATACAAGCACAATGCAACTCCAACTCAACAAAATAAACCAAAAAACTGAAAGTTTAAAGAAAAAGATAAGAGGTTTACCGTGAATCACTGATGAGAATGTAAGAATAGCAACTGGAGATGTTGATTTCGTGAAGAACCAGTGAGTTCTCTGAACTTGGTTTGCTTGGTTGCTTCGAGAGAAAATGACAGATAAAAGAAGAAAATGAAAGGGTTCCATCAGTTTATATAGACAAACGAGCTCAAACCCCAACCGTCGGATCTCTGTGTTGTGTAACCGTCATTAATCCAACGGTGCAGCGTGAGGTACGACTTTGTAATCATGTAGCCGTCAGTTGAAAGACGTGCGCATTAAATGCGCGTGTAAGGGACGTGCAACGTCGTTTCAGTTACCTCTTGCATGACCGCCACGTGTCAAAGCTGATAAGACAGAATTTGAATGGGCGGGAAAACAGTAGTTCAAGTTAACGTACCAAGGAAGCTAGCTTTTACCAGCGAGCTCGAGCTCCCAATTCGCAGAACGAACTGAGAGCTGGGGGGCTAATGTTATATATATTTTCCGACTCACTAAATGGGCTGGTAAAAGCCCAACATTAGGCCCAATAGGAGGCCCGATAAAGTCAACCCAAATGCAAAGTCCATCAGACGAGGCCCAGTTAACAATTCAAGCCCAGTACGCTATGTAGCTCAGCTCGTCCAGCGAGCTCTTCAGTTCGCACCAGATAGCTCATTTCAGCCAGGTTGTAGTTCGTTCCAGAGTCTGCCTTAAGCACAGCTCGTTGATTGCTCACCAGCAAGATTTAGCTCGAGGTCGTCATAAACGGCAGTTCGACCAAAGCGCAATTAATGCAATATCTTTCAGAACAGGCAGTTACCTAATCTAATCGTGATTCTCTCACCAGAAAAGAAAAATTAATTCAAATTCAAACTCAGTCAACATTATCTCGGATTGGAGCAGTTTCCTGATTTTATTCCAACTGATTAGGAAGTGTAATTAATTCATAATTTTTTTCCTATTTCTAATCTGTAACAACTTTTCCCCTATAAATAGGGGCTAAAATCATTGTATCAACACATTGAATATCATACTGTCACTTTGCAGAATTTTAGAGAGACAGCCGTGGACGTAGGCGCACTCGCTGAACCACGTTAAAAATCTTGTGCATTCTTGTTTGGTTTTTCGGTTCTTTATTATTTTTCCTCGATTTCTATGCTTTCTCACATTGATTGCAGGTATTGGGTATTGATTACTCGTCGACTGAATTTCAACATCGACAAAGATCAATTTTTGTCAAAACGCAAGATCCATACAATTCATCAAGCATATCATCTAATCTAGGAATGGGATGTCGATACTTTACCGTTATGTTGTTGATGGCTCGGCAATCAACACACATCCTCCATGTCCCATCCTTCTTAGGAACTAGCAACACCGGAACTGTACAAGGACTCATGCTTTCTCTCACGTACCCTTTTTCCATCAATTCTTTAACCTGCCTTTGTAGCTCCTTTGTCTTCTCGGGGTTACACCTATAGGCTGGTTGGTTTGGAATGGTTGCACCAGGTACAAAATCAATTTGATGCTATATCCCTCGGATTTGTGGTAAACCATGTGGTGTTTCCTCGGGAAAGACATCCTCATAAGCCTGCAAAAGAGAAACAATAGAACTAGGCAAAGCGGGGTCAAGTTCGTTAGTGTTTAAAAATGCCTCTTTGTACAAAAGCACAATCATTGACTGATTTGAAAACAACGCTCTTTTTATGTCACTCGCTCTTGCATAGAAATTCTTTTGTTTTCTTTCTAATTTTCTCTCAATGGCCATATCTTTCTTTTCTTTTTCTCTCTCATTTTTCTCGGCCTCCTTCTGATTTTTACTCTCTTTTTGCAATCTCCCTTGATCTTCATAAACCTGTTTTGGTGTCATTGGAACAAGAGTGATTGTCTTTGATTGAGTACAAAAGAGTATTTGTTGGAGAATCCATCATGCTTCACACACCTATCAAATT
>CM034468.1:18029926-18040830 GCA_019925255.1 Litchi chinensis
GGGACTTTAGAAATCGGAGCTAGGAGTTTACAATTTCTTCCCCCCTTATAAAAATTTCGTCCTCGAAATTTAAATTGCGTACCTTATTCAAACAACTGAGGGTACTGGGCACGCATCTGTGCTTCGAGCTCCCATGTAGCCTCTTCTAACTCGTGATTTCACCATAGCACATTCACTAGCGGAATCACCTTGCTATGTAGCACTTGATCTTTACGATTCAGGATCTCTGCTGGACGCTTCTCATAGGTCAAGTTTTCCTTCAACTGAACTGGTTGCTCTTGCAGAATGTGAGAAGGATCAGCTATATACTTTCGTAACATAGAGACGTGGAACACGTCATAGATATTGGCTAACTCTGATGGTAGCCTCAATCGATAAGCCACTTCACCCACTTTGTCTACTATCTCATAGGGGCCTATGTATCGAGGGCTCAACTTTCAACGCTTTCCGAATCTCAGAATACCCTTCCAGGGCGAGACTCGTAGAAACACTTGATCACCCACTTCAAACTTTAAATCTCTTTTTTGATTGTCCGCATAGCCTTTCTGTCTATCACTTGCTATCTTTAACCGCTCTCTGATCATATTCACTTTCTTGGTTGTATCTTGGACAATCTCTGGGCCAACTAATCTTCTCTCCCCCACTTCGTCCCAACAGACTGGGGTTCTGCACTTTCTGTCATATAATGCCTCATAAGGTGTCATACCAATACTCGACTGGTAGCTATTGTTGTAGGCAAACTCTATCAATGCTAGGTAATTATCCCAGCTCCCTTTGACTTCCATCACACAGGCTCTCAACATATCTTCGAGAGTCTGGATGGTTCTCTTTGATTGGCCATCTGTCTGTGGGTGAAAAGCAGTACTGAAGTGTAATCTGGTGCCCATGGCATCTTGTAGCTTCTGCCAAAATCGAGAAGTGAAGCGAGAATCTCTATCTGATACAATAGACACTGGTACGCCATGTAGCCTCACAATCTCGTCTACATATAACTTTGCATATCTCTCCAGAAAATAGATATTATTAACAGCAATGAAGTGGGCTGACTTCGTCAATCTATCCACGATAACCCAAATGGCATCATGTCCACGCTGTGTCCTGGGAAGTCCCATCACGAAATCCATCGTGATCCTTTCCCATTTCCACTCAGGAATAGATAAAGGCTGTAGTAACCCTGCTGGTTTCTGATGCTCAATCTTGATCTGTTGACAAGTTAGGCACTTGGATACGAACTCTGCTATCTCTCTCTTCATGCCTCTCCACCAATAGTGGTCTCTCAGAGTCCGATACATCTTCGTACTCCCTGGATGCATAGCATATGCAGAGGAGTGAGTCTCTTCCATAATTTCTTTCTTCAACTCTGCTACCTCTGGCACGCATAATCTTTGGCCCAACACTAGTGTTCCATCACTTCGCAAAGTGAAGCTACTCTGCTGTCCAGCCTCTATCTTACTTCTCAATTTCATCAAGTATTGATCATGAACTTGTAAGTCTCTAACTCTATCTACTAACACTGGCCGAACATGGAAAACTGCTACTAGAGCGCCTGATTCTGCTGTCTCTAAACTGGCCCTCATAGATCTCAACTCTACTAACATCTGCAAGTACTCTGCTCTAGGCTGGGCTAGGGAACTAGAGGGTTTCCTGCTTAGTGCATCTGCTACTACATTTGCTTTGCCTGAGTGGTATTCGATGGTACAGTCATAGTCTTTAATAAGCTCTATCCACCTTCTCTGTCTCATGTTCAAGTCTTTCTGCGTGAACAGGTACTGTAGGCTCTTGGGATCAGTGAAGATCCTGCAAGGTATTCCATAGAGATAGTGTCGCCATATTCTCAAAGCGAACACTACAACTGCTAACTCTAAGTCGTGTGTTGGATAGTTCACTTTATGCTTCTTTAATTGCCTTGAAGCATAAGCTATCACTTTATCATGCTGCATCAACACACAACCCAAACCTTGCCTGGAGGCATCGCAATATACTGTAAATCCTTCACTTCCTGAAGGAAGTGTAAGCACTGGTGCTGTAGTCAGCCTTTGCTTTAACTCATCGAAACTGCTCTGACAGGCTTCTGACCAGATGAACTTCTCTTCTTTTCTTGTTAACCTGGTCAGTGGAGTAGCTATCTTGGAGAATCCTTTTACAAACTTTCTATAATACCCAGCTAAACCCAAGAAGCTTCTGACTTCTGTTACACTCGTGGGTGGCTTCCAATCTACAATAGCTTCTATCTTCTGGGGATCTACTGAAATACCCTCTGCTGATACTACATGTCCCAGAAATGCCACACGATCTAGCCAGAACTGGCACTTGCTAAATTTTGCATACAGCTGATGCTCTCTTAGAGTCTGCAATACAATCCTCAAGTGCTCTGCATGTTCCTCTCTACTACTTGAATACACCAAGATGTCATCGATGAAGACTATGATAAACTTGTCTAAATATGGTCTGAAAACACGGTTCATCAGATCCATAAAGGCTGCTGGGGCATTGGTTAAGCCGAATGGCATCACCAAGAACTCATAATGCCCATACCTGGTTCTGAAGGCTGTCTTGGGAACATCCTCCCTTTGCACTTTCAATTCCTTTAGCTCAGCTGGTGCCATCCGATACGGAGCTATAGAGATGGGTTATGTGCCAGGTGCTAGCTCAATCTCGAACTCAATTTCTCTATCCGGAGGTAGTCTTGGAAGGTCATCGGAAAATACATCAGAGAACTCGTTCACCACATGAACTTCTGTCATTTGTAACTCAGTACTGCCAGCTTCTATGGCATACACCAAGTATCCCTGACATGCTTTACGGAGCATCTTATTTGCTCAGATCTCGCTTACTAACTTGTAGAGAGTATTTTCCGCTCTCCACAAAAGATCACATCTGGTTCTTCAGGCTTGCTGAACTGGACCTCTTTTCTATAGTAATCTACAATCGCACGATGCTTGGATAACCAATCCATGCCCAAAATGATGTCAAAGTCATGAATATTGAGTCCTATCAGATTGGTCTCGAACTCATGACTTGCTATAGTCACTTTACTTCCCATGTAGACTCTATTCGCAATAAGCGAATCACCTGTGGGAAGTGACACTACCATGCTACACTTGGTCGGACTTAACTCTATTCCGACTCTACCTATGAACTCTTGAGAAATAAAAGAATGGGTGGCTCATAGGTCCACCAATACATGAGCATCAGTATAAATGAGAGAAAGGGTACCTATGACCACATCTAGTGGTGCCTCTGCCGCCCGCTGGGTCACCGTATATACTCTGGCAGCCTGACTGCGAGGTCTACCTGTCGGTGCTCTGGGCGGTCTACTAGGCTGTCCTCTAGGGGGTATGCCTCTACCTGCTCCGCCACTAGGTTGCCTCTGGACGGCTAATCTGGCCTCAGATGAACTCAACGTCACTGCACTGGGACAGTCTCTCATAAAGTGGCCCTCATGTCCACACCTGAAACATCCGGTCTTGCCCTGAAGGCACTCACCATGGTGTAACCGGCCACATCTAGCGCACAATGGTCTGCTCCTCCAGCTCTGTTGGCTCTTGGGCCCTGCTGATGACTGAACTGAGCTCTGACTCGTCGGAGGTCTCTGGCCCTCCTGCCGACTCTGTGACCATGCTGGGCGCTGACCACTCTTGGGTACTTTACTGGACTCTCCCTGATGGCTACCGGTCCAGCTTCGCTTTTGACTGAATTGCGCCTTTGACTTCAAGGCGATCTGGGCGCTCTGCTCTACTCTGATGGCTGCCTCTACCAGTTGCCCATACCGAGTATGTGTAGCGGATGTTACTATGGTTCTGATCATAGGATTGAGGCCTGCCATAAATCTGCTAATCTTCTGTTCTTCATCCTCAGCAATGTGAGGAACTAGACGAACTAGCTCGGAGAATCTCTTTTCATACTCGGTCACTGTAGAGTCCCTCTGGTCTAGCCTGTAAAATTCCTCAATCTTTTTATCTTTGTAAACCTTTGAGAAAAACTTATCTAGGAACTCTTTCTTAAAGCCTTCCCACGATACTCTAGCTGGATGCGCTCTTTGATACGCCTTCCACCAATCTTTGGCTCGATCGTTCAACAGGAAAGCTGAGTAGACGACCATCTGATCCTCTGTGCAGCCTATAACCTGAAATATTTCTTCGTTCGTCACTAGCCATGACCATGCTATCTCGGGGTCTCCGGTCCCATCATATTGCTTAGCGCCTAACCTGATGGCGCGCTCTGACGTCGCTCCTGTCTCCCGCGATTGTCAAAGAACTGCTGCTAGCAGCTGGGCCATATGCTCCATCTGCCCCGGATTAGGTCCTGGGGCAGGCTCTGATCTTGCTGGCTGTGACGGCCCTGGGTGTGAGGAACTAGTTGACACGTTCACGGACTCGTCAACCTGCTCTTTATCTGGTGTAGGTGCCTCTGCGGCAGCCTGTCTCGTCCTTGGACGATCTCTACGCTGCATGACTATAGATGTACTTAATACACTAATAGCCAAAAATCAAAATTCAAGTTTAGCAAACTAGCTCAATAAAGTCTGGCATGATAATTTCATGCAATATTAACTCGAAATCTCATGCATACTCATAACATGCTCAAAACGAGCAATAAAACTCATGCTTTACTTTATGCATTACTGACGCATCATTTATGCGAAATAACTCAACTTTTCTTTCAAAACTTTCTCTCTGAAAACTGTTTCTTAGCTGAACGAGAACCGGGCTCTGATACCAACTTGACAGGACCAATCCCAGACCTTATCTAAGTTCTCGTCTGGAGGATCCTGTCAGGCACTTCAACGGACTCCTCGAAACCGACTCGTCGGATCGAAGACATCCGGGAAGCGAACCCTAACTTTCTGTTCCGGTTTACTCGTTAAAACTTAGTGATTTAATTTTATCTGTAACTAGTTGGGACGGATAAACTTTTCTTTGATTCTATTTCAAATTCATTTTATAAAAATTTCGGCAACATAACGGCTGTGTTTTTTATAAACCAAAAATTTCACCTGTCATGAAAATACACTTCGACTATTTCTGAAAACCTCCCAACTTCTATATCCACAACCAAGCAATATTCATCACATTTCCATAAGCATAAACAATAACTTTAATGCTAAGTATACATACATGAATCATTTATATATGTAGTATGCATGAATATATTTACATTTGACAAATTCAACATCATTCGTGATCAAAATATACATGATTAAATACATATACAAAATGTTTCTAAGCGTTTTGTGCGATCGCCCACCTATGAACGTATATACAAACAAAAGACCGCGATCTCGTCCGACGGCGGCACGCAATAAAACTCAATAAGCTACAAAATAATTAAGGGGTTAGTGCAACAAGGATATACAATATCACATACACTAACATAATAATTCGTTATTAACTCAAGTTTTACAATTTCTTTAAATTCTTCCATGTGTATCCTTGACTCGTTCTAACCATCACGAGCGATTTTAACTAACGCCAATGTGAAGTTTACTAATGCATCTCAACCACTACGTTACGGAATTTACTGCATCGTACGTAGGGCGCTAAACTATTCACTGAACAACTACAATGCGGAATTCTCTGCATCGCAAATGTAGTGCTAAATCTCTAGACGACTACGAGCGGAATTTACTGCATCGCGTCGTAGCGCTAACTGTCAACTAACCAACTACGTTACGGAATTGTCTGCATCGCAACGTAGCGCTATACTTTTCTATAAACTGAGCGATTACGGACGAAATTCTCTGCGTCGTCACGTAACGCTAAATTTCATAAACTTATAAGGTATACACATGAGTTTTCATAATCAATTTCTTTAAGTGCAAAAGCACAAATGACTTTAGTTTGAATATCTTGCAAACTCTCTTATTCCATTTTTTTTACATGCAACTCATTATCACTTTCTAGTAACATATAGATTCCATAAGAATCCATACGCTTAAACTTTAACTACATCATTAAATATCATTTTCAATTTCCTTTATTTCATAGCTACTATAGTCATTTAACATCATCAAGAATTTGCATGATAATTTAAAAAAACTATTAAGAGGCGCTCACGCGCTCGTCACCTACACAACAAGTTCTCTTTATTACTATTAACAAAAACCTTCATTTCTCAACTATACGCTAGAATTCCCAACTATGCCCAATTTTCTCTATATAGCTCTTAACTCGATTCTAATTCAACCGAGACTCTCAAATCCCGATTTTTGTGGAAAATTTTTAGTTTTGGACCCCTAGGGATGTCCCCACATAGTCCGTTTACTTGTCGGAGGCTTAAAATGAAAAATCACAATTTTTTTTAAAATGGACAGCCCTTGACAGAACAGATGGTAACCTGCTGCTCGGGGCTCCGTTTTCCTTCATTCTTTTTCCTACGGCTCACTTACATCACATTCTAGTCACACGACAAATTTCATTGAGAAATATTATCGTTTGCTATGTCAAATCTAAGGAAAAAGTCCGTTTTGGACACTTTCGGGCGCAATTAAGTGCCCGTTTTGCAAGCTCTTGGTTTCGGGTTAGCGACACTAGATTTTCTTCCATAACTAAACTTCATTTAACTAATAATGACTAACCAAACTCATTTCAAACCATAAAAATTGCATTAAGCTAGCCGTTTTACTTCTCAGAGCTCTAACGATACTATATTGTGCATAATTTGCACAATTTTTATCGGATTCGATGCGTTCCAAAACCTATAATTTTCTATGGTTCCTAGGTATCATTTGAGATGTAGAACACCCCCATATAAGCCAAATATGGTCAGGTCTCCTCTAGCTCAAATTTGAGCTCGGGAATCCTCTTTTTTGTCTATAACAATGCCTTTACAATTCTAAACACTTCTCTAACTTTTCTAACCTCTTTGAGGCTTAAAATTGGTTTCAAAACCATCAATTTTCAAGGTCTAACTACTGCCCTTCAAGTCTCTAATACATACATAAATCTAATTTAGTCATTTGAGTGCTCAAAATTCACTCAAAACTTTTCTCAATCACTTGGTGTGCATAAGACACCAATTTCGGTTTCTATTTTGAGGGAGGGTGTGACAGCCCATTTACATCAAGTTATGGCATCAATTACACCCAAAACTCCTCATTGATGATTCTATAACAATCATGTAAAGTTCTATCAAGATTTAAAAGCAATCTAATCAACCAAATCAACAACAATCAACAACAAGGGGCTGTCATCAAATTTCTGTTCTGTTTCAGCAGAAAGTTAAAGAAAATGAATTGTGATCTCACTTAGAGCTTGCTTGGAGAGTTTGGATGACTTACTAGGGACCCTAAGAGGTGGATTGAGGGGATGGGAGGCTGGTTGGGAGGTTCTTTCTTCCCTGGCCGACCAGCTCGTCGCGATTCTGCTCGCGGTTGTGTTTCGCGACCAGCTCGCGTTCTACTCATCTGGTTCTGCTCCTGCTCGTACCTCCCACGTCCAGCAATGGCTAGAGCACCTCCTTCCTCGTCCTTGGCTGTCCAGCTGTTGTAGTTCACAGTCAACAGCCCCTCATTCACGACCGTTCTCGCGTGAACAAATCTGCCCGCGTCCAGCTCGCGACCTTGCTTCTGCGTTGCTGTTTATCTCGCTTGACCTGCAACTTTCTTGCCCTCTTCTGCTGCTAATCACTTCCTTCTTCACTTGGCTTCTTCTTCTTCTTCTGGTTCACGCTGATCACTTCTTTCTTTCCCTCTCACGAAGCTTTTCGGTTGTTCTCTCGACAGTGACTGTTTTTGACTGAATGGGCTGAAATTTCTGCTGAAAAATCAGCTCAAGTCTTGTTATTTATATTGACCAACTTATCTTAATCACATCTTGCCCCATTAACTCATTAATTTCATTTCACCCATCATCTTCTTGGTGCTCTTTCACGATTACCCCTCATTATTCTCCTTGTCTATTTCGCTTCTATTCGATTTATTTTCGTCTCGTAAGAATTTATTTTAAAACAAACGCTAAGCTTGTTTTATTAATCTTGGCTCTCTCTTTTAAATCGAATTTTAATTCGATTATCATTTACTAAAATCTTGGATCTCCTAACTTGGATTTTCATTGGGGCGTTACTAAACTTTTTAATACGACGAATTTCGTCGTTTTCTAAATGAATAAATTTCGGAGGCTATGAAATTAAATCAATTAAACGTAGAGAGTTATATATTATCTTTCTAACTTAATTTCTCACGTTGGGACTTTAGAAATCGGAGCTAGGAGTTTACAAAGCCCATGGATTGGGCTGTGTATACCATTCGGTAACGAAGGGATTAAAAATGGTGATACTTTGTTTCAAGTTTCTTACGACCAATTCGAGCATACCTAGATATCCTTGGGTGAAAATAAATAGAGTTCGTAAAAAGAAATTGAAATCTTAGAGTCTCGGTCGAGTCAGAACTTAGATGGGAAGGTTGTAGTAAAAAGGGTTTTCGATAGAGTATTTTATGAAAACCGTTATTCAATAGTTTGGAATAGCATGATTTAGCAAGATTTTGAGTGAGATTTTGTTATGTAGGTAAGGAGCAGGCTACTGGAGCACGAGAGGCTCGTTGATGGATATAGCTCGCTTGACTTGAGGTAAGTGTCCTATCACTTGCAATTTCCTTTATCTATAGTTTCAATTATGAACTTTGTAGTTCCAATTCTTTTTAAAAATGATGAGTTAAAACTTTGAAAAACGATCCCTACATCGGATCTTGAAAAGAGTTTTGGAAAGAAGTGGTTTTGAAAAGATTCGAGTAAAGATTTGTAGTTAAAGACTTGGAAGGAAATCAATTTTTGTGCTAAATGTACATAATGGTAAAGAGTTTTGAAAAACCATGTATATACCCTTTGCTTACATGTGATTTAGCGCTACGCAGCAATGTAGAAAATTTCGTCTATAGTTGCTCAGTTTTTCAGAATATTTAGCACTACGTTGCAATACAGAAAATTTCGCACGTAGTTGTTATAGGCTATGCGTTGTGATGCAGAAAATTTCGCTTGCAGTCGCCTAGAGTTATAATTCATACTTAGCACTACAGTGACGATGCAGAAAATTTCGCATTGTAGTTGCCCAGATTTTGAGATCATCTCACACTATGTTAGCAATGCAGTAAATTTCGCTCGTAGTGGTCAAATTATCTTAATAGCTTCACGATTGGTGTTAGTCATAAAACGCCACGTGATGGTTAGAGTACATTAGGGGTATACATGATGTTTTTAAAAAGAAAGGTTTTTCAAACCAAAAATTTGATACTTAATTGAGTTTATGAATCGTTATATAATTACACTTCTTATTACCTTATATAATGAACTAATGTCTTTGCTTTCGTGTAGTGTGTATATTCTACTAGGTGTTTTAGTAGGTAATTTTGCAGCAAGGAGACCGTCACTGGAAAAATTTAGGTGGGCGAGAAACAACAGATGCATATATAACTCATGTTCATATTTTGAATATATTAAAATGAAGAAATACATGTATCATATTACAAGTTTGGTAGTATGCATTTTGAAATTATACAATTGTAATTTATGTTAGAAGTAGTTGTGAATTTTCATATATGATATATATATTCTACTATGGATTCATGCATATTGGTTGTGAAAAAATATGATGAAAATGCATATTTGTGGATAAAAGAAGTTGGGTGGTGATTGAAAATAGTTCGAAGTGTTTCCTTTTATACAGGTAAATTTTGAAAACATTAGAAATACAGCCGTTATGCTGTCGAAATTTTTGTAAAATTATTTTAAATCGAATTTTGAAAAATTTACACCAACCCAACTATTTTAAAAGAATATAGAAATCGATTTAATTAAAGTAAAATAAACGGGTAAAGTATCTCAAGGGTTCGCTCCGCGGGTCTCTCGACCGTGAGTAAGGTTAGAAGAGGCTCGCTGGAGTGCCCGGTAAGACCTCCATATAAGAGCCTAAAGAGATTCTGGTTCGGGTCTTGTCAAGTTGGTATCAAAGCCCGGTTTATAAAGTTTTGAGATAAAGTTTAGAAAGTATTTGAAAGCTAGTTACGCATGAAGCATGAACTAATAGATGCATGAATTATGCATGGGAATTGCATAAGTTATAGAGCTTAAAGTTTGAGCATTGCATGAGTTTCAGAGTTATTCCATGCATTGTTAGTGTTCTAACTCAGATATCTTATGGTTTTCTTGCCTATTTGGTATAAAAATTTAGATATGCAACGGTGTGGTCATCCTCGGACTAGGAGGGCTACCGTAGAGGCACCCTCATTAGAAGAAGAACATGTTAAAGAATTAGTTAATGTACCAGTCGATTGTTCCCATCTAGAGACATCACAGCCAGCTCGAGCAGAGCCTACTCTAGAAAATATAGAACATATGGCACAGATGTTAGCAGCGACACTCCAGCAATCGCAGGAGACAGGGGTATCGATAGAATGCATCCGTAAGTTAAGCACTAAATCTTATGATGGCATAGGAGATCCGGAGCGAGCATTGTCATGGTTAGAGACAAACGAAGAAATATTCTAGGTTATGGGTTGCTCAGAGGAGCAGATAGTGACTTTTTCAGCTTTCCTCCTTAAGGATCGTGCGAAAGACTGGTGGAAAACGCATCAGAGAGTGCACCTGAATGGAGTCTCGTGGGTCGACTTTAAGAAAGAGTTCACAGATAAGTTCTTTCCCAAGAGCTATGAAGTTGCAAAGATCGAAGAATTCTTTCGATTTGAGCAGGGAACCCTCGCAATGATAGAGTACGAGAAGAAGTTCTTGGAGTTAGTTTGTCTTGTTCCCTATATTGCTGAAAATGAAGAACAAAAGATGAACCGATTCACAGTAGGATTGAGTCCGAGGATTAGGACATATATGAATTTGGCAATGCATACTAGATATGGGGAGTTAGTGGAGGCAGCCACCCAAGTGGAGAGGAGTGCAGAGACCCCATCTAAACCGAAG
>CM034468.1:18041330-18066330 GCA_019925255.1 Litchi chinensis
GTAGTTTATTACTCATTCTCTCAATATATCTCTTTCGATAATGCATCGAACGTACTCTCATCTACTGACACCTATCTTTCAATGGTTATTGAATGAACAAAAACTCATTAGGTTCAAGATAATCTACTACTTAAGTAGAATTGATAATTTCATGAGATACTCGACTGTCACTTAAGCACTCACAATAACCCGGCTATCACACGAGTGACCTATTTCCCTTTCCTAACCTACGATGGGCATTTTATCAAGCACTTTGTGTGCTATTCCTTCCGGTCTCAACACAACCTTAAATCATGCATATGGTGGCCAATCACATGCAAGCAGTTCTAAAATCCCTACACAACATACATAACATCCTCAAGAAAAAATAATAAACTCTATTAATATTAATAATTAAAATCCATGATCATCCCAACGTTATATAAATATGGCTATATACAATGGGAAAAAATTACAAGTACAAAAGAGAAGTTGGGAAAACAACCCATAAACCTCCTTCTTCCGAGTTTGAATCCATGAAGCTTATCTCTTCAGTTCGAACTCTTGTGTCCTCTTCTCCGCTCGTGCAAAGTTTTATATCCATCATCATCCTAACATAATATGGAATTTATGGCTATATATAATGTAAATAGTTATAAGAAACACAAAAGAAGTTAAGGAAATAACTAGCTGCTCTCTTCCAAACTTGAATCATTACGTCATCTTCTCAGTTCATGTCATGCTTTCTCTCCAAAGTATGTGACGTGACCCAAACCAGATTTCCTCTAGGCTAGTATATGGTAGGCCTCGCCTGACACCCCAACGAACTCCTTTTAACCCTCTTAAGCGGCTAAAAGAAATCTGCGGAGTGAACCCTGAACTTGCCCGTTTAAACTTTGCTTTGAATTTCATTGTTTGAAAACTAGTTGGGTTGGTTACAATTTTTATCGATTCGTTGATTTGAAAATTTACCTAAAACCATAAAATTTATCATTTTCATTTTTAAAATCTAAAAGCATTTTAACGAAAAATCGGCAGCATAACAGCTGTAAACATAAGATTACCAAAATTTTCCTACAAAGAAATCACACTCCCAAATTCTATCAATCACAACCCAACTTCTTTTCCACAAACATGCATCTCAATATTCATTTCATCATTTTCACAAAACTATGAGTGATAATAAACTTTCATACCATAAAAATATTTACAACAATTTACATTACAAAACATATTGATATAAGCTTTTACATGATTATCTCAAGATGCAAAATATTAAACAAAATACAATGTAGGTTACATTCTTAAAGATTGAGCCCACCTATAGTGATGAAGAAATTTACTTGCTTTTGTCGTTCACGCAAGTACCTGAAAATGGTTTATACAATACAATACAAAACGAATGAAATCTCAAGCAATTTAAAGCAATTTAATGATTGTTAATTAAATGGTCATAAACTGGTTTCCTTATGCATGAAAACCACATAACCCGTTTCTTTCTAAAAGCACCATGTGTACCCCTAATTGCTATGTCATGTGGCGATTTTCAACTGACACCAACCATGATGCTACTAAGACTTCTTGACAACTACGTGCGAAATTTCTACATCGCAAACCGCAGTGCGAGATTATCTATAAACCTTAGCAACTATGTGTGGAATTCTCTATATCGCAAATCGTAGCGCAAGATACTACATCTAATCTTGGCAACTATATTGCAAAATTTTCTGCATCGCATATTATAGTCCAAGAAAATTTCTGATTCTAAGGGTATACGCATGGCCTTTGAAAACTCTTTTCTACTAAGTACTATAAACACAAAATAACTTTTCTTGTGAAAACTTTTGACTAGAGCTTTTAAGCTTAATTCTCATAGCAATTTCTTTACTTTCAAAATCACTTTGAACGCATATTAAAATCCTTCATAACATATTAATAAGAAATGAAATTACAATTGCAACACAAAATTCATAATGTGAGTTAGTGACACTCACCTTGAATCCGTACGTGCTAAGGAGCTCTAATGGGCCTCCCTTACGCCACTTGCTTGTGCTTCACCTACATATCATATTCTTATTCAAATTCCACTAAAATGAACTACTCAAAGCTACAATTAAAACTCCCAACACAACTAACTCATTTAAACACCCTTTAAACTATAACTTTTCCATCTAAGTTCTAACTCAACCAAAACTTTAAAATTCTGATTTCTTTACAAAAGTTTTACTTATATACCTTTAGAGACATCCCCATATAGTCCACATAATTTTTAGAGGTCTGAAACGAAAAGTCAAAATTTTCAAACCTCCTTTGATTGAATACTATTCACAACCCGTTCTGTGAGCTTTTTCGCTTGAATCATCTCTCTATCTCTTATTTAGGTCATCCGTAAAACGGTTTTGATAAATTTCAACTATAGAGAGGTGAAACCTATGAAATACCCTTATTTTTCACTACTTTTTCATGTCAAAATCTATCATTTTTATATTCTCAACTCAATTCTCTTTCATTTAGTATTCTTAGACTCACATATACTCAAGTAGGATCATACATGCCATAAAAATACAAAAAGAAAGTGGTATTGCATAGTAACTATCAATGCCTTTTATCTAGCCCATAACAACTCTTTGTCTTATTTCATTTCCTTTTTCAATTCTAACATTCTTATATAATATTCTAGCCTATCACACACATGAATTCAAACTCAATTTTATCAAAACTCAATGGAATCATATAATCCTCTTGGTGACCGTGACCTACACATTCACACACCACGCATGATTTCTTTCAATTTTCAAGATTTTTACATTGTCATTCACTTAGACATTTCATCAAACACCTTACCTACACTCAAACTCAATTCACTTAACCCAAGCCTAAATCAAGTTCTAGGGTTTCTCCTACACAATCCTAACTTCCCTTTCTTCAATGAGTTTTACTATATTAAGTCTCTCTTTTCATTTATTAGGGTTCTATACTTGATCTCTATCAAAACCTCCATAAATTTCACAACCAACTATAACCCAATCATCAACACCTCATATAAGCTTAACTAACATCAACTTTAGCAAAAGTAAGAATAACTTACTTTAATCTTGTCCAAACTTTGAAGTTCTAACTTGGATGAAACTAATTTCTTGATTGGATCTTCACTTGACTTGAAAAAATTTGGTTCACTTTCTTCCTTGTTGTGGTCGACCCTTACCCTTTCTTTTTCTCTATTTTTGGCTTGAAATTTTTACTAAGTGTTGAGTGCTCAACACTTATATATAGGCTCTTATGTGAACAAATGATCATTTTGCCCTTTATTAGTGTTTAACCTACTAATTGGTTTAACTAGTTTCTAAAATCTTTATTAATATTTTAGTATCACTTATAAGGGTAATATTTATGAAATTTATCAATTTTACCCTATAAGTTAATCACTACTAGTTAAAATGCAAAAATTGCGAAGAAAGAGCTTACAGTATGGGTGTAAGATGTTGGTGGATGATATTTTAAAGGAAATGAAAGTGTTTAAGGGGTGAGAATCAAAAGTGACAGAAGGGGAATAACAGCCTTATTCTCAGCCCCTCAAAATTGCTCTAAAATGGTGAAGATTGGTGTATTTATAGTTTCTTTGAATTAGAGCATGAAATGGGATTTGAAAGGTTGAAATTACCCATTTTTTAGGTCCGGTGCTCATCGAGGTGCCTAGTTGGCTAATTGCACTTACGACAGTAGAGCGCGCTTCCTTGGGCACTCGGGTGGGCTTAAGCACATGAAGGAGTGTGCTCATGGTAGTGCGGTGTGCTTGTTGGCGCGCAGGTTGATGAGTAAGCATGCTAATGTGTACGCCAACTCTGACCCTTGCTCACTAAAATGGTCATATCATTTTAACAGACCTCTAATTTACGAAACATTAGTTGCCATGGAAACTAGACATCTGTTGCTTTAATTTGATAAGTTGTAGCTCATATAACTCAAATCGATGACTTTGCATGAGCTATCAAAAATCAACCAATCTTTCAAGCTCGAAAATCTATGATTAGGTCACTTTTTTTACAAAACCCAAACCCAATACTTCTTTGACTTGATTTCATATCAAATCCTTTCTAATTAAGCATACACACCATGTAGAGACTTATTCCCTAAAAAACACTGAAAAAAAAAAAAACATAAAAAGCACTTGAGAACTACGACCAAAATATAGATTTAGAGGCCTAAATTTTTACTAAAAATGCCCTTATCAAGTGCCCTCAAACCTAATCTTTGCTCATCCTCAAGTAAAGCAAAACGAAAACATAAAACAAAGAAATGAAGCATCTTTATTCAACCACTTCCGTAGGTCATCATGATGGCATTTAGCATATATCACAACTCGTTAAACCTTTAGGTGTCCTTAGTGGAGGAGTTGCATCTCCTGAGAGTTTTAAACTTTACGATACCCACAAATGAACTTGTGCGAGAAAAAGGAAAAATGAAATGATGTAGCTCAAATGAAACCCAAAGATTCTCACTAACTAGTCCATAAAGTAATGGTCAAAACATTACCTAAAGAACCATTCATATCATGTAAGAAGCGTAGACCAAAACTCAAGATATTATGGACTAACAATAACAATGCAATCAAAATGCATATGATGTAATTCGCCTTGACTCTAAAACTTACAAGGTTTCTCTATTTGAAGCTCTCGAAACCTAGGCAAAAATACTCTTACAAACATACGTAATTTGGAAGTCATGCACAAGAAAATTTCAAAATGTTAATCGCGTATCAATATAAATATATAGAAAGACAATTATAAGCATGCAAAGGATCTCATGAATAGACATTAGAGCTTAAGAACATATCATGCATTGTTCGTCATCAGAAGTGAGTTCTAACTCTCCAAGAGATCAATTATGGCTTTTTTCTAGGTTATAACGTGGGCAAAGGTGAATGGGTTAAATAAAGAAAGGATAAGTAGTTCAACAAATGAACCTAGCATCACATTTTGGAGATTGAATGATATATTTGTTAAGGCACAGATCTCTTTTGATTTCTTTTCACACTTCTAGGTTCCTTTTTTTTTTTTTTCTTTTCTTCACAACTACTTTGTCTTTGTATTATTGACAGGACCCTTCCCAGACCTTATCTAAGCTCTCGTCTGGAGGATCCTGCCGGGCACTTCAACGGATTCCTCGAAACCGACTCGACGGATCGAAGACATCCGGGAAGCGAACCCTATCTTTCTGTATCCGGTTTACTCATTAAAACTTAGTGATTTGATTTTATTTATACTGGTTGGGAGTGTTAAACATTTTCTTTGATTCTATTTCAATTTCATTTTATAAAAATTTTGGCAGCATAACGGCTGCATTTTTGATAAACCAAAATTTCATCTGTAAGGAAAACAACACTTCGACTATTTCTGAACACCTCCCAACTTCCTTAATTCTCAATCATGCATCATTCATCACAATTTCATAAGCATAACAATAAGCTTTAATGCCAAATATACATATATGAATCATATATAGTATGCATGAATATATTTACATTTTATAAATTCAACATCATTCAACTTCAAAATATACATGATTCAATACATATACGTAAATGTTTCTAATCATCTTGTGCGATCTCCCACCTATATATATATATATATAGCAAAAGTCGGTCTCGTCCGGTGGTGGCGCGAAATGAAAACAAACAAGCTACAAAATAAACAAGGGGTTAGTGCAATAAGGATATATATATCACATATACTAACATAAGTATTCGTCATTTACTCAAGTTTTACAATTTCTTTAAAATTCTTCCATGTGTATCCTTGACTCATTCTAACCGTCACGGGCGATTATAACTAACGCCGATCGTGAAGCTACTAAAGTGTCTCGACCACTACGTTACGGAATTCACTGCATCGTACGTAGGGCGCTAAACTATTCACTGAACAACTACAATGCGGAATTCTCTGCATCGCAAATGTAGTGCTAAATCTCTAGACGACTACGAGCGGAATTTACTGCATCGCGTCGTAGCGCTAACTGTCAACTAACCAACTACATTACGGAATTGTCTGCATCGCAACATAGCGCTATACTTTTCTATAAACTGAGCGATTACGGACGGAATTCTCTGTGTCGTCACGTAACGCTAGATTTTATAAACTTATAAGGTATACACATGAGTTTTCATAATCAATTTCTTTAAGTGCAAAAGCACAAATGACTTTAGTTTGAATATCTTGCAAACTCTCTTATTCTATTTTCTTTACATGCAACTCATTATCATTTTCTAGTAACATATGGATTCCATAAGAATTCATACGCTTAAACTTTACTACATCATTAAATATCATTTTCAATTTCCTTTATTATATAGCTACTATAGTCATTTAACATCATCAAGAATTTGCATGACAATTTAAAAAGCTATTAAGTGGCAAACCACTTACCTCAAGGTCGCGTCAAGCGTCTCGACGAGGCTCCTGGATGCCACTCACGCGCTCGTCACCTACACAACATGATCTCATCATTACTATTAACAAAAACCTCCATTTCTCAACTATATGCTAGGAATTCTCAACTATGCTCAATTCTCTCTATATAGCTCCTAACTCGTTTCTAAATCAACCGAGACTCTTAAATCCCGATTTTTGTGGAAAATTTTTAGTTTTGGACCCCTAGGGATATCCCCACACGGTCCGTTTACTTGTCGGAGGCTTAAAACGAAAAATCACAATTTTATTTAAAATGGACAGCCCTTGACAGAACAGACGATAACCTGCTGCTCGGGGCTTCGTTTTCCTTCGTTCTTTTTTATGGCTTACTTATATCACATTCTAGTCACACGATAAATTTCATTGAGAAATATTATCGTTTGCTATGTCAAATCTAATGAAAACATCCGTTTTGGACACTTTCGGCGTAATTTAATGCACGTTTTGTAAACTCTTGGTTTCGGATTAGCGACGCTAGATTTTATTCCATAACTAAGCTTCATTTAACTTATAATGACTAACTAAACTCATTTTGTGCCATAAAAATTACATTAAGCTAGCCGTTTCACTTCTCAGAGCTCTAACGACACTATTTTGTGCATAACTTGCACAATTTTTATCGGATTCGATCCGTTCCAAAACCTATGATTTTCTATGGTTCCTAGGCATCATTTGAGGTGTAGAACACCCCCAAATAAGCCAAATATGGTCAGGTCTCCTCTAGCTCAAATTTAAGCTCGGGAATCCCCTTTTTTGTCTATAACAATGCCTTTGCAATTCTAAACACTTCTCTAACTTTTCTAACCTCTTTGAGGCTTAAAATTGGTTTCAAAACCATCAATTTTCAAGGTCTAACTACTGTCCTTCAAGTCTCTAATACATACATAAATCTAATTTAGTCATTAGAGTGCTCAAAATTCACTCAAAACTTTTCTCAATCACTTGGTGTGCATAAAACACCATTTTCGGTTCTATTTTTGAGGGAGGGTGTAACAGCCCATTTACATCAATTTAAGGCAACTATTACACTTAAAACTCATCCTTGATGATTCTATAACAATCTCATGAGGTTCTAACAAGATTTAAAAGCAATCTAATCAACCAAATCAACAACACAACAACAACAATAAGAGCTGTCACAATTTCTGTTCTGTTTCAGCAGCAAATTGAATAAAATAGATTGTAATCTCACTTAGAGCTTGCTTGGAGAGTTTAGATGACTTACTAGAGACCCTAAGAGGTGGATTGAAGGGATGGGAGGCTGGTTGGGAGGTTCTTTCTTCCCTGGCCGACCAGCTCGTCGCGATTCTGCTTGCGGTTGTGCTTCACGACCAGCTCACGTTCTGCTCGTCTGGTTCTGCTCCTGCTCATACCTCCCACATCCAGCAATGGCTAGAGCACCTCCTTCCTCGTCCTTGGCTGTCCAACTGCTGAAGTTCACAGTCAACAGCCCCTCATCCGCGATCGTTCTTGCGTGAACAAATCTGCTCGCGTCCAGCTCGCGACCTTGCTTCTGCGTTGCTGTTTATCTCGCTTGACCTGCAGCTTTCTTGCCCTCTTCTGCTACTGATCATTTCCTTCTTCACTTAGCTTCTTCTTCTTCTTCTGGTTCACTCTGATCACTTCATTCTTTCCTTCTCACGAAGCTTCTCGGTTGTTCTCTCGGCAATGACTGTTTTTGACTGAATGGGCTGAACTTTCTGCTGAAAAATCAGCTCAAGTCTTGTTATTTATATTGACCAACTTATCTTAATCACATCTTGCCCCATTAACTCATTAATTTCATTTCACCCATCATCTTCTTGGTGCTCTTTCACGATTACCCCTCATTATTCTCCTTTGTCTATTTCACTTCCATTCGATTTATTTACGTCTCGCAAGAATTTATTTTAAAACAAACGCTAAGCTTGTTTTATTAATCTTGGCTCTCTCTTTTAAATCGAATTTTAATTCGATTATCATTTACTAAAATCTTGGATCTCCTAACTTGGATTTTCATTGGGGCGTTACTAAACTTTTTAATACGACGAATTTCGTCGTATTCTAAATGAATAAATTTCGGAGGCTATGAAATTAAATCAATTAAACGTAGAGAGTTATATATTATCTCTCTAACTTAATTTCTCACGTTGGGACTTTAGACGTCGGAGCTAGGAGTTTACAATTTCTCCCCCCCTTATAAAAATTTCGTCCTCGAAATTTAAATTGCGTACCTTATTCAAATAACTGAGGGTATTGGACACGCATCTATGCTTCGGGCTCCCATGTAGCCTCTTCTAACTCGTGATTTCGCCATAGCACCTTCATTAGCGGAATCACCTTATTACGCAGCACTTGATCTCTACGATCTAGAATCTCTACTGGATGCTCTTCGTAGGTCAAGTTTTCCTTCAACTGAACTGGTTGCTCTTGTAGAATATGAGAAGGATCAGCTATGTACTTGCGTAACATAGAGACGTGGAACACGTCATGGATGTTGGCTAACTCTGATGGTAGCCTCAATCGATAAGCCACTTCACCCACTTTGTCTACTATCATATAGGGGCCTATGTATCGAGGGCTCAACTTTCCATGTTTTCCGAATCTCAAAATACCCTTCCAGGGCGAGACTCATAGAAACACTTGATCACATACTTCAAACTGTAAATCTCTTCTTCGATTGTCCGTATAGCTTTTCTGTCTATCGCTTGCTATCTTCAACCGCTCCCTTATCATATTTACTTTCTCGGTTGTATCTTGGACAATCTCTGGGCCAATTAATCTTCTCTCCCCCACTTCGTCCCAATAGACTAGGGTTCTGCACTTTCTACCATACAATGCCTCATAAGGTGCCATACCAATACTCGACTGGTAGCTATTGTTGTAGGCAAATTCTATCAATGCTAGGTAATTATCCCAGCTCCCCTTAAACTCCATCACATAGGCTCTCAACATATCTTCGAGAGTCTGGATGGTTCTCTCTGATTGGCCATCTGTCTGTGGGTGAAAAGCAGTACTGAAGTGTAATCTGGTGCCCATGGCATCTTGTAGCTTCGGCCAGAATCGAGAAGTGAAGCGAGAATCTCTATCTGATACAATAGACACTGGTGCACCATGTAGCCTCACAATCTCGTCTACATACAACTGTGCATATCTTTCCAGGAATAGGTCTGATTAACAGCAATAAAGTGGGCCGACTTCGTCAGTCTATCTACGATAACCCAAATGGCATCATGTCCACGCTGTGTCCTGGGAAGTCCTGTCACGAAATCCATCGTGATCTTTTCCCATTTCCACTCAGGAATGGATAAAGGCTGTAGTAAACCTGCGGGTTTCTGATGCTCAATCTTGATCTGTTGACAAATTAGGCACTTGGATACGAACTCTGCTATCTCTCTCTTCATACCCTTCCACCAGTAGTGGTCTCTCAGAGTCCGATACATCTTAGTACTCCCTGGATGCATAGCATATGCAGAGGAGTGTGCCTCTTCCATGATTTCTTTCTTCAACTCTGCTACATCTGGGACACACAGTCTCTGGCCTAACACTAGCGTTCCATCACCTTTCAAGGTAAAGCTACTCTGTTGTCCAGCCTTTATCTCGCTTCTCAATTTCATCAAGTACTGATCTTGAACTTGCAAGTCTCTAACTCTGTCTACTAACACTGGCCAAACATGGAAAGCTGCTACTAGAGCGCCTGATTCTGCTGTCTCTAAACTGACCTTCATAGATCTCAACTCTACTAGCATCTGCAAGTACTCTGTTGTAAGCTGGGCTACGGAGCTAGAGGGTTTCCTGCTTAGTGCATCTGCTACTACATTTGCCTTGCCTGGGTGGTATTCAATGGTACAGTCATAGTCTTTAATAAGCTCTATCCACCTTCTCTGTCTCATGTTCAAGTCTTTCTGCGTGAACAAGTACTGTAGGCTTTTGTGATCTATGAAGATCCTGCAAGGTACTTTATAGAGATAGTGTCGCCATATTCTCAAAGCAAACACTACAGCTGCTAACTCTAAGTCATGTGTTGGATAGTTCACTTCATGCTTCTTTAATTGCCTTGAAGCATAAGCTATCACTCTATCATGCTGCATCAACACACAACCTAAGCCTTGTCTGGAGGCATCGCAATATATTGTAAATTCTTCACTTCTTGAGGGAAGTGTAAGCACTGGTGCTGTAGTCACCCTTTGCTTTAACTCATCAAAACTGCTCTGATAGGCTTCTGACCAGATGAACTTCTCTTCTTTTCTTGTTAACCTAGTCAGGGGAGTAGCTATCTTGGAGAATCCTTCCACAAACTTTCTGTAATACCCAGCTAAACCCAAGAAGCTTCTGACTTCTGTTACACTCGTGGGTGGCTTCCAATCTACAATAGCTTCTATCTTCTGGGGATCTACTGAAATACCCTCTGCTGATACTACATGTCCCAGAAATGCCACGCGATCTAGCCAGAACTGGCACTTGCTAAATTTTGCATACAGCTGATGCTCTCTTAGAGTCTGCAATACAATCCTCAAGTGCTCTGCATGTTCCTCTCTACTACTTGAATACACCAAGATGTCATCGATGAAGACTATGACAAACTTGTCTAAATATGGCCTGAAGACACGGTTCATCAGATCCATAAAGGCTGCTGGGGCATTGGTTAAGCCGAATGGCATCACCAAGAACTCATAATGCCCATATCTGGTTCTGAAGGTCGTCTTGGGAACATCTTCCCTACGCACCTTCAGCTGATGATATCCTGACCGTAGATCTATCTTCGAGAAGATTTTAGCTCCTTGTAGCTGGTCGAACAAGTCATCGATTCTTGGCAGTAGATACTGATTTCGGATGGTTACTTTGTTTAGCTGTCTATAATCAATACACAAACGGAGGCTTCCATCTTTCTTCTTTACAAACAATACCGGAGCTCCCCACGGTGATGTACTAGTCTTAACGAAGCCTTTGCTCAACAACTCTTCCATTTGCACTTTCAATTCCTTTAGCTCAACTGGTGCCATCCGATACGGAGCTATAGAGATGGGCTCTGTGCCTGGTGCTAGCTCAATCTCGAACTCGATCTCTCTATCCGGAGGTAGTCCTGGAAGGTCCTCGGGAAATACATCAAAGAACTCATTCACCACAGGAACCTCTGTCAACTGTAGCTCTCTGTCATTAGCTTCTATTGCATAGACCAAGTACCCCTAACATGCTTTACACAGCATCTTATTCGCTCGGATCACGCTTACTAAACTTGTAGAGAGTATTTTCCGCTCTCCGCAAAAGATCACATCTGGTTCCCCAAGCTTGCTGAACTGAACCTCTTTTCTATAACAATCTACGATCGCACGATGCTTGGATAACCAATCCATGCCCAAAATGATGTCAAAGTCATGAATATCGAGTACTATTAAATTAGCCTCGAACTCATGACTTGCTATCGTCACTTTACTTCCCATATACACTCTATCCGCAATAAGCGAATCACCTGTGGGAAGTGACACTACTATGCTACACTGGGTCGGACTCAACTCTATCCCGACTCTATCTATGAACTCTCGAGAAATAAAAGAATGGGTGGCTCCTGGGTCCACCAATACATGAGCATCAACATCAAATAAAGATATGGTACCTGTGACCACATCTGGTGTAGCATCTGCCGCCTGCTGGGTCACTGTATATACTCTGGCAGCCTGACTGCGAGGTCTACCTGTCGGTGCTCTGGGAGGTCTACCTGGCTGTCCTCTGGGGGGTATATCTCTACCTGCTCCGCTACCAGGCTGCCATGCACTAGTAGCTCCTCCAGTCTGGGGGCCTCCCCTATCGGGTCCACGGCTCCCACTAGTCTACCCTTGAACTGCTGATCTGGCCTCTGATGGGCTCGAAGCTACTGCACTGGGACAGTCTCTCATGAAGTGGCCCTCCTGTCCACACCTGAAGCACCCTGTCTTGCCCTGAAGGCACTCACCGTGATGTAACCGGCCACATCTAGCGCACAATGGTCGGCTCCTCCAGCTCTGCTGGCTCCTGGACCCTACTGATGATCGAAAAGAACTCTGACTGGTTTGGGGTCTCTGACTCTGCTACCGACTCTGTGACCCTGCTGAGCGCTGACCACTCTTGGGCACCTTGCTGGACTCTCCCTGATGGCTACCGGTCCAGCTCCGCTTCTGACTGAATTTCGACTTGGACTCTACAGCGGTCTGTGCGTTCTGCTCTACTCTGGTGGCTGCCTCTACCAGCTGTCCATATCTAGTATGTGAGGCAGATGTCACAATGGTCCTAATCGTGGGGTTAAGACTTGCCATAAATTTGTTGATCTTTTCTTCCTCATTCTCTGCAAAGAATGGAACGAGGCAGATCAACTCTGAAAACTTCTTCTCATATTCTGGCACTGAGGAGTCCCCCTGCTCCAATTTGTAAAATTCTTGTATTTTAGCATCCTTATAGCTCTTGGGGAAAAATCTGTCTGTAAACTCTCTCTTGAACTCGGCCCAGGTGACTCCCTCTGAGTGGGCTCTCTGATGCGCCTTCCACCAGTCCTTGGCGCGATCTTTAAGTAGAAAGGCGGAATATGAGACCATCTGCTCCTCTGTACACCCCATCATATGAAAAATCTCCTCGTTTGCCTCTAACCAAGACAACGCTCTCTCAGGGTCTCCGCTACCATCATACGGCTTCGCGCCTAATTTACGGGCGTGCTCAATCGATACCCTAGACTCCCGCGGCTGCTGAAGGGCCACTGCTAACATTTGAGCCATCTGCTCCATCTGCCCTGGAATAGGTCCTGGAGCAGGCTCTGATCCTGCTGGCTGAGATGGCTCAGGATGGGGTGAACTCTCTGGCACATTGACCGACTCGTCAACATGCTCCATTTATGATGGGGGTGCCTCTGTGGCTACCCATCTCGTCCTTGGACGATCCCTACGCTGCATAGCTAAGGGTGTACTAGTACACTAATAGCCACAAAACCAAAATTCAGGTTTAGCAAACTAGCTCAATAAAATCTGGCATGATAATCTCAAGCAATATTAACTTGAAATCTCATGCATACTCATAATATGCTCAAAACGAGCAATAAAACTCATGCTTTACTTTATGTATTACTGACGCATCATTTATGCGAAATAACTCAACTTTTCTTTCAAAACTTTCTCTCTGAAAACTGTTTCTTAGCTGAACGAGAACCGGGCTCTGATACCAACTTGACAGGACCCTTCCCAGACCTTATTTAAACTCTCGTCTGGAGGATCCTGCCGGGCACTTCACCGGATTCCTCAAAACCAACTTGTCGGATCGAAGAAATCCGGGAAGCGAACCCTATCTTTCTGTATCCGATTTACTCGTTAAAACTTAGTGATTTGATTTTATTTATACTGGTTGGGAGTGTTAAACATTTTCTTTGATTCTATTTCAATTTCATTTTATAAAAATTTCGGCAGCATAACGGCTGCATTTTTTATAAACGAAAATTTCACCTGTAAGGAAAACAATACTTTGACTATTTCTGAACACCTCCCAACTTCTTTAATTCTCAATCATGCATCATTCATCACAATTTCATAAGCATAACAATAAGCTTTAATGCCAAATATACATATATGAATCATATATAGTATGCATGAATATATTTACATTTTACAAATTCAACATCATTCAACTTTAAAATATACATGATTCAATACATATACGTAAATGTTTCTAATCATCTTGTGCGATCTCCCACCTATATATATATATATAGCAAAAGTCGGTCTCGTCCGGTGGTGGCGCGAAATAAAAACAAACAAACTACAAAATAAACAAGGGGTTAGTGCAATAAGGATATATATATCACATACACCAACATAAGTATTCGTCATTTACTCAAGTTTTACAATTTCTTTAAATTCTTCCATGTGTATCCTTGACTCATTCTAACCATCACGGGCGATTATAACTAACGCCGATCATGAAGCTACTAAAGTGTCTCGACCACTACGTTACGGAATTCACTGCATCGTACGTAGGGCGCTAAACTATTCACTGAATAACTACAATGCGAAATTCTCTGCATCGTAAATGTAGTGCTAAATCTCTAGACGACTACAAGCGGAATTTACTGCATCGCGTCGTAGCGCTAACTGTCAACTAACCAACTACGTGCGGAATTGTCTGCATCGCAACGTAGCGCTATACTTTTCTATAAACTGAGCGATTACGGACGAAATTCTTTACGTCGTCACGTAACGCTAAATTTCATAAACTTATAAGGTATACACATGGGTTTTCATAATCAATTTCTTTAAGTGCAAAAGCACAAATGACTTTAGTTTGAATATTTTGCAAACTCTCTTATTCCATTTTCTTTACATGCAACTCATTATCACTTTCTAGTAACATATGGATTCCATAAGAATTCATACGCTTAAACTTTACTACATCATTAAATATCATTTTCAATTTCCTTTATTACATAGCTACTATAGTCATTTAACATCATCAAGAATTTGCATGACAATTTAAAAAGCTATTAAGTGACGAATCACTTACCTCAAGATCGCGTCAAGCATCTCGACGAGGCTCCTTGACGCCGCTCACGCGCTCGTCACCTACACAACATGATCTCATCATTACTATTAATAAAAACCTCTATTTCTCAACTATATGCTAGGAATTCTCAACTATGCCCAATTCTCTCTATATAGCTCCTAACTCGTTTCTAAATCAACCGAGACTCTTAAATCCTGATTTTTGTGAAAAATTTTTAGTTTTGGACCCCTAGGGATATCCCCACACGGTCTGTTTACTTGTCGGAGGCTTAAAACGAAAAATCACAATTTTATTTAAAATGGACAGCCCTTGACAGAACAGGTGATAACCTGCTGCTCGGGGCTCCATTTTCCTTCGTTCTTTTTTCTATGGCTCACTTATATCACATTCTAGTCACACGACAAATTTCATTGAGAAATATTATCGTTTGCTATGTCAAATCTAATGAAAACGTCCGTTTTGGACACTTTCGGGCGTAATTTAATGCACGTTTTGTAAACTCTTGGTTTCGGATTAGCGACGCTAGATTTTATTCCATAACTAAGCTTCATTTAACTTATAATGACTAACTAAACTCATTTTGTGCCATAAAAATTACATTAAGCTAGTCATTTCACTTCTCAGAGCTCTAACGGTACTATTTTGTGCATAACTTGCACAATTTTTATCGGATTCGATCCGTTCCAAAACCTATGATTTTCTATGGTTCCTAGGCATCATTTGAGGTGTAGAACACCCCCAAATAAGTCAAATATGGTCAGGTCTCCTCTAGCTTAAATTTGAGCTCGGGAATCCCCTTTTTTGTCTATAACAATGCTTTTGCAATTCTAAACACTTCTCTAACTTTTCTAACCTCTTTGAGGCTTAAAATTGGTTTCAAAACCATCAATTTCAAGGTCTAACTACTGCCCTTCAAGTCTCTAATACATACATAAATCTAATTTAGTCATTAGAGTGCTCAAAATTCACTCAAAACTTTTCTCAATCACTTGGTGTGCATAAAACACCATTTTCGGTTCTATTTTTGAGGGAGGGTGTAACAGCCCATTTACATCAATTTAAGGCAGCTATTACACTCAAAACTCATCCTTGGTGATTCTATAACAATCTCATGAGGTTCTAACAAGATTTAAAAGCAATCTAATCAACCAAATCAACAACACAACAACAACAGTAAGAGCTGTCACAATTTCTGTTCTGTTTCAGCAGCAAATTGAATAAAATAGATTGTAATATCACTTAGAGCTTGCTTGGAGAGTTTAGATGACTTACTAGGGACCCTAAGAGGTGGATTGAGGGGATGGGAGGCTGGTTGGGAGGTTCTTTCTTCCCTGGCCGACCAGCTCGTCGTGATTCTGCTCGCGGTTGTGCTTCGCGACCAGCTCGCGTTCTGCTCGTCTGGTTCTGCTCCTGCTCGTACCTCCCACGTCCAGCAATGGCTAGAGCACCTCCTTCCTCGTCCTTGGCTGTCCAGCTGCTGAAGTTCATAGTCAACAGCCCCTCATCCACGACCGTTCTCGCGTGAACAAATCTACTCGCGTCCAGCTCGTGACCTTGCTTCTACGTTGCTGTTTATCTCGCTTGACCTGCAGCTTTCTTGCCCTCTTCTGCTGCTGATCACTTCCTTCTTCACTTAGCTTCTTCTTCTTCTTCTCGTTCACTCTAATCACTTCTTTCTTTCCTTCTCACGAAGCTTCTCGGTTGTTCTCTTGGCAATGACTGTTTTTGACTGAATGGGCTGAACTTTCTGCTGAAAAATCAGCTAAGTCTTGTTATTTATATTGACCAACTTATCTTAATCACATCTTGCCCCATTAACTCATTAATTTCATTTCACCCATCATCTTCTTGGTGCTCTTTCACGATTACCCCTCATTATTCTCCCTTGTCTATTTCGCTTCCATTCGATTTATTTACGTCTCGCAAGAATTTATTTTAAAACAAACGCTAAGCTTGTTTTATTAATCTTGGCTCTCTCTTTTAAATCGAATTTTAATTCGATTATCATTTACTAAAATCTTGGATCTCCTAACTTGGATTTTCATTGGGACGTTACTAAACTTTTTAATACGACGAATTTCGTCGTTTTCTAAATGAATAAATTTCGGAGGCTATGAAATTAAATCAATTAAACGTAGAGAGTTATATATTATCTCTCTAACTTAATTTCTAACGTTGGGACTTTAGAAGTCGGAGCTAGGAGTTTACAATTATTCATTTCATTTTTCTTTTCTTTTCTTTCTTTTGCAATCTTTTTTTATATGCTTGCTTATTTACTTTCGACTTTATTATTATTATTTGAATCTAGCAAGCTTATGCCACATTCATAAGAGCTACAACAAATCTAAATGCATAACTTGCACGAAAAAATCATAACAAATTGACTAAACAAAAATCATTTTCACATGATGCGTAACCCATACTTACAATTTCACACAAGGTCTAAAACATTTGAAATCCACACCCACAAACCTAAATCAAGCATCATGGACTATGCATGACTTTATAGCAAAGGAATATGAACTTCAAAAGAACAACAAATAATCCACTCAAAAATAAAACCAACAAAAAATGCAGACATGAACTAAGCATTTTGAAGCTCACATCCTCAAACCTAAATCAAGCATCATAGACAATGCGAAATTTGTATGGCACCAAGAGTATGAGTTCCAAAAGTCAAAACAAAACAAAAAGGAAAACAAACACACAAAAACTAACTTTTGAATTCCACACCACCAAACCTAAATCAAACATCATAGATAGCATAAGATTTTACAGTAAAAGTGTATGAAACTCAGAAGAAAATACTTAGGTGGGTTGCCTCCTACCAAGTGCACGATTTAATATCTAGGCAAGCAAAACGGACAAATTTGGAGTTTGAAGCTAAGTCCCATTCTTGAGATCGTATCCTTTTGTGTGAAAATAACAACCTACAAAAACAAAAACAAGAAAATGAAATTAAAAAAAAAAAAAAAAAAACCTAGAAGTAGAGTTAGCAACAAATTTGGAAAAAAAAACTAGAAGTAGAGTTAGCAACAAATTTGAACACATCTCTGGCAATGGTGCTAAAAACTTGTTGGTTACTTTTTAGTTTCCATTTAGTAATAAAACCTCGTATATATACGAATCGAATAAATGTCTTATAACAGTTGTAGGATTGTCTCCACAGGGACATGAGAATCGATTACCAAACCAGTCCTAGTTGAAAATAAATAAATAAAAACAAATAAAAGTGTGCTAACATTTCAGATTTCATCTAGACATAGAAATTAATCGTCAAAATATCAAAGATTTATTGGTCATGTTTATCTCTAGTTTATCATCAATAATCTCAATACATCTCTTCCAATATGCATTGAACATACTCTCGTCCACTGACACCTACCTTCTGATTGCTATCGAATAAACGAAAACTCATTAGGTTCAAGATAATCTACTACCTAAGTTGGATTAGTATTTTTATGAGATACTTGGCTATCATTCAAGTACTTACAGCAAATAAATAAAAATCATGAAAAACTGTTAAATTCTATAGCTGGTTCTTAAAGACTCTTGAATAATTTGATGCATTCTTAATAATAAATTTTGGGTTGCAAATGTTATAGAGGATAGTAGGATGCTACTGTTTATGTGAATTGATGCTTGGTATTTCATCAAATATTTTTCTCTTTATTTTTTTTTTTTTTATTGTTGATTTATGAGTTTTAAAGTTTACTATGTTATTGCTTGAAGAAGGAAAAGTTGATTTCATCAATACTACTAGGCCTAGTTTGGTTGTGGGATATGATTTGATTATTTATGTAGGATTAGATTGGATTGAATTAATTAAAATGTTATCTCATGTTTGATGAAATATATGGTAGGATTACAAATAGTGTGTGCAAATTTGGATTTTATTGAAAATTTTTAGGGATATTTTAATAAATTTTCACTCCTCCCGCTCTCATCATCAGAAACTTCACAAATACTACCACCCTCCTCTTAACTTACGTGGAGTACGAGAGAAAATTCTCAAGTTGTATCTATGTTTTTTCAATGTGTCGACGTTGAATTTCAATCGACGAGTAATCAATGCTCAATACCTGCAATCAATGTGAGAAAGCACAAAAATCCAAGATAATAACACAGCAAAGAACCTAATGAGATGAGGGAACACAAAGCGTTTTACGTGGTTCAGCAATAATAAGCCTACGTCTACGACTGTCTCTCTTAATCTCTGCAGAGTGACAATATATTATTCAATATTCTCTCTCTCCATTACAATGGGTTTTTACCCCTATTTATAGGGAAAGAAGCATTACAATTCTGGTTGTGATAAAACAGGAAAAGAATCCCGAATTAATTACACTTTCCAAATGATTTAAATAAAATCAGAAAAATCAGGAAAGGAATCATAAATTAATGTTAATTTCTATTCGGTTGGAATAATATCAAGAAATTGACATAATTATCTTGAGATAAGGTTGATTTAAATTTGAATAAACTTTCATATCTGATGAGGGAATCACGGTTTGATTGGGTAACTGCAATATTTTGTGAGAAAATCATGATCGGATTAGGCAATTGCTTATTTCTGGAAGATACTGCATTTATTACGCTTTTGAACGAGTTGCTGTCTATGGCGGTCTCGAGCTCGAGCTCGCTAAGAGACGAGCTATGCACGAGACGAGCTGTAACCTGGCTGTGCTTATAGGTCTGTTGATGCCAGCTGAAGAAATTACTTAAGCGAGCTACAGAGCTCGTTGGGCTTAGAATTGATACTGAGCCTCGTCTGATGGGCCTTGAATGGGTTGACTTTATCGGGCCTAAACTGGGCTTTTACCAGCCCATTTAATGAGTTCGAAAAATACATATAACACAATGCTTTATAAGAGCTAGTTTGGCTTTGATACTTGGTCTAGAATCATCTAACAAACATTGATTTTTCAACACATTAATTAGTAACTAATTTCTAACATGTGACTTCTTGTATACACTTCTAATTGGTGTTGATGTGGCAATCCTGATGAATAGATTTTGGCCCAATTTGATCATGTCTTATTGATAATTTTTTGTGATTATCATCACTATTAATCTTAACACTCCCCTTCAAACCTAATTGATTAAAATCAGTAAGTTTGAATTTTATTTTTGAAAAATTATTATCGACAGAATTGCCAACACTCCTCTTCAAATAGAACTGATTCTGATCAATGACAAGTTTGGTGCAAAGCAGTTGAAATTGTGTAATGGGTAAGGACTTTGTGTAAACATCTGTAGTTTGAGTAATCATTGGAGCATAACTCAGTTCAAGCTTATCGACGTTGAATTTCAGTCGACGAGTAATCAATGCCCAATACCTGCAATCAATGTGAGAAAGCACAAAAATCCAAGATAATAACACAGCAAAGAACCTAACGAGATGAGGGAACACAAAGCGTTTTACGTGGTTCAGCAATAATAAGCTTACGTCCACGACTGTCTCTCTTAATCTCTGCAGAGTGACAGTATATTATTCAATATTCTCTCTCTTCATTACAATGGTTTTTTACCCCTATTTATAGGGAAAGAGGCGTTACAATTCTGGTTGCGATAAAATAGGAAAAGAATCTCGAATTAATTACATTTTCCAAATGATTTAAATAAAATCAAAAAAATCAGGAAAGGAATCATAAATTAATGTTAATTCCTAGTCGGTTGGAATAATATCAGGAAATTGTCATAATTATCTTGAGATAAGGTTGATTTGAATTTGAATAAACTTCCATATCTGATGAGGCAATCACGGTTTGATTGGGTAACTGCCATATTTGGTGAGAGAATCATGATCGGATTAGGCAACTGCTTATTTCTGGAAGATACTGCATTTATTACGCTTTTGAACAAGCTGCTGTCTATGGCGGTCTTGAGCTCGAGCTTGCTAAAAGACGAGCTGTGCACGAGGCGAGCTGTAACCTGGCTGTGCTTATAGGTCTGTTGATGCCAGCTGAAGAAATTATGTGAGCGAGCTATAGAGCTCGCTAGGCTTAGAATTGATACTGGACCTCGTCTGATGGGCCTTGAATGGGTTGACTTTATCGGGCCTAAACTGGGCTTTTACCAGTCCATTTAATGAGTCCGAAAATACATATAACATTAGCCCCCCAGCTTCTGCGAGCTGGGAGCTCGAGCTTGCTGGTGAAAGCTGGCTTCCTTGGCACGCTAACTTGAACAACTGCCTTTGCACCTTTTCAAATTTCACCTTTTCAGTTGCCACACGTGGCAGTCATGCATGAGGTAACTGAAACGACGCTTGCACGTCCTTTACATGCGCATTAAATGCGCACGTCTTTTAACTGACGGCTCCATGATTACAAAACCGTACTTCACGCTGCATCGTTGGATTTATGACGGTTACACTTTTCAGAGATCTGACGGTTGGGGTTCGAGCTCGTCCATCTATATAAATCGATGGAACCCTTTTCACTTTCTTTTTTATCTGTCATTTTCTCTCAAAGCAAACAAGCATCCAAGCAACCAAGACTCACTGCCTTTTCAAGAAATTGACATTCTCAGTCACCGTCTCTTCATTTCATCAAAGAATCACGATAAGTTCCTCCTTCAAATCTTGAGTTTTTGGTCTATTTTGCTGAGTTCATATCATATTGTGCCTCCATCACGTCATTTCTTGTATATGTGATGGTATGAACATGCCATGTTCATGATATTAAACTATCGTTGTTATGACTTTGACATCATGGTGTCTAAATGGTTTGAGTACATCATGTTTTTTGGTGTTGAACCTTTGCTGTTCTGAGTTTCCTGAACAAAACTTTTCAACTTCTGTCGATTTGATCTTGTTGCATGTCTGTTTGCGAGCTATTTGGTTGTTTGTGGGTTATCATGCATGCGAACTGTAGAACTAGGTTCCTGTAAACCATTAGCTCGTAGATTTCTCTCGCAGGTCATTATTCATGGGTCGAGCCCCCCAATGCACAAGTAATCTGCAAAATAAGACACTTAGAAAATTTTTATTAGTTTAATAACTTGCTCGCTGCGATCTGAACATGTCTTCATCATACAGATGTCTTCAAGCGGAGCTATCAGAGAAACTTCTCAAAGCAGGAAGGCTCATGAGCGAGATGCAGCACGAAAGCATGTCAAGCAGGAAAGAAGAGCTCGGGATACCTTTGCCCACCATCCCTCTTCCTTGGAACTTTTCGATGTGGCTGGGCATACTATACAATTTCGCATCCCTCTAGGTTGTCGTGCACTAATACCGGCTCCTAAAAATCATGCATGTTATCCACCCAAAGGGTACGTCACTGTCAGTGTCCAACATCTCGAACAAGGGCTAAGATTCCCCATACCCCCATACCTGATCGCGTTCCTTAACGTAGTCAAGCTCGCGCCGTTCCAGTTAACACCGAACTCCTATGCGCAGCTGACCTCGCTGGCTATAGCCTTTCTCAGGAACGGCCTTACTCCTCCTACTCCAAAAATCATTCAGTAGTTTTATAGCTTCAAGGCTGTAAGTGCTAAAGAGGGAGAGAAACCCGATGACATCTTTTACCTCACGACTCGTCTATCAAAATATAAAGATCTCTTGCCCCAAGGAGATGCGAAGGGCAAGTCCAACGTTGGACCGTACAAAACGAGCTGGTTTTACGTCTCCTGCCCCTCTCTCGCGGATCTCCAAAATGTTAGCTACGTCTTGAATCCAGGTATAAATAAAATTTCAGCGAGCTCTTTTTTTTTTTTTTTATTAATCTTTGCCATGCAACGCTGAAAATGGACGAGTCTCCCCTCAGCAGCGAGGAGAAACGAGCTTTTGATACGCTTGCAAACTCGGAGGAAGCGGGCATCAATAGCAAGTTCGATGATGTTCTTCTCAGAGCTTATGGCCTTGCCCCACCTAGAGAGTCTCATATTCTGCGACCTGACGAGGACATCGGCAACATGGGTGATAACCCTAGACTTCCTTCTATCCTTGATGTCCCAGTCCAGGTAGGGGATACATCTACTTCTCGACCTCCAAAACCTATTACTCCGTAGGCAGAGGGAACAACTCGCGTACCTTCTTCAACTCGAAAAACTTCTACTCAAGGTGCTCTTGCTCGCACCCTAGCTCGGGCAAAATCGGCTTCATCTCGCGCCTCATCAAAGGGCGCATCTCAAACAACTTCTCCAGCTCGGACAGGATAAGCTCCAGTCTGCACAGCCCCTGTTGTGCAGGTGGATTCGTTTCCTTCTCCCCATCATGCAACTGTCTCAGAGGCTTCATTGCCTGCCTCAACTCCCACCCCAGCAGTGGGTGCATCTAAAAAGTCTGCTTCTTCAACTCCTGCTTCATCTGCTGGGCAAGCCTCAGTTAAAAGAAGAAACTTGCCCTACTGGAGTTCCCTTCTGAACGACCTGCCGAGACTCCAACTTCCTCAACAGCTCCAACATCTGCTGAAGCACTATCAGCTCTAGCTCACACCCCAGCAGTGGGTGCATCTCAAAAAACTGTTTCTTCATCTCATGCTCCTTCTCCTAGGCAAACTCCGGCCAACAGGAAGAAACTTACCCTTATGGAGTGCCCTTCTGAACGTCCTGCTACATCACCAGCCTCCTCGACTCTTTCAGCGAAACGGCCTGCTGAGGCCTCAGTCACTCCAGCCGTTCCCTCAAAATGCTCAAAGCCATCTGCCAAGGATCAGGCTCCTGCGGCCGCTACTCTCAGCGAGGTGCCTACTGAGACCATTGCTCCCTCAATCGCTATTCCCAGCGAGGTGCCTGTTGAGACCATTGCTCCCTCAGTCGCTGTTCCCAGTGAGGTGCCACTTCCCAATGCTTTTTCAGATCTTCAGCTGATTCCAGCTTCCAGTTCGTAGCCTGAAAAAGGGGACGCTCCTTCTAAAGTTGCTTCACAGGCAACCCGAGTTGGCCCCAGTGGGCATGTAACTAGGCGTACTGTTGCTTCGCGACGTGGTACTTACTCAATCAATGTGCCTGATCTCCCGGAGTGTGAAAGAACTCCTTCCCCAATAAGACCAGAAACCGAGCTCGGACCTAAGGGGAGATATTTGACTTCCTTCATTGATAACTGGGCACCCATTATGTTTACTCATGCAAGGGTCTTGGAGAATAAGTCCCTTCAGGGTCAAGAGCTGGATGAATTCGCAGCTCGTCATTCTATACTGGTAAGTCATTTTTCTCTATCCTCCGGCCTCTTTTACTTTATCGCATATTAACTCATAAAATTTTCAGGCTGCCCTTGCTGCAATGAAGCAATGAAGGATGACCAAGATCAATGAAGATCGAATAATGAAGCTGCAAAGCGAGCTGGAGGTCGCTAATGATGAGATAGCGTCCTTGGCTGAGCGAACCATAGAGAATTTTGAGGCTCAGATGGCTGCGGCGAATGATGCTAAACAGGCCGCCGAAAAAGCTCTGTTGGAAATACAAAAAGAGCGCGACATGCAAAGAGAAATGCTGAAGCAAACTGATCAGCGGGTTGAGCTAGCCCAGAAAGCTGCCGAGGACCTCAAGGCACAGTTAGTTGCAGCAAGAGAAGAGCTGAGGCAGTCCGAGCAGCGGGCTGAGCTGGCCGAGCAGCGAGCTACAACCGTAGAAGATAAAATTGAAGTGCTCGATCGTCAAGTCGAGGCTGCAGCGAATCGAGCTGAAACTGCTGAGAAGCGGACTGGGAAGTAGAAGTCGCTGCTAAACGTGCTGAGGAGGCTGCAACTAAACGGGCTGAAGAGGCAGAACACCGAGCCGAAGTGCTTAGACAACAAGTAGGGGAGGTAATTCAGCGAGCTGAGTCTGCGGAGCAGCAGATAGAGGCTATGAAGAAAGAAGCCGAGGTCGTCAACCGCCTTGCAGACAATGCCTTTGAAGAGCTGTCAGTCTTCCGCGAGCATTCTTTTCAGGAATTGGAGATGAAGGTTGCTAAAGCAAGGGACGAGGCTGAGGAAAAAACAAGCCGCAACTTTCTCTACACACTGTGGAAGTCCCATCCAGCGATGGATTTTTCTATCTTTGGGGATGTCAAACTTGAAATTGTAGAGGAGTTCAAAGCAAGGGCTGCCTCATCTTTATCTGATCCAATTCCTCCG